>CM026433.1:13922022-14253984 GCA_014871385.1 Ceratodon purpureus | reverse complement strand
GTTCGCGTGCTCCTCGGATTCCGGAGGTTACCGACTGGCACTTCTCTTGGGGCTTCGTGGCAATCTGTGCGGCTGAGGCCGTGAATGCGGAGGTTCTAAAATGAACCAGTTCTATCCCCTCTTGTGTTAGTAGAGACAGCATTAGAGTTGCGCTATCTTAGAGCATCCCCAGTAGTACTATAAACCTGAAAGCGAAAAGCGGAAAGAAGCGGAAAGCCATGAATTGCGGTTCAGGCCAGCGGGGGAAAAGTCTGTATTCAAGCCTGTAAGCTTGTAATGTACAGGTTCAAACTGATTTTGGAAGGTTTTTGGGGGCAAACCTCTAAACCTGTAAACGTTTTTGGAATGTTTTGCTTCGGGAAGACACTCAGGTTTGAGAGAACTCAAGCTTACAGGCTTACATGCTTATTGGGGATGCTCTTAGGAGTGTAGGTAGCATGGAATCACATCATAGATCGCTTAGCAAATTTAAGAGGGAAGTTGGGCCTTGGATTCATAATTTTGGAAGCATGAACAAATTCTCACAAATTTTAACCCTAAAAATCCAAAAAGCCAAAACGGCTTTTTGCGATTTCGGACAAAGATGAAGGGGTTAAATTTTTAAAAATTCCCAAGATTTTTACTGCTCCCTATACTGCAAAGTGTAAAAATTTCAAAGCCAAATTCCAATTTTAAGACCTTCATCTAGAAATTTTAGGTTTCAAATCGAAAACGGGCAGCTTAAAATTAGGCTTTTTTTAAAAAAAATTCTTGAAATATGTTCATAACCAAATCACCACTCAAATTCCAAAGAGACTCAAGTCAAAAAATATACTAATTTTATAAGGGCAGCCTCCAAAAATTTCAAAGACAAGCTTCAAAATTTTGAATTATTCTTTCAAAATTCATCAAAATTTGAGATTTTGAAATTTTTCAAGAATAATTTCGCTTAAAAATCAAAAATTTATAAAGGCACCTAACCACCGTTTAGATTTTTCTAAAACCAAGTATACATAATGTCATATACATGTTTTACTATATCAATATTTTTAACCTACTTCTAGAAAACAATTTTTATGAAGATCCTAAAAAAGGAGTGAGTCTTTGAAATTTTGCATGGAGGTACCCAACTTGATTACCTACAAGGAAAAAAAATATGAGCAAAATGTTTGGGGTAAAAATCTTCAACTCTCCCTTTGCACCATTTTGACTATGTCATTTGAGCAATGTCCAAAAAAAGTTTTGCTGCAACTTTGAATGTTATAATCTCTAAGATGGTAAACATCCAATGGATGAAAATTTTATCAGTACTTCTAAATAAGGTTAAATAAAAGATCTTAAGGTTGGATGTCTAAAAAAAGTAACTATTTTTGGTCCAAACCGTCGTTTCACAAGGTGGTCAATAATGGTTGTTTTGGGTTTTGGAACCTCCAAAACTAGCTGGATTTTTAGGGGTTAAAAGCAAGGCTGCTATAGACACCTATTTAAAGCCATATCTTTACCAAAAATAACCAAAAATCATCTCTGAGGCAACTTAAATGATAGATTGAATAGTTTGGACAAACATGAGAAATTGATTCTAATATTTTACTGAATGAACTACATGTAGATACATATATATAATTTATTTATTTTGAAAAAAAATACTAAACAAGGACGGTAAACAAAGTAGGCCTAGGTTTTAGCCGTAGACACTAAACTTGACGAATGAGTGTGCATAATAATATTTGTCGTGGGGACAATACTCTCTGTTAAAGAACAAAAAAATGCCATTGAGAATTTTCAATGAGCTCTTGAAAACTTGTTGTTGTATCAAAATTCATTCATGGTTCAAAATTAGTTGATCTAAAGGGATCGTTGGCAACTTTTACATGCTACTACCTTAATCCCTGACTATCCTTAAAACCCAAAATGGATTTTTGCAATTTTGGGCAGCCTAGATGGAGAGGTCAAAAGTAACATTTTTTTTCAAGATTTTTACTGGATGCTCCCTTTGCGGTAAGGTCTATGTAGTACAAAATTTGAAGCCAAATTCCAATTTTAGAACCTTCATCTAGAAATTTTAGGTTTCAAATCCAAAATGGGAAGTCTAAAATTAGGTCTTTTTAAATTTAAAAAAAATTGAAATATGTTCAAAACCAAATCACTACTCAAATTCCATAATGGCCCAAGCCAAAAAGTTTATCAGTTTATAAGGGCAACCTCCAAAACTTACAAAGACAACCTTCAAAGTTTTAATTAATTTTGAGTTTTTCCTTTAAAAATTTGTAAAAATTCGAGATTTTTAAATTTTTAAATTTTTTTTTTTTCCAAAAAATCACAAATTCGTAAAGGTACCTACTCACTGTTAACTTTTTCTTTAGCTCAAAAATTGTTTCTGTAAAGCATGTTTTACTATTTTGTCAATTTTATACCTTTTTTTAGAAAATAATTTGCATGATGGTCTAAAAAAGTGTATTGAGTCCCTAAAATTTTGCATGAGCATACCTTACCTAGTTAGCTACACTGTCTCTAAAAAATTTAAAAAATTTGTTTACACCCTTGGAATTGCACAAAGGTAGAAAATCACAGTTTTGAGGTTTCAAGCTTCCAAAAACACAAGGAAACTTAGGGGTTAAGATGGATTGAGTTTCGACAACCCCATCTAATTTTTGTCAAATGCCAATCACCTTGTCATTTCCCTTTTAAGACCAAAATGTTTGATACTTTTTCTTTACACTCTAAAAAGTTTGGATATAACTTTGAATTTCCATGAATTCACCTTCATTCTTAAAAAATCATTCAAAACACCGCTTTGAACATTAAAAAATATAAACCAACAAAATAATATTGTTTTTTCCAATTGAAGATATTCCACAAAGTTTAGTTTTGACTTTGAGTATGTCATGTTGAGGTCACTCAAAGGTCAAGCCACATGTTCACTCAAAGTTGTGTTAATACGAAAATTCCAATCATTATGAATTTTCATCTCGTAAATGATCGTTATTTAGAAAAGTTGACTTTAGTCATACGTTCACTAGATGAGAATTGGCCATACCTCAAAAGACCTTATAGTACCTCAACTTCCCAAGAAGGTTTTCACTAGACTAATCCTTTCATTTCCCCTATTTTTGAGTCAAAAGGACAAATTTTCATCTTTCTTTTGTCATTCCAACCAATTTTCTTTGAGGTGTTTTTCCCTTTATTTTTAATAGTTATTCATGCAAAATTCAATCGATAAATTCCAAAATTCATCATACTATCTGTAACTAGCTCCCGGTTCTCCCAGTGAGAGGCCATGATGGGTTAGAGTTTTGGTGAAGCTAGGATCAGTTGGGATTCTTTTCGTTCCCACTTAAATTATGGGGAGATTTTCCAATCTAAATTTCTTCAATGTCGTGGAACGTGCGGGGCGTTTGCTTGGAGGTTCACCTGTATCAGTACCTTCCTACAGTTTCCCATTTCAGTCAGGTTCCATGATCTTTGCCATTCTGGTGGTAAATGGCTTGAATGTGAATGGAGCTGGTACTGTGGGAACTGTGAAGATGGCTGCAGGGCCCCCAGCGGTTGTGAACAACATGTGCGTGTCTGCTTCTAGTGTGAAAAGAGCTGCCGCCCCTGCACTGTAATTACATAATACAGGCGCAACACTGCTGTCCGGCAGGTTCTGTCTGGATTGGAATTCCACTCGGCGACAATGTCATATAATTTTGTGCCTTTAGCGCTGCTCGACTTGTGTGCAAGACACGGACGTAAAGTATCCAACTTGTTCATACTACAGCATCCATGCATGAACTCATGATAAGTTATTTGGTTACTACAGAGAGTTCTACAATGGGAAACATTGCCAGATTTTAATTTGTAGGGGGGAAATCTTCGTGAAGGCATTCTACAATTGTTTATACTTTGCAGAAATCTTTTCTTATAATTGCAGAGCGTCCATGGAATATTTGATAATTGCAAAAAAATATTGAAGTCGCTGATACAAGCTGAGTGTTCGAAGGCCATCGCATTACTAGTTAGAATATTGTAGGGTCTGGAGTCGAGAACAATGCATATCTGGTTCTTACATTGTACTGAAGAACAGGATTCGGAATAGTATTATTCCTTTATCTAGGACCACAGACGCTTATAGAATCTTGATAATGCTGTTTTCATACCCTTTTCTTCGCAGCATGTAGACTGTGGCAACGCTCTCCACTTATCTGAGGAATGCACAGTTTTCCACTATTTTCACAGAAATAAAATACTACTTTCTGACCACTTTAAATGTTTTTCATTCCAAATTCCGATTGAAATGATATGTTGTTTGTAGTGCGGTGCAAGGTTCATGCTCGCAGACCAGGTCTGGCCTGTGCACGGTCAAAACGGATTGCTCCGAACTGAACCAAATTCTAGTGCAGAATGCCTTTACACTGTTTCTAAACTGAAAAAGCAGAGAAATTAACGCTCAAAAGAGTAAAGCAGATACCAGCTGGTGACGCAGCATAATGTACTTGCTCCATTAAGTAACTTAGTGACATCACCTCTTTGACAAGTGTCACGGCAGATTCTCACGTTCTAATTTTTTAACTCCATCTGTTTGTTTTCTTTACTTACTCTATTTGTCTTTTTCTTATTAGTTTCACAACTTTTATGTTTATTTCACTGATTTCACAATTCCAGAGGCAATATGATGCTTGTAGTGCATCATGCTTCAAAGGTTGAAAGTCCAATAGTATCAAGACATTGAAATTTTAATAACAATCTTAACCCTTAAACACCTAACGACCAAAAACTGGTTGTTCTCATTTTTCCAAGTTCCATAACTGTCATCCAAATGACAACTTTTCCATCCATTTTTTTTTCATGTGGTAAAGTTGTGAGAAATCTATCTAATCTCATTAAAAAAATCTTGAAATAATAATTTCATGAATTTTGGTGCCTCTTTAAGTCCAAAAGATCAATACCAGTGTGTGTATTCAAAACTTTCTAAATACAAACAGCTGAAACACAATTTTGACTATCGGTATTATCTTTTTTGCAATCGAGTTAAACTAATGAAATGTAGTTTTGAGAAATCCATTATCCATTCCAATTTAAAAATTTGAAAATTAAGTGATTTATAGCTGGTATAAGATGAAGGGGTATAACCGTGACTACTACTTGATTTTCCACGGTATTAGGTTTTTTCATCATATTTTTGAATTAAAACATAATTTTTTGAGCACGGTAACTAGTATAAGGTTGTTGGTTGTCATATACATCTATGGTAAATATTCGATAATTTTTTAGTATAACCTATATTTATTATGAATTTTCTTTGTTTGTCTTGATTTGAAAATTTATATTAATTACATAATGAATCCATTAATTTTGATAAAATTATTGCTTGTAGACAACATGTGTCTCTAGCTAAGTTTGATTGAAAATTCATATTTTACATTATTTATAGTAGCAAAATAGATTATCCAAAGTCAAAGTCTATTCCATGGTCATAGGCTCAGGCATTTGGAGGTTAAAGAAGATTTGGATGGTCCTTAGAAAATTTTATTACAATTTTTTTCAATTATTCCAATAATCTGATTTGTAATTATCCCTTTCTTCAAAAGTAAATTTTTATTTTTATAAAACTTAAATTAACTTCTTTATTCACATGAATGATTTACTTTTAAGATTTTAATATTAGTTAAAATTTGTAATAAAGAATATATAATGTAATAGCAGTAGTATTCATGTGTCTTTAAGATTAGTTTATATGACATATGATTGCAAGTTTGAAAAGAAAAGTTTTTTTATTCAAGTTGGTCTTGATTTTATTCAATTTTATTTTAGTTGCTTCATTTGAATAAAAATGACTTTACAAAATCCATTCTATTCATTTTCTATATAATGGTTTAAAAAACACAATTTTTTCTTCTTTCCTACATTGCGTTCTTTACTTAGTGTGGATTGAAATATTTTGAATTCCTACATTGATTGAAAAAGTATATGTAATCTTCAATAATCACCAAGATTCTAAACAACTACTTAGAAGGTGACACATGTATATTTATTATAGATTATTTCAGAAGATCCACATTATAGAAAGTGAACAAAATAAAGTAAAACATAGCATTTTTGTCATAAACATCTTGCATACTTCTATAAAAACACCTATGTCCAATCTAACACTACACAATTCAATTACCTTACTCCTTGAATATCATCAATGATAGTGGGTGATTGGTGAATGATGTGTATACAATAATGGATTTAATCTCTAAAGGACCATTGTCCTAAAATGGGCTTCTTAAAAATTTGGGCATGTACGTGTGACTTCAATTCAGGTTGAGATTTTTTGAAACTTTTTGTGAATGTAGGGCCATAACAAGAGCTTTGATGGAATCTTTTTTTTTTTTTTTTTTTTTTTTTTTTTTCAATTGGACATTTATAAAAGATAGTTATGGTACCAAAAGTGGAAAAATTTGTTAAACGGGCAATTCCAGCAACCATGCTAAATACATCAATTACCTATGAAAATATTTCTATAAATACTTTATGATGTCATCTTTGAGGTTTCCAAAAAAAAAAAACAACTTTGAGTGCATAATGTTCACTCCATAAAATAAAATAAAAGTTCTCTCACCGTTTCGGGCAGTGTACTAAAAAAACTTCTTCTTTCCTTTATAAAGTTTAAAAAAATATTATTTTAGGTCTTTTTCTTTTTCTTTCAGTGAAAATATAGACATCAATCTTTACTTTGACAGTTTGGATTGGGACTTTATTGAATAATGAAATTTCGAGGAAGGAAATAAGATTTAGGACTTTTCTATATTCAACTTAATAAAAATATTGTTTTCAACATGCTAACATGACTTTTTGGTGTAATGTTTTTATGAAATTACCTAACTTAGTCTTCTTTGACATGCACCAAAACCCAAAATTCATTATGCTGAAACCTAAGAAAAAGAAAGTTAGAGTGTGTCAACCTAATCAAAACTCTTGTTAAAAAAGTTTGTTTTCAAATTTCAATTGCTATAATCTTCTAATCTCTACAATCGATTATATTGATTTTTTTTAGCTGTCTATTACAATAATCTAGTTGAAGATTTTACTCTTAGAATTAGAAAATAATGATTTTTTAGTCATTCAAGCTTTTTATATTGGAAATGGCAATGTTGGAGTGTTTTTTTGGTAAAACATAGTCAAGGAACTTTAGGGGTTAATCTATTGACAAATATAGAGATCTACAATAATTTTATATTTTAGAAGTGGATTTGAGCTTTTTAACTCTACCTATGCATATTTCTATTGTGAGAAAATCATTATAACAAGTTTGATACATGACTTAAATCAATAAGAATGGTACCGTCACACCGTAGCAGTTTGTTGTTAAATAATTCAAAATACAAAAAATAAAAAATTTATGAAGACATAAAATAAAAAAATAGAATAAATTAGTTTTTGCAATATTTTTGTTATTTCTAAGCCATTTAAGGTCATTTTTACTGATTTTTTTGCTAAAAAAATAAAAATTGAGAAATTCAATTTTTAGAGACGAACCTTAATTTTAAAAAAAATTAAAGAATCATTTGCTGAGGACCGAACCTGGTGTTACGGTACTTGTGCCTTCCAATATTCTGCATTATGTGAATTGAATATTTGCTCAAGAAGATTTAAAAGAGCAGGAGATATTTGTAAAAACTTTCTTTAGTGCATCCAGATGTCCACTGCTGCTTTGGACAAACAGTGCAAGCATCGACTTTGATGACATTGTCAACTTCTTGGGAGGAAGAATATCAGACAAACATCAATAATTCACCAGGTTTGAAAATACTCCTGAAGTTCGGGCGAGAATTGCACCCCCTTCGTTGGAGCAACTGACTGTCAGCCACCCTTGGTT
The DNA here is from genome assembly GCA_014871385.1 of Ceratodon purpureus. NCBI lineage: Eukaryota > Viridiplantae > Streptophyta > Bryopsida > Pseudoditrichales > Ditrichaceae > Ceratodon > Ceratodon purpureus. The sequence continues at coordinate 14,246,162 of CM026433.1, read as the reverse complement.
TGGCAGGGCCTTGTGCACGCCTATCAGCCAACTGTGAGGAACAATGATCTCTCATTGATGATTCTATTTCAGATGCCGGAGAAACAATCGCTCGCATTAACAGCACCAGGGCGGTAAAAGAGAGTTACCTTTCATACGTGTTGAGTTTAGTGAGTACTAGAGCGGCGAGCCTGGTCTACCATGCTATCTACAGTGAAAACTACTATATTGATGACGCTGATAAGTAAGAACCACTACATTAATGATGACATGACGTTATGTCAGAGAATAATATGCATACATATGACACATGTTCCACGCTAATGATCCAGGCTACAACAATACTGTGCTAGATAAAGTGTTAAGAATGGGCAATTGTGCAACCATTGTCATTCGTACAGATTTCATCTCAAACCAGAGGAGCACCAATCATTTATATATATATATAAGATGACGTTGGATACAATGGACATGCCCAGGAAAAAGGAACCCAGCTTATAAGTTGAAATGGAGCCACCTTCAATTCAAAGAAAGAGCGACCGTTGAGACTTGACGTTGATTCACCATCCTAATCCTCCACTGCCAGATACTATGTACTTTACATAAGTGTATCTAGGAACAGAGCAGGTTCAAGAGCAGCTTAAGTAATGTCGATCCCAACCCCATGTGGTTGCTCCGTGCCCAGCACGAGCAACACCTATACACCTAATCACAGATTCGTCACCACGTCCTTGGCCACTGTCATGGCCGCGGTCTTGAATCTTGTGGTATGAGTACTGCACTCTCCAGTTAATCGCAGAATTTCATTCCCTTGAGAGGGGACAATATTCACACCACAGGATTCAAGATCAGATAATACAAGGACAGTGCCAAAACGTACAGACATGGCTCTACAACCCAGTCCAAGAGATCATTACGCGGACTCTTCTCTTCTCTAATCCTCATTCTGTGTGCACAACACAATTACTGAACCATAACACAGTCTCTGATTAAACCACCGATCATCGATTCCAGCACTCTACCCATCAGTAGCAGGGTGAATGTACACGATGTACAGGGTGAATGTACACATCAATAGAAATTTGTACATGTGTTGCTGAATCTCTATACTGAATTAAATTTACCTTCCGGTGAACCGTAGATCGAACAACCCTGGAGATAGAAGAGGACTGGATGTAGCACATCTTCTAGATATACACAAGGTACAGATCAAAATTACACCTCCGTATGCCCAGGAGTGACATTGATGAGGGGGCCTAGGGACGACCTCCCCCCTACGCTCGCATTGGAGGCATGTGGTCGGGCATTTGATACCATGGGTGCTCCAGGGGGTTGGATCCCCCAGCAAATTGCATCCGCCGAGCGAATTTGAGAAAGAGCTGGTTCTCCAGCGCAATCAGGTATGGATTGGGCGCCAGGCTTGGATCTTGCAGCTTGGCCATGGAGCTCATGAACTCGCTCATGCCCCCCTCGTCCCAGAACGAGGGCATGGGGCCACGCCCACCGGGTGGGCCGAACAGCCCAGCGGGAGCCCCTACTGGCGGCCGGTTCATGTATGCCGCCCTAAGATGGGGTGGCATGTTTGCAAAGGATGGGAAGCGAGCCCCTCGCAAGCTCGGTACGGACGCATCTGAGTGTTTACCGCGGGGGCTGGTGGAAGACTCCATGTTGCTGCGGAGGAAGTGGTGGAAAAACTCATTATCCGGCAGCTCCGATGTGGGCTCCGAGAGGACGCTCTGGGGCGATGAGCTCTGGCCTTGAGGCGTCACTTGGGCATCGTCCTCGTAGTCCAGGTGCTGTTGATGGTGGTGATGGGCATCGTCATCGTAGGTGGGCATGTGAATACTGGGGCGTGACTTGGTTTGCTTGGCACTGGGTGTGGGGCGATGGAATCCGGTCAGCTTCTGCACTGCGTCCCTGAATTCCTGGCAACTGGTTTCTAGGATCGTGGTGGGCACGCGCCTGGACGCCCTTCTGCGCTTGTAGATGACCTTACTGGCCGCCAAGCCTGACGTCGCTGGTTTCGAGTTGCTGCTGGAGCTCTGGTGTAGCGACTTGGGACTGCCACCGAAGCCCTGCTGCTGATTGTTGTTGAAGCCTGCCATTGCTCTTTGCAAACCGATACTTCGTCACGGATTCTGGTTTGCTTAGAGAAAAGAACGTCGATTCTGCAGTTTTCTGATTCCACCGGTTTTCAGCCTCGATCGGGAATTAGAGTATGAGCAATTTATCTAATATGAACGTGCTATGGCGAGCACAGTCTCAAGAATGGGCAGAGTGCACCAATTGGTTGCAGAGGTGTAGACTCGTCCATAGACATAGGCACCAGTTGCACTTGGACGTGTGAGCATGCAATCTGCGCACAAACTCCACAACATCAGATATCAATGTTCTCCATCCCAGTCAATCCCCCTCGAACCTCACAATCTCATTCACATAAATCAAATTGAGCAATCAACCACGGGTGTATGTCAAATTAATTATATTTTACGTGAACGTTGATGATTACTAAACCCTTCTTCTCAAATTGACAGTATTGAGCACTACATCATATCAAGTATCTGGTCGATGCAGCGTACCGGGCCTCAATCAAAGATCACGAATTGCAATTCAGTAGACGATTACATCAGGGTACTTCTATCACCAAGGTTTCTACATGTCCTCTAATTCCACAAGATGGCGATACTCAATTCCGAAACCTTCAATTCTCAGATATCGACGATCACCCAAGTTCCAGCTAGAGGACAAGAATGGCATCTGTTGCGACCTAGATAGAGCTCTAAGGCGATCAAGCCACACTTAACTGGTGTATATCCAATCCGGGCAAGCAACGTCCTAGTGGTTAGAATCATGCTCCGAACACCATCAATTGCGTTTAGTGCAAGAACAATGATTCTTCTCTACCACGACCTCTACTTCTACCTCTCTCTATCTATCTATCTTTCTGTGTGTGGCACAATCTGGCATGCAGATATATTCTGTCACCCAGAGCTGCACGTCTCCCTAGCCGACGGTTCCGTGCTTCAACTAAAGCTACGGAAGCAAGCATGCTGTGACTGCCTTGCCCGACATGGCCATGGTCGCTTTATCACACTTTGCATCGTACTCGTACTATGGAACCAGTGGGTACCACGGAGCTACAAAGATATATGATGAGCCACCTATCCATGCTTACACGCAGACCCCAGAGAGACAGAAAGGTGGGAGGCAGTACACTTACAGATCGCAAGAGTCTGGTGGACAGGGCAGAGGGGGATCGGTGGCCCGAGCGCTGCTGCAACATACCAGCCTCTCTTTTGAGGGTGGGCACTTGATCACGCTGGCTCTTGATGGCACTGGCACTGGCACTGGCGCGGCCACAGTGCACTTGATGATGAGATGGGGTGGGGGGACGATTGCGCCTGGGCCCTTCCTTCCTTCCTGCCTGCCGTGCCTGCCTACGGTAGCCTCTGATGATTTGTTGACGATCGCGGCCGTACATATACCCCGCCTTCCCCCTCCGTCCCTCCCGCTTGGAAGTTGAGTGGTGGGATGCGATGACATGCACCCCGTTCCCTGTTGCAATACTTTTCTACGCATCCATCACCTATGTCATTGCATGCACTGTGCTGCTGGGCCTGTGGGCCCTGCTTCATGCACACTTCATGGGCCCCGGCCCCCTCTCCTCACACGGTCAAGGCCCACCCGCGCAATAGTGCTTGACTGCCGCTTGTGAATTTCCCATAGATACAACAAATCCTGCAAACCTGTTCCCCATGCTACCATTCCATCCTTCAATTAGCACAAATGATCAGGCCCCACTGCACCATCAGCTCAACGTGATTTTTTAGGAGATGGCACAAATCCTCCTTCTGTATGTTGTCCTCATGCTTATCTACCATGCCACAATTAGCACATTTGAGATCAACCCAGTGTGAATTTTATTGCGATGGTGTCCCCAAGCTTGCCTTTCATGCTGCAATCATGCTGCAATCAGAACATAGCTTAAGGTAGAGAGGGGTATTTCCGTGAGTTTAAGCATCTTGGGCATTTTCCAAGGTAAAATCTGTTGAGGAAAAAATGTTGCTTTGAAAATTTGGTCCTCTTCTAAAATATAATTTTTAAGTATTCTTTTTGAAAAAAAACTGAATTATTAGATAATTTTGAAAGTAGAACTTGTAGACTACTATAACAATGAGTAGAGTATTTCTATTTCGGCATTAGTAAAATCCAATGAAGACATTACAAGTGTCCAAGTTTCTCTTGGAAAAAACCAAAAAGTCTAAACTTAGTGATGGAATTTGGGTGGCGGTATGTTGCTTTCTCGAGTAATCAAAAGAAAAACTAATAGAAACTATTTACCACGGTTGATGGAAGTATCCATAAAAACACTTAAAGTCTTCAGTTTTAAAATACCTTTTCACATGAGATTTTCATCATTGCTCTCGACGATGTCTCTAGAGGATAGACAATGTCCAAAGAAGGCTTTGTAAAATATTATTTATTGTTATTCCAATTCAAAGTTTAGGCTTGAAAATACATTAAATTAACACTTCTATGTGATTGATTTTTGTTTTGGATCAATCACTATTCACATTAACAAGCATATTACTTATTTGTTTACTATAAATAAACGATAAATATTTGTTGCTAAATTTTTAATATATTTAGAAAATAAAGATTTTTATTCTAATTCTAATTTTAAAATTTTAAAATAGGGTCATATCTAAGCCATGAAGTTTGAAACCATAAATTCTGATTTTAAAATTCAGAAATAAATATTTACAAAAATTAAAATTAAAATTAAAACTATAAATAAAACTAAAACTGAGAAAAAACTTGCCGTTTGAAATACAATTTCTTTGCAGCAGTTCCAAAGAGGTATCTATTTTGCAATTGGAAAATAACGGTACAGTACGTTCGAGTCTGAAAAATCTGAACCTATATTTACACAATGCAGTCGGCTCCCCTGAATTCGAGGTTTATAGAATCGATTGTTTTGTATAGTTTATTGTTTTCAGGTGTTGTAGAAATGTATTCATGGCTTGTTCGACAACTTCAACAAAGACTGAATGGAGTCACCAGGCACTGGATGAGAAGTGGGTAAAGGAGCTTTTCATCCTTGACCAGAATGAACTTCTGTGGTGCTATTTGGCTACTTTATTATGTGGGGATGCAGGAAGATGACACCTAATTGGAAAGAACTCCACTTTCTGTATTGCTAAGTTGACTCTCTTTATGGACCTGCTTTCTCCTTTACATACTGACGGACCATGGTCACTCGAAGCTTCACCCAACTTCCTTGCAATTTTTAATTTCTTTCATATCAACTTATTAGAGGAGTGAATGCTCACTGCAATAAGTTAAATGTGCCTTTGCTTGCATTTGTGAACCGTCAATACCTAGTGAGCATATATATTATGAAGAGATGTAAGTTATGTGAAGTTTCTCCCATCTGGAATCTAGACATAAGGGCCCATTTACACCAAGGGGGCCGGGCCAATTCAGCCAGTTTGAAGGTTGAAATCCTCCCTTGTGATTGGCTAAGAGGCTGAAATTGGCCCCAAATCCTCTACACTTAGACGCCGCGCCAATTTGGTGGTATGAATATTTTAATCAGAAAATGCAAGTTTTGACATGGTGTGAGTTCAGTGAATTGGGTGCACCGAGAATGGAAGGCCAATTCTTGGCACCGCGGCCAATGTCAGATTTGACTAATAAAACCTTTTACAATAAAAAAAATCTCCCTCAACAATCAAGTCCATATGTGCAATCTCAAGGAATTGAGACCTCCACCTTAAGATTGCAGGTGAAGATCTTACGTAGATCTCATCCACCCTTTCCTTCCTTCTTCCTTCATATACACCATTCATACTTCATTGTTTTTGTACTCAAATCATTGCTGGAATTTTTAGTTTATGCACCATTTAGAGGCCAAATGAAGCCCAAATCCACTTCTTTATTATGTTTTTGGTCTATGTATAAGATGTGCAAGTGTAGATACGTGGTTGAGGCTACATTCTTGTTCAATTGCGGTGATTCCTAGACTTTTAATCAAACCTTGCAATATTGCATTATTTCCATAACATGCCGCACGGCCATGAAAAATCTTATGTCTTCGTTCATTCATCTGATACAAATGGCAAGGAAAAGAAAGAAAAAATGGCTGAAATTTTCTAGATATATTGGATTGGCCTGACTTCTTCGCCCCAAGGCCAAGAAAATCGGCCCGTGTTATAATCTTATTATAATGGGGACTTGAGGCCGGCCTCCACCCAAAAGTAGGCTGAAATTTCAAGCAATCAACCCCAAGAAAAATTGGCATGGCCTCTAAATGTAAATTGGCCCTAAATATGGCCACACTATACTCACTTGAGCCTTTCATGTTGTCGCTCTATGCTCTCCCATAGACTCTGCTCCTCTCTAGTGTTTCTCGCAATAAAAGAACCCTATTTTCCAAAACTCACTAAAATATCTCTTATGCTCACTACAATTGTCCATTGTCCACAATGTCTTGCATACATCACTCTGGGACGCAAAGCATTTTAGGGCTAAGGTTAAAAATATTGAAAATGCACTCTTTTCATTGTAATGCAATTTTTATTTATTAAGTCTATTTGAAATATAAAAAATGTACTATACAGGAACTATCAAGGATTAGATTTTTGCTACACCCAAGTAATATATGATTTTTTAAATTATATCTTATTTGGATGTTTCAATATTTTTGAAGTTGTCCCACTAGTAAAAACCACTTTTGATAGCATAAGTTTGTTTTTGGAGGTTTAGTTGAAAAGTAATAATATATACACAATTTTTTTACCTTCATGCACCTTCATTAAAAAAAATTAGAAATTTGAAAAGTAAAAGAAGAGTAACTTCTATCTTTGAGGTTTTGAATTAGTAAACAATAGATTCATGGCGGCCTTGTAAAAGGAATTGGAGTTCTTCTTTCTCTCTTATTACTTAATATAGAAAAGTGATTATGTAATACATCATGGAACTTTTATCTTGGAATATCATAAGCGCTTTTTTATATTTACTGAAATCTTGTCCAGTTGTATAATACCCAATTCCATTTGCATAATTTCGGCAGAATAGGTCATGTCCAAAAAATTGTGCCTCCCCCATGTGATAAACTGGCCACGGTCCGCACTTCATTCCATCTTGTTTGTGACAAGCTTTTTTAGATCTGCTCAGTGTTAACCCGTTTAGGATCTTTGGTTTTCTGTGATTCATGGGGAATGAGGCATATTTGTGGGATATGTCGAGTACGGGGTGGTTTTAGATGTGTTTCGGAGGTTGTTTCGGCTAGGGGAATTTAGTATGGATAGACCGTGAGGTGGTACATACGATGCAAAAAATTTTAGTTCACTATCTGCTGTAGAGCAAACGGCATAAATCGAAGAATAAAGGGGGGGGGGGGGGGGAGGGGGGGGTGCGCTGGGGTGTCCCGAAGTATACTCTGGTTCATATGGGAGACGTGTCAAGAGGGAATCGATCCGAGTACGTTTGTATAGTGTGGTGACAATCGGGTGGTACAGGGCCGCATGCGCAAAGAGAACCGGCTGGACTAGTTTCGGGTGCCGTGCTATAGGTTAGAATTGACACGATAGCCAATCAGAACCTCAGATACATAGAAGGTTGTTGGTGTCTCATGATGTCCTAGGCCAGCGACATGTCGTTAGCATGTCCGCGGTCTGTGGCATCCCTCACTTCCAACTACTCGACGGTCACGCATAGACACATTTTGAACAACAGAGGGAACTTGTATTAGAATGGCATAGAACGGAGGTTAGTGTCTGTCTGAATCTCTACTTACGGGAACGAGGCCTACTCCTTTGAAAACAAACATGAAAATAATCGGATCCAAGTTCAGTAAGTCATTCTCCAAATCCAAAGGCAGTTGGTGATGCACATGGGTCCCGACATGTTCTTCTAGGCTACGATCCCTCTCTACAACGATTACTCCATGTACCCTATCACAGTTACGAATATCTTCTAAGTTTGAAATTGTACAAGTGTCTGAACGTCTTCAATACCGTTACCACCTATCCAGAGTGGTTACAAGATGTCCACCACGGCAACTATACAACGAAACCTAGTCGATGCTAATGACTAGCTATACCACCTGGAGCTCACGATATCTTCATCAGCAGGAATTCGCCAGTACTCACCTTCGTTACTTTAATCTTGTCGCCAAGCTTGAGTTTGTTCTTCGTTAGGAACTCTGCCCACCCCTATGTCAAGTAGCAGAAAATTTGCTTCTCGCCTAATTGTATGGCACTGTTCATCTCCACGGTCGCGAGTGGTCCAGCGACTTTGTACCGAACTCCATCAAATTCTAATTCTTCCATGTCCCTCCAGTACGAGGTTGGGATGTCCTGACCAAAGGAGGCAAGAAGTCAAAACCATGGTCCTCAAGAATACATAGCATCACTCATAAATAAGAGTATTAGAAGTTCACGCATTACGTGCAAAAAAAGGTCTAGAAAAGGCCGTGTAAGCACACGTGAGAGAAAAAAATGGGGCATGCCTGCGCACCTTTGAGGTGGCCGCACTCGTGTTGCGGACGGCAACTCTAAGATAGAACAAGGGACTAAATCAGGGTTGTCACGGTCGTCCGGGACGCTCGGGACGTGGGGACGTCCGCGGACGTCCGCCAGCGCCAGAGGACGTCCTGTGACTTAGAAAAAAAAATCACCTGCATAGGTTTCACCCCGGGGTGAAACCACATCTTCTACGCGGGGAAGGGGTTGCGGGGGAGGGTGCGGCCGTCGCCGCGGAGCGGGGGGGGGCCGTCGGCCGCGTCGGGAAGGGGCCGTCCCCGGCGACGGCCCCTTGCCGTTGCCGCGGTGGGGGGGGCCGTCCCCGGCGACGGCCCCTTGCCGTCGCCGCGGTGGAGGGGCCGTCCCCGGCGACGGCCCCTTGCCGTCGCCGCGGTGGAGGGGCCGTCCCCGGCGACGGCCCCTTCGACGGCCGTGACAGTCCATGATCGGACGGCCCCTCGTTGACTTACGGCCTCGACGGCCGTCCTCCGTTGATTTTTAGGGCTTACCCCTTGGCATTTCATGGGATGAGTATAAAAGACCCCTCCTGAAAGTTGCCATTACACTTCTGAATTGTACTCCATGTGCTACTAGTTCCACTAATATACGTGTGTATCTGTTGCATGGTGAACGGCGGCGTTCAGAAGTGTGTTGAATTGGAGCTTCTTCGGAGGCTCTAGTTCTCTTGAGGACGTGGTACCCCGATTTTTTGAAGTTTTTCCGGGCGATCTATCAAGTGCACCAATGGCGTCTAAAAGTTACTCCCCATGGTATACCGAAGTCCATATGATCGATGCGGAGAAGAAGAAGACTGAGATGGTTCAATGTATGCTATGCAAGAACACTTTCGCAAAGAGGATTGAGCGGATGCTCAGTCATTTGGGCTATGACAAAGTTCTAGGGGTACGGACTAGTGGAGTAGGTCGTTGCACTAATTTGTCACCCGCTATACTGTCCTTGTTCAAGAATTGCGGTGGCAAATTCCCTAACGACTCCAGAATATTCATGTCGGAGCAGAGTACTTCCCCCGTGACTCGTGGCAATATATCCCCGAGAGTGAACACTCCCATGGATGTGGACTCATGCGCTGGATCCCTGGTTTCTACTCCGAAGAATGAACCCGTTTTATTTGGTGAGGGTGTACCTTTCATTTTCACTCTTCCGGGGGAAGGTAGTGGACCGTTTCCTCCTTTGAAGGCAAAGAGGCAATCTACCCTTCAAGAGGGCTTCGAAGAGACTCAGAGGCGGGAATGCGACAAAGCATGGGCCACATGTTTTTACGAGAACAATATCTCGTTTAACTTGGCTCGGAGTGCCTCTTTCAAGGACGCGGTGTTGAAGACGTCCAACATGAAGAGATCATACACACCTCCATCTTACCACCATCTCCGAACAAATTTACTAGCCCAAGCAAGGACTGATTTGGAGACTTCCTTGAATGATAGGATTTTTTCAAGTTTTAGGAAGTACGGGGGAACGTTGGCCCTGGATGGGTGGACTTCTGTAAGCAGTCGCCCTCTAATAAACGCAATGCTGGTATCTCCTGCTGGTGAGTTATTCTTGGGAGCCGTTGACACGAGTGGGAAAGAGAAGGATGCCGTTTTCGTAGCGACCGTCATTGAGAAGTTTATCCAACAAGTTGGAGAACAGAACATCATTCAAGTATGCTACGATAATGCTCCGGTGATGCTTAATGCCGGAAAGTTGGTCCAAGCACTCTATCCATCCATATTTGTCCAAGGATGTGCTGCCCATGCGATGGACCTTTTCATTAGGAGAAAAATGAGCTCAAAATAAGGCCGTGTAAGCCTGCCCTTTCTAGGTGAACTCCCTACTTTGGGCACCTCTGCCGCTGGCAGCGGATGCCAGAGTTGGTGCCCGCACAGAACTGCGTGGCGCACTCACAACAAAGGTCCTCGGAATATTAGGTGAGACATGAATGCCTCGGCTCGGGCTTTGGTCCCAAGTGGGCAGGTTGTGTCAGCCCGACACTGTAGATGTGCCCTCCACACGCCTCCCTCGGAGGTCATTGGTTCGAGCCCCCGTGGCGGTTGCTGGCACCACGGTGGCACCTCACATGCCATGTCAAAAAGTACGCGGGCAGCGCCCGTTTTTTTCTCTCACGTGCCGCTTACACGGCCTTTTTGTGACCTGATTTTTCTCCTAATGGTTGGAGGATTGGAGTAAGATGAAGTGGGTGAAGGAGCTCCTAGATCGGGCCATAAAGATAAGGCAAATGCCACTCTCGGTATTTCGAAAGCACGAGGCAAAACTTAGCTTGTTGATGCCTGGTCAGACTAGGTTTGCATCGCACTACATTATGATTTCGCGTCTATTGAAGGTTCGAGGAGCATTGGAGCAGAGCGTTGTGGATCCTGACTGGAGAAACTACGAAACGAAGAAGACCTTATCTGCCCGTGACAAAGCGAAGATCTCACGCGATGTTAAGAGGGTTGTCTTGGATGACGTTTTCTGGGAGCAATGTGCAAACTTCAAGTGGATGACGAGTCCCGTTGTATGTGCCCTACGAGAGTTTGATGTGAAGGAATCGGCATTGGCTAAAGCCTACGTCGTTCTCCGCAACCTTGAGAAGCATGTTCTCTCTTTACGCCATGAGCCCTTCAAACTAGACTCAGACAATGCTGATTTCTGCGAGGACTCATTTTACGAGCGTAAAGCCATGATTAAATCACCCTTACAGTGTGCTGCTGCGCTTCTAAACCCTTATCTTATTGACAATGAGGACCTTCACAATGATACTGATGCAATGGCATCGGCGAAGGAGGTCTTGTTGTCGATGGCTCCTCCGACATTGAAGGAAGTGGTCATAGAAGAGTTCTTTGCATTTCGTGAAGCTTATCCTCCGTTTCGTGACGTACGTGACTCCTCTAAGTCACAACTCCCGCCTTCTGGTTGGTGGGATATATACGGATCCGCTGGTAAATTCATTTCCCCAATTGCAAAAAGGATTTTAGCTCAGCCCCTGTCTTCTTCTTCATGCGAGCGGAATTGGAGTAGCTACTCCTTTGTCCACGACATGAAGCGAAACCGTTTACTTCCGGAGAGGGCTAATGACCTCGTGTTTGTGTATACAAATTCCAAGATAATTTCCCAGTCCAAGTTGAGTGCCTTAGGCAGGTTCTACGGGGAGTTGGAGGGGAAGGAGGATCCGAAGGCCGTGGAAACCGAGGACGTTGACTACTCTAGTGAGTCTGATGTTGATCTACCCTTCGATGATCTATCAATTGACCCCCCCATCGAGGCCCCAGTCGACGACCTCGAGGTGTCTCCGAAAGGAAAATCCTGTTGTTCTCCAGCGCCGATGGAGCGTGCTTTCGAGTATGATGATGTCGAAGAAGAAGGTACCAACGAGGAGGATACGATTCCTCTTGCCTCTTTTCTGAATGGAGACGGTTTATTAAATAGTGATAAGATTCTCCGGGGAGGATCCTCTCATACTACCGTGGATTTGGTCATACCAAAGAAAGAGGGAGACCCCACCATTGATACTTCTAAGGTTGTTTCTCCAAACTTCAACCGCCTGAAGGACGATATGGTTCCACCCACTACAAAGGAGGATGTGCCCGTACCCGTATCGGGTGCATCTCGGACATTGTTTGGAACTGCAAAGACTAGGGTCCAAGTTGGTGGGTTCGAATAGTCCACGAGGTTGGTTGAGTTGTCTAAAAAAATGAAGGCAGATGCTAAGGCTGCTGAAGTAGCGGAGAAATGTAGGAAGAGATTGGTCCGAACCCGAGAAGCGGACCCGGGCCTCCTTTCTACTGATGACGGACTTCCAATTGGGCATCTCTTTGGGCCGAAGTTGGCTTTGGGAAAACCGGACATATTTCTTGAGAACCCCCCTGCTAGAGCCACGTCCAAGCGAAAGGCTGTAGACAAGACTCAGAAGGTGTTGGCTTTCAATCCTGGGAGGCCAAAAACTCCTTTGGATGACCCGAATGGCCCAAAGAAATTCCTGAACCCATTCGAGTCAAAGAAGAAGACTAAGGGGAGGGTGAAGAAGGTACGCGAGAGCGATGGCGATGACGAATACGATTCTTCCGGTCCTAGTGGGGCTGAAGTGAAGGACGACAGCGATTATGTGGCGTGATTGTGCACGATAGTTAGAAGGCAGCATTTCCGGTGCAGCACCCTAGAATGCCACTCTTTTATGAATGTCCATTTCTAGAAAACCATTATCATATCATATACATTTAACTAAGCGGTGGTGCTTGCCTCCTCAATATTGTCCTCCACGTTGTGTACTTATGTTTACTTTGATTGTACTTCTCGCAATTTCTTTCTCGTAATGAATGTACAAAATCTACATATGAAGTTCGATGCATCTAAGTACTAACAATTCTTTCAACACAAATGCAACTCCGAGAAAACATAAATGAAATTGTATTAAAACCAGAGGTAATTTTTGCAAGTACATATAGAAGTAGTGTAAAGTCCATACACCCGGCTCCGCAACCAATATATATATATACTGCTCTAAATACGACTATCACCCAGTGTATTGTCACATTAACCGTAGTAATGCGGGTACCATGTCCAACGAAAATACTGTACTCAACGTCCATTGTTTGCATTTGACCTCCGAGTTTGGCGTCGCTGGCTTGGATGTGTAATCGTACCCCCCGATCGATATTCTTCTTCCACGCGATCCAAAGAACGACGATTATCTTCCCCCCATTCGGGGTCATCTTCATAAGGGTTGTCTCGATTGCGCTTCTTGGAATTCTTCCCGTTCCACAACTCCTTTGCCTTCTCAATCTTGGCTACTGTTTCTTGCACAATCTTCTCAATCCTATTGCGTGACCAACGAGAGGAATTATCCTCCGCACGAAGTGCCCTTCTCCAGTCGCAAACTATTTTCTGAAGAGCATCGTCAGACTTCTTAATGATCACCCAGTAGTCTAGGTCCGAATATTTGAAGGATTCCTCTGTAAAAGTGCGACGATGCTGAATGGCTTCTTCTAGTTTGGCCAATACAAGTGCCCTCCCAACCGGGGTTCTGTCATACATCTTGTACTCATCAAGTTGGCCATAGTCCCGTTCTACTTCTCTTCTCTTACCGTCGGCATCTACCACAACTTCCGGTTTTGGAAACCGGAAGAAGCGATGGCCATGTATACTCCAATGTCCACCGAAGTTCTTACAAAAAAATTCTCGGTCCTTGGCATCCGGAATTTCACGTGCCCTCATCTCCACCTCATAGTCGTGTGTCATCCATGAAAGATCGTCCATTTCGGCATTGTTAGCCGTAGATAGTTGGTGAGTCATTGTCTCCGGGTTCCAAGCCAGTGATTTGCCCCAATCATAATAATTCAGCTCTTTCTTTGGTAGTTGGTCTAGTGGTAAATTCCACCGATCAAACTCATGCCCAGGCGGCATCACGTGTTGTAGTCCCAGCATCTCGTAAAAACGTGAACTAATTGGGGAGCGGCACATAACACACTGTTTGTTGTTTAAAGCAGCCTTCGCGATGCAGGTTATGTGGAACTTGTGATTACAATTTCCCATCTCAAAGGCCCCTTCCGGCCCAAAATATTGTTGACAGATGGGACACGTCTCCTTCGAATATTCCTCTGACGGTTTGCGGGTATGGATAACCACACGTTTCGATTCATCCAAATGAGATGATAGTACATCGTACGGCATCCACCCCTCCTCGACCTCTAGCGCCCAGTCAATGACCCCTTCTTTATTTTTGGAACTATGTAATGTGCGCTCCATCATTTCTCCTACATCGCGCCATATCGTGATTTTTGTAGCATCCTCGCCGCCCTTGGCTGCTGCCTCGTTATACTTCTGTAAAGATGATTGGATAGCTTCTTCGACATCCATAGAAGTAATTGCACATTTCTTCATATCCTGTTGTGCTCTAGAGACTATTGTCTCCTTATCTCGTAGTTTGTGGACCCAACCAAGCCATGATAATGCCCTTATGGAAGATGGTGTATCATCTACCATCCTTATGGTGGTCTTCAGCCTTTCCAGTTCCGTACGGGCCTCGTCTCTTTCCCTTCTAGCCACCTCCAAATCCCGTAAAATAATGTCTAATTCCTTTGAATCATCCATTGGCCCTTTTCCTCTATCCTCATGTCTTGGAGTTGCTTGGCTAGAGCCAATGTCCAATGGAACTGGACCAGATGTCAATTTAGACTTCTGAGACGCCATCCCTTGTGTGGCCCCATCTCCACTTTTATTTGAAAATTTAGAAAGGCCAAGGTCATCGGAATCCTCACCATCGCTCAGTACTTCAATAATACGATCCTTTCCTTCCACCTTCACCACTTCCTTCTTCACCGTAGGCTTCACTTCTTTTGTTTTGTTTTTCTCCTTATCTACCGGGTGGTAGATTTTGCACTCTTCCAATTGTGCATAAAAATTCATCTTCACATGGTCCAACCTTCTTGTCAAACTCTTGATTTGTTCCGTTGCATCCATTAAATCCTTACTCAGGGCCACGTTCTCTTCACCTAATTTCACACGATCTTCCAGAAGAGGCTTAATGGAAGATGCCAAAGTCTCAAAGCCGAGGGCACCCTGTATCATGCCCGGAGTGATAGTTCCAAATGCATGAGCCATATTTATGAGATCTGGTGCCATAGCGCCTAATACGGAAGCCCCTTCTTTCAGGGTGTGTGCAATCTTCAACACATTATGAATTTGTTGCACTTCCTCCGTGGTTTTTCCTGCAGCGTCTCCCTCCGTGGTGTTCTCTAAGCCCCCA
Organism: Ceratodon purpureus; assembly: GCA_014871385.1. Lineage (NCBI taxonomy): Eukaryota > Viridiplantae > Streptophyta > Bryopsida > Pseudoditrichales > Ditrichaceae > Ceratodon > Ceratodon purpureus. The sequence continues at coordinate 14,230,913 of CM026433.1, read as the reverse complement.
CGCTGTTCATCAGAGGACACCTCCGTCAATTTGATGCTAAAATCTAGTAACTCCTTCAATGATTCGTTGTTTGGCATCGACTTCACCAGCTCCATAATCTCCGAAATGGAATGAACTGCATCCTTTGTGCTATCCTCTTCGGTAGGCACTTGTACTATTGCCAAGGAACTTGGACCATCATCCACTGAACGAGGGTTGGAGCATCCGGCTTCCGCAGCCGTAAGATGTGTTGAGCAGTCATTGTCCACCTCCACTTCCACCTCATCTACGGCTGCCTTGCCCTTTGTATCGTTGGAAGATTTCACCGTGATTCCCATAGGTCTGCTCTAGGAATAGTAGGGACATTAGTTTCTGTGGCAACGGGGAACATCGTAGCGATCACATTGGCAATGGCAACGGGCTTCTTTTCCTCTGGACGATGCGGAGTTTCATTCTGTAATTTTTTTACTTCATTCTTCGGAAAGCTCTTTAGATGTGGCCACTGCCGCTTTTGGAACTCCGCTACAACCTTCTTTGCTTGCAAAGGATCGATCAGAAATAAATCCGGAATGTCTCTTACCATCCATCCAATTTGCAACGGCCTGTCTTTCGTAGTGGGGTACGTACACCAACTAATCTTCCGCTTCAATATTAGCTCCGCATATACCATACTGCAAATGGTATAATTGAAATGGCCTTTGCTGGGCTTACGTTGCCCAAACATAGTAGTCCAGACTTCATATGCCCGATGCAAGAAATGGTCATCCATGCATGACCAGGGCTTGCAAGTAAAAGTCCGTGTGTTCATCTCGTGTTCTTCTCGGGGCCACAACTTGTCAATGTGATACATCTTCACATACTTCTTGCACTCTTTGAAAGTCCAGAAAATCTCCCCTACAGATTCCCAGCCTTCTTCTGCTACAATGTTTTTGTTGTCTAGGATCTCCCAAGAAATGTTGTGGCACGTTCCCTTCGGCCTGTTCCTCTTCCCGGTTCCTCCAATCTCATCATGTTCCGGATCCGCCATAGAAACCTCGTTTTAAACAAAAACGTAATGGTTTTGTTTTAAAGAAAACAAGGAGTTGATAAATGACGGTTTACAAAATAACGAATACAGAAAATTCAAAAACTCCCCCCCCCCACAATAAAAAGGGACCCCCATCTCCTCACCCCTACGTACCAACAAGCTCCCAAGTGAATTGGGAAACTGTAGCAATAGGAGAGGGACTATTGAGGAGAGTGAAGTGAGGAAGTGGGGGACGGCCGTCGCCATATATGGCGACGGCCCCCAACCCTACGGCCGTCCCCCCGAGCCTAGGGCCGTCGCCCCCCGATCCTACGGCCGCGGCCAATGGCCGTCGTCCCGAACCTGACGACGGCCGTTGGGGGCCGTCGGGTCGGGGGCCACGGTGACGGCCGCGGAGGCCCGTGCCTCCGCGGCCGTCCGATCGGGCCGTCTCCTCAGCGATGGCCGTCCGATGAAGGCCGTCGCCGAGGGGACGGCCTTGGAGACGGCCCCCGAGGGGGCGGCTTGCGGCCCTCCGATCGCGGCCGTCTCCGAGGCCGTCGCCGTCAGCTGGCGGGCGACCGCGCGGGGACGGCCGCGGGGGCGGCACCGTCGGCGACAGCCCGCGGCCGTCCGATCGGGGCCGTCTCCAAGGCGACGGCCGTTCGATCACGGCCGCGATCGAAGGGCCGTCCCCGCGGACGGGCCCTCGCGGAGACGGCCCACGGCCGTGGAAACGGCCCCCGACCGTGGGGACGAGGCCGTCGCGGCCGCGGGAAATTTCCCTCCCCCCCCTTTTTTAAAATACAAATGATAAAAACATATAATGCTACATCTTCCGACCACATATTAAACTAAACCTGTTAATTTCTTTCACCAATTAAGATCAGAACAGCAGTTAATGTAAACATGAATTAAAATACTTCATGGTATGCAAAGCATCTAAATTCTTCAACGAGTCATTATTCCGTACGCTCCACCGAAGTTAATGTATGTGTCATTTATTCGAATCATTCTTTCTGTTGTTTCTATCGTACGCATTTCATGCTGTCTACCATTGCACTCCAGAAGTTCCTTGCAGAAATCGAACTCATCTAAACTTGATTCAGAAATTGTAATCTTAATAGTTCTCCGTTTTCTTATTCTCCGCTTTGAATTTTTGTTTTTTTAAATACATAAATACTTCTATTATACTTTCATTAAACGGCTTCATATTCTCAATTTAATTCGAGTTACCATCTCTTTATGTACTTTTAACGTTCCTCCCTCTATACAATTTCCACTTTCGAATATGGTTTTCATTTACTTCTTATTTATTTTCCTCTATGTTTATTCCCCCCTAGTTTATGCCCTTTTTTTAACGTCTAATTTGTCTAATCTACGACTCCAACCCTCGAAGCTCCATAAATATCACTGTTGAATTTCTTCCTTTCATATCGTTTCGAACGTTCGTATTTCGATTTATTTCCTCCATGACCCATGTTAAAGTATATTTTACTAATTCGACCACTATTCCACCATTTTACTAATTCTAATTTCTACCGTACTGCTTTAGTTTTGAATTATATTCTATTAGATGTACCCTACTGCTTTAGTTTTTATTGACTACTGTACCCCTCTTTCATATATACGTTTTGAACTCTCCATGTATCACTACATCATGGTCGACTTCTATTTCTTATAATAATTATAATTTCGATGCTTTCCCTCTCAAACTATTTTTTTTTCGTCTATTATTTTGATGGTTCAGTCATTTGTTTACTTATGAATATACTTCTACTTCAAGGTCTTCCCCAAGTGTATCGAATTGTTATTTCTTAATATTACACCCGTCGTCGTTATAGTTCTAATATTCATATCCGTCCTCAAACCTCCTGTTCTTTGTGTTGTTCATTAATTTAATTAATTACTATTCCGAAACAATACCACCCTACCAAACATCTTTCATCAGTATTTTTAGTATTCCAATAATATATATATATATATATATATATATTTCTAAAATTATGTCCCGTCAATATACGTTTTCGTGTAATAATTTTATTTCCGTACTTGTAGCTCCAAGTATTTCACGTCGTGACTTTTTAATTTTTCCTTGCTACAGTATAGTCTATGTGTCTCTATGAATTATCGTGTTTGTTAAATTCTCTCATTGTGTCATTACTAATTAGTAAGTGATTACTTTTGTACGTATATACTATACATTGTACAAGTTAGAATCCAATTCCATATTTATATTTACGTTAAAGTGTATATGAATAAACATATATTCCTATAGTATATAATGTAGATGTGTTACCTAATTTATTTATTTTATTTCATATAAGTTACAACTCAATTCTGGGCTTGGGAAACTAGAATTGTTTATAAAAACAATGATTTCAATTTTAGTCGTTCACAAATTGGCATTATTCAGTGACGATTGAATGTTTTGTGTTTTTGTTTTGATTTTTACTATTATCCCTTCCTCATCTCATAATGTGAGCTAGTGATTTTTTTTTTTTTTTTTTAATGTTAACACAGTACTACGGTATGGAAGTGTGTAAAATAAAAGACATTAAAGTGCAAGGAGAGTTTTTATATTTCATATAACTCTAAACCAGGCATGAGAAATTAGAATTGGACCATTTGTTATGAAAACAATGATTTGAGTTTTATTCCTCCCATGAATTCCATAATCCCAAGAAAATTGAATGTTTGTTTTGGTTTTTTTTAATTCATTATTATCTCCAGTTTCTCTCATAATCTAAACTACTATTTATGTTTTTATTTTTGATTTTATCATAATACTAAGGAACGGGAGTATGTAAAATTAAAGAAATAAAATTGGGGTAAATCATTCCATTAAAAATTAGAGTCAAAGAATCTATATAAATATTTTCATTGTATACCACTATTCGAGAAGAAATTGGATCTATATTTCTAAGAGATTTATGAACCCGTAAACCGGTGAAATATAAATGCAAATCTCTTAACCATTTAAACGTAAGTTGCACCGCATGAAAAACCAAGTGTGTACATCAATTTATGCGTTGAATTACTTTTAATGCATTCTCTCCGCGATGTTCCTCTTATCATCTTGTGATGACATTTACTGTTTTGATTCGTTAGTATAAAATGTTAATTCATTACCGTATGCTAAAACATGAGTAACTTCGTTTCTTTAAATGAGAATTGGTAAAAACTGTTTTAATACCCACAATGTTTACGGTTCTTTCCATTCAATAGGATATGTATTCTTCTTCATAAACGTGTTCACATTATTTGTAGATCCTAGGGGGTTATCCACCCCCAAAGAACCAAAATATCACATAGTTCATTGGATCCCAATTTCAAACGTCGACCCCACCTCCTCGATCACAGGATCTTCAGGACATTCCCCACAATATACGGATATGTCTGAATTTTCCATTTGTAGGAGATATGCTGTCCAAACAATCCCAAGTGGGATTGTTTGGGACAAGAAGGAGGGGGGAGAGTAAGGGAAGAGGGGCGGGGGGGGGGGGAGGAGAGGAAAGAAAACACAAGGGGAGGGGAGTTCCTTCGACCCTCCCCTCCCCCCCCCTCCCCCCCGGCCGTCCCCAGGGACGGCCGTCGCCCACGGCCGTCGGATCTTCTCCGCCGAGAAGATCCTACGGCTGCGGACGACATCCGTCCACGCGGGGTCGGCCTTGGCCGACACCGCGGTCGCAGCCCCCCGACCCCGGGGTCGGCCGCGGCTGTCCCCGCGGGGTCGGACAAGGCCGTCCCCGGGGACGGCCACCACGCCGACCACGCCGACCACGGCCGACCACGCCGACCACGGCCGACCACGCCGCTGCAGCCTCCGATCGCGGGGTGCAGCATGGCCGTCCCCGCGGTTGGTCGCGGCCGACCCCGGGGACGGCCGTCCACGTGGTCGGCCGTCCCGACCGCGGGGCGGCGGTCCACCGACGCACCCTTTGGGGAGCGGTCGCGGGCGCACGACCGGTTGCGGCCGCGATCCTGGACGGCCGCGACCGGTCCCGCGACGGACCAGTTACGGCCGTTGGATTCTCCATTCCCCGAGATCCAACGGCCGTAGGGGGGCCGTCGTTTGACCTAACTGGCTGCCTAGGGGTTCGGGCCAGCATAAAAGGCTGGCCCTGCTTCCTTTTTCTTCACTTGGGCCCTCGTGCTACATGTGCTGGATTTACTTCAGCTCAGTTGCGTTCCTCCAAGCTTTTTCTACTTCCCCACGGGTTATCGTGGGATTGTGTTTACGGTTGTGAGCACCGTTTGTTGGTTATTATGAAACCAACAATATAGTGCTTCATACGTACGGTTTTTTGGCAGGAGTTCTGGGTTTTGTTTTAGTCCTTATGCACTAGATATATACGAGATTAAATCTACTTTTATACGGTGGGGAGAAGTTACTCGCATTGTTACAAGGTTGGTTCGATACACGGTATTCACAGCTACTCGCTTACCGGACTTTCGCCATGCCTCGTAACGACCGGGGAGGACCCTCCACTCCTAAAAGGAAACACCCCTTGGATCCATACGCTACGAATGACCCTGATTGTGTAGCAGAGATTGGATGGGAGGGGGAACCATCACCATGGCGGATGGTAACTTGCAAGGAATATGTCAAGATGAAGCACCTCATGAAGTTGATCCCAGTACATCTACGTACCGAGGCTGCGGAGAAACAGGCAACACGGGGAGAGATCAGGATCGACAATTGTGAAAGTAATCATTTCAAAATTCGATATAACGAGGTTTTTCGAGCAGCACGAATCCAGAACTCCCGACCTCATATCATGTTGTATTCGAATATGGCAATGGTGTGGGCGGAGATAGTCTTACACAAGAGGGTTGACTGGACCACAGTCTTGGGCTTGAGGACAGATAGAATGAACAGAGTCAGCATGGATCTTGTAACAGACTGGAGTGGACATAGCGATTGTCCCCCACTACATATTTCAAACCGTCGGAGTCCACCGGCACAAGATGCAGGAATACAAACTCTAGCCATCGAATATAATGATGAGGAACAGGAGAGACGTCGTTTAAGCTATGATGATGAAGACAACTATCGAGGGCGTCGCTCAAACAAAAATCCCAGGAATCGCAGAGGGCATCGTGGCAGAGAGTCATCGCGTATCAACCATGAGGAGTATGGACAAAGCTCTGCCCACGGGGGACACCGTTCGCTAGATCGTCAGGACATGGGACCCCACGAACGAGGCTATGGCCACGGGGAACCGGAAGGAGCTGATTTACCCTTTGACTTTGCGGATAGCACGTATGGACCCTATGGGGGACGACCGTGGCCAGATTATGCAACGGGATCAAGATACTTTAGTAACTATGACGACGGCTGGTCGGAAATACCGAGTCCTCCAAGGAGTGCTAGTCCGCGCCATCGAACACCTCCGAGAGAGGTACCTCACGGTTATTCCCCAGATCGCGAAGAAGATACGCAGAGACTGGGACGTGATGATTACGCAACTCCCCCTCCATACCGCGGATATGGTGGTCATGGTACCCCATCTGCCCTATTTGCAGAAGATGATTACAGATCATCTTCGCGGACTCCGCCTGGAATATTTCCTCCACCTCTAGGTTATCACACCGACGGTAATGATTACAATAGCGGGGACAACCGCAACTTACTTCATTGCGATGACAGAGTACCACCTCCTCCTTTTGGATACCCTCTTGGTCGAGTTGTAAGAGATAGCTATTTTGAGGAAGAATTAGAGTTGGAGCGGACAAGGCAAAATTACGTACTACAGATGGAGAATCATGCGTTTCACCTTAGACGGGATAATCGAAGATTGATGGAGGAGAGAGAGAGACTTCTGAGAGCCTCCACAAATTCTGCAAGGCACGGGCCACAAGAAATGTACGATCGGGGAGGTCCAAGCGAACTCCCCAATGATGGGAACTATTATCATCCATATGACTACAACGGATTAGGGTGGAGGGGAGACTATTAGAATGGGGTGCATGGTAGTACTTTCTAGAGCATCGGAGCGTACCGAGTCTTTAACATGGACCTTGCGTATTACAAATTTACAACGGAAAGTAAAAGATGCAAGCATAGTATGTACGTAGTTTGCAGTTCTGTAGATGGAGGTTTAAACTGTACGGACTCGAGAATATTGGCACGTGCCACATTTTGCAAATAGAATAGATAGAATTAGTGTTTTAGAGTGTAGTTGTGTTGTCTTTTATATTGTAGTTGTCTTCACATTTGAAAGGAATTTACCTTTTTAATATTCTTCTAGCGGTATTCTAAGTGCACATTAATATCAATTGCACTATTTTTAAAATGACAACTTACTATCGACATGGGTTACGACTTACGAGCACTAGAATATTATGAATCTCAAGACAAGTATGGTAAATAATTTTCAAATATTTTTTTTGCTAAATTAATAAGAATATCGTGAATGATATTTTTTGATGACTGCATATTTATATCTAAGGTATTTGTTTGTACACAGGATTATGAGCAATCACGTTTTGCGGCCCTTACGCTTTCGTCTTCACGAAAAGAACTTGAGTATACGCTTGCCAATATTTGTAAGAATAAAAATTACAAAGCATAAATGTTACAATTCACATATCGCATAATTTTCATAATTAGAATTGAGAGTATCGACTTTTAGGTAGATGTGTGGAGCCAATCCGTTTTCCTCATAATACAAGGGGTAGAAATAGACCAATCTTAGTACAGAGACCATATTTGAACCAAATGCAAGTAAAATTTATAAACTAAATATTGACCGGTGTACAAAAATTGAGATTCCAACATCTCATAATAATATAGAGTGTAAATAGGACTATTCACTACTAAGAGCTATGCCCGCCGTCCGGTAACAAAAAAAACATTATGCTTTTATAGGAATACGGAAAGGTAGATATGTAACTCCATATCAGTAACCCTCGCGATAGTGCTCGATGGGAGTGGGCCAGTTGTGTGTATCTCTGAAACGGTTAATAAGATGTCCGAGTCCACCAATCGTTCCTCTGTTGTTTTGGCAAACTCTCTCAAGGTAACCTTCGAAAACCATTGCGAGTTCTCCGATATTCTGGAAATGGCGTGTTTCTACTGGCTCGGCTTCGTGGTATGCCGTGCACATGTTGCCCCTGTTGATCTTCGCCGCTATCTTCGCAGCTGCGAAATCCTCCGATGCAACCGTCAAATCTGGAATGATTTGAATATCTTGGTTTTCCTTGTGTACGTATACCACGCGAGGATCCACCCAGTATCGCCTCCTCATAGTCTCCTCCTTCTGATGGACATTCTCAAAAACCCAAGGCGACCTTCTGTTCTCTAGTGTCTTCGTCATCAAGCCCCAATCACAAACCCCGATGTAGATCTTGGACTCATCTTCCGGAAAGTGAAGTAGGATGTTGTCCGGTGACAAGTCATTGTGGAGGTAACCGTATTTGTGTACGGCATCTATGATGTTACACAATGCCCAAGCAAGCTCTGTACGCTTACTTCGGAAAAGTTGGAGACGCTTCCCTAGAATCGGACTGTCGTCTGCATTCTCTCTGAAGATGTAGTCGATGGGGAGGTCACCCGGGGCCTCGTTGTCTCTCTGTAGCATGGCTCGAAGGGTCCCACCGTTCCACCAGAACATGAATCCCACATGTTCCAACTGATGAATGGCCTGGAAGCGGATGACACCAGGATGGGGAATCCTTATCGCAAGAGATTCATTGTTGTGGTCCACACGTGCCAAATCCGGCCTCATAGACCAATTGAGCGGCCGTTTCTCAGCAAACTCCCAGTACGGTGGGATTTGCGGGTTTCCTTCGATACGAACCCTACGTATGGTAGCATAACCACCTCTCTGGACTTCCTTGTTCAAGTAATAGAAAATTGCAAAGTCTGCCAAGATAGTCAAATGCCGTTTACGTAAGTCAGCCGCCGTCTCCATCCCAATCGGAGAATTCCACCAAGTAATAGACGCCCGTCGATGCTTTCTTGAGCTGTGGGGCGCCATTAGTCTCGTGAAGCAATCTGCCTTTGCAATAGTATCCTTGAAGGCCTGGACTCCCCCCCTTTGCGCCTTTGCATACTTAGTAATAACCTCTTTAGCATTCCATAACGCATCGTGTGCACGTTGTGACACGAAATGATCGTAACCGGGCTTCTGTGTATCCGAATGCCAGCACGGATCCATCAAACGATCCCTAATCTTTGTCTCCATCTCTGACTTGAATTTCCTGGGCCCATCTTCCTCATACCGAACGTAACGACTATTCAATGAAACAAGGGTATTCTCCTGGTAAAATTCCACGATGAATGCCACAATATAATCCCTGCAACGTAAGCTCGGCATGTCATCGAATTTGTTCGCCCATTCCCCCACATTCTTCTGCTTCTTGTTCTTCGGCATCGTGGAAAGCCTTCAAGGCTTCAAGAAATCGTAACCGCAACTCCAAAGAAACCCTCAATTCCCACTATGATTAATAAGAGCAATACAAATCCAAAGGGTTTTGAAAAAAACCATTTAAAAATTCGAAAAGTCCCCCCCCCCCCCAAATGAAGGACCCCTTTCCTCCCGGTGAGAACGACCAACGGAGAAGGATCGAATCCCCCACCAGTAGCAATCAGCCTCACTCGAAAAGGGAGAAAAAAGGTAAAAAATGAAGAGGCGGCTTCCCCTTATATAGGGGAAGCCGACTTCGCGGCCGTCCCCGCGGCCGTCCCCACGGCCGTCCCCGCGGCTGTCCGATCTACGCCCCCGTGGCAGTCCGATCGGGCGCGACTCCGCCCGAAGGCGCCGGCCGTCCGATCGGATGGCCGCGTCGGGCGATGGCGCCGCGTGGCCGTTCGACCGACGCGGCCGTCTCCGCGGTCGGCCCCGTCTGCACGCGGTCGGCCACGCGGACGGCCGTGTCTCCCCGCGGTCGCCCACGCGGACGGCCGCGGGATCGGACGGCCCTCCGCGGCGGCCATGGTCGGCCGCGGAGGGCCGTCCGATCCAGTGGCCGTCCCCGCGGCCGACCGCGGAGACGGCCGCCCGATCGGACGGCCCACCCAGGCCGACCATGGCTGCCGCGGGCCGTCCGATCCCGCGGCCGTCGCCGTTGCCGACCGCGGGGACGGCCACGGGGACGGCCGCGGGATCGGACGGCCCGCGGTCGGCCGCGCCGATTGAGCGGTCCCCGATGGCCTGCGCCGGGGTCGATCCGGGCCGTCGGATCCCACGGCCGTCCCTGAGGCCGTCCCCGCAGTCGGCCGCGGCGACGGCAGTGGGATCCGACGGCCCAGGAGGGCCGCCCACATCCGACGGCCCGCGATGTGCCAGTACGGCCGCATCTTGGCGGTCGGATCGACGTGCGGCCGTCCCCAACGACCCCGCGGCCGTCCCCGCCGCCGTTCCCGCGAACGGACGGCCGAGATGGGGCGTGGTGGCGGGATCGGCCGATCGGACGGCTGGGGAATGTTTTTATTCCTCCGGGGTCACAAAATTATTACCGCGACGTAATTCTCGAGCGTCGGGGACGCCACGTCCGGGACGTAGGACGTCCGGGTCGGACATCTTGACGTCCGGAGCCGGGTCGGACGTCTATTTGAACAACCCTGGACTAAATTGAGGGGATACCTCAAAAGGAGACAAGAATAGACTAGAAGTGAGGGGATTCCTCACACAAGACTCAGAATAACACTTGAAGTAGGAAAACTAGAAGTGATATTGATAACTGGAAGAGTATGTACAACTGGTGTTGAAGAGAGTGAGGAGCAATGGCCCTCGACTCTCTATTTATACTAGGCTAGAGGAAACTTCCGAAGAAAGGTCCTAGAGACCTTGGGAAGCATCCATAGGACCTTCCGGAAGCTTATGGGAGCTTCCGGAAGCTTATGGGAGCTTCCGGAATCTAAGAAGGTCAAGCGGAACCTTCCAGAAGCTTATGGAAGCTTCCGGAAACAATTGGATCCGTATGGAACCTTCCGGAAGCTTGTAGAAGCTTCCGGAAACTACTAGAACTATAAGAAAGCTTGTAGAAGCTTCTAAAAACTACTAGAAGTACAAGGAAGCTTGTAGAAGCTTCCGGAAACTAGTGGAAGGTTCTAGAAAGTAGTAGAAGCATGTAGAACCTTCTAGAAACTAATAGCATCTAAGCACGCTTAGCCACCGCTCTTTGCGAAAGTTCTTGAGAAGCTTCAATGTTGCGGAATCGGTATAGGTCCCACGGTAAACTCGTGGGGCGTGGATGAAGTCCGGTATGGCACGTCCGTGACATCACCCCCTCTTCAAGGAACGAGTTCCACGAGTTTCTCTGTAAACCAGTAATAACAGAGGAATCATGAATGTTCACGTGGGATTAACGTGAACAGGACAAAAAAGAAGAATTTACATGGTACGGAATACCTTGAAATCAAATGTCGGCGTCGGCGGCGAGAAAGTCATGCGTTCGTCGTGGGGCAAGAGAGTTGCGGACTGGTATAAGACCCTTGGGCTGGCAACATGAGACATCGGCGAGGTGGCGATCGCAATCCTATCATACTTTCGGCCGACGTGAGTTCGAAGGCATGTCCCCACAAAACTGAGCTAGACAAGTGCGTCGTCGCCTTGTCGATACCACCACCGTTTAGTTCAAAGTCTCTGCATCTGCACCTGCGCCAATGGAAAGACACAGAGCTTGGTGCTGGTGACGGTCCAGACGCATTGAACTCAAATGTTTCTTGGTTTTTGAAGATACTGCCGATGAAACTCCTGAATCATTTTAGGGGCATTCTGAAGGTTTGAGGCAGGCTCCCAGGTTTTTTCGCTGATGTCATAGCCATGCCAATGCACAAGGTATTCTAGCCGTCGACGGTGGATGCGAGGGTCAAGAATCTCCGAGACTTCAAATTCTTCATCTCCTTCAATTTCAATTGGATGAGGGGGTTCTTGAACTCTACCTGGTAATGTTGACTCTTTATATGGCTCGAGGAGAGAGACATGGAATACAGGGTGGATCTTCATAGAGGCAGGTAACTCCAACCGGTAGGCCACCTTATTGATTTGCCTTACCATTGGGAATGATCCAAGGCGGCGGTAGTCAAGTTTGTCAGATGGCCGTCGAGTCTTCAAGTTCCGACGAAGTAGCCATACCTTGATTCCAACAGAGATCTGAGGATGATCCTTGCGAGACTTGTCGGCGTTGGTCTTCTGATGTTGTTGGGCTTCAATGAGGCTCTGCTTCATCTCCTTTTGAATATCAGATAATCGGGTAGCAAGCTCAGTAGCAGCGGGATTTTCAGAAATGTTCAAGTTGAATTGATCGAACCTTGGATGACGACCGTGGTTTGCAAAGAAGGGGGTCTGTTGAGTAGACCCTTGCAATGTGTTGTTGTAAGCAAACTCGGCAAGCGGCAACAAGTCCACCCAATTATCTTGATGATAGTTGATGGTGCAACGCAGGTACTGCTCCAACACTTGATTGACGCGCTCGGTTTGGCCATCGGTCTGAGGATGGTATGCTGAAGACAACTTGATCTCAACGCCTAGAATCTTGAATAATGATTGCCAAAACTTGGATGTGAATTGCATACCGCGGTCAGAGATGATGTCGTTAGGCAGGCCATGGAGTCTGTAGACGTTGTTTACAAAAAGTCTTGCTGTCTCTTCACCGATCACAGTCTTGTGGCACGGAATGAAGTGCGCCATCTTGGTGAGTCGGTCAACAACAACAAAGACTGAATCGAAGGTCTTGGATGGTGGAAGATCCACAATAAAATCCATGGATATGGATGTCCATGGGGCTTCTGGAATCGGCAACGGTTGAAGTAACCCATATGGCCGATGACGAGGGATCTTGGATCTAGAGCAGGTGTCACACGTTGTGACATAATCCTTCATGATTTACCACATTTGTGGCCACCAAAAGTCTTTGGATATTAGCTCCATGGTCTTGTTGTAGCCAAAATGTCCCGCCAATGGAAAGTCGTGTCGGGACTGGAGCACTTGAAGTCCACAGGGGCCTTCAGGAACATAAAGTAATCCCTGATAGTATAATAGCCCATCTTTGAACTGGAATCTTGGATCAACATCATCTTGGGGAGTCTCACGCGATCTAGAAATCCGTGAACTGGGAGTAGGTTGATTCGGGGATTCCGAATCTATAACCTCCGAATGAGGGACTTGGGCGTCCGGACTTGCAAAGCCTCCTGAATTGAAGATACATGTATTCTTTTTAAGTTTCAAGGCCAAAGATCGGATTGTAAACTTACTCGGATATCTTGGAGAAAAGATGCATCTACGGAAGTTGTAGTGCGCACGGTTTTCAGCTGGAGTTGTTCAGGCTTGATAAGGGTAGTCCTTTGTTGGTCATAGGCTGCATCTCCTTCTTTAGGTGCAAGGTATGCTCGTCGAGAAAGAACGTCAGACCGAATTTAATGAGAGCCGGGACGGTACGTGATGAGGAAGTTGAAGCGCGAAAGCGATATACTCCAACGGGCTTGTCGTCTATTCAGTACCTTAGCAGACATGAAGTATTCAAGGTTCTTATGATTGGTGTGGACCTTCACTGGATGTTGAGCTCCTTCGAGGAAGTGAAGCCACTCTTAAAAAGAGTTGACAATGGCTAAAAGCTCCTTGTCGTGAATCTCGTAGTTGATCTCGGCGGCTGTGAATTTTCGCGAGTGGAACGCGACGGGATGGAGGCGTCTTTCTTTGTCAGGTTGTGAGAGGACCGCTCCAAGGGCAAAGTCAGTGTTGGAGTTTAGGTAGCTCGTAGTTATGGCATTGTAAATAGAGTTTGCAACGAGGTAGAATTAGAAAGGGGGAAGTAAAAGGGGAGAAAAGGGAGAGAGGTGATTTACCACATGGTGCACATGTGGCATGACTAGGTGAAGAGATAAGGACCAGCCCACTTGCATTGACTAAGCCAAGTCAATGATAAGGTTGGAAGGACAAGTAGGTGGTGGCTAAGTCTTAGCGGCGGCCATGAGTGCCACGTGTCCTAAAGGGACTTGCAAGTGGCTTGGAATGTCCTTTGAGAGTCCCTTAGAGATGTGCAACCAAGTACTATAAGTAAAGAGCTTCGAAAGAAGCTCATATCTCACTCCATTCATTGTTTGTACTACTTTGTGTGCTACACTTGTTAGAGCAACCATCTCTCTTCTTCTTTTAACTTCAATAGGTTATGGGCCCACTCATGTGAGTTGCAAGTGAGAGTTCTTTGGTTGCTAAGTAGTTTGGAGGAGGTCTTGTGAGGCATTGTGTGTGTGAAATGCACAAGGGCTGATTTGGAGCATTGGAGGTGCACATGGGCTGATTTAGAGCTTTGGAGGTGCACAAGTGCTTGTTTGGAGCTTTGGAGGTGCACAAGGGCTCATTTGGAGCCTTGGAGGTGCAAAGGAGCTCATTTGGAGCCTTTGAGGTGCACAAGGGTTGATTTGGAGATTTGGTAAGGCATATAGAGGTGCAAGAGTGGTGGAGGTGCTCATTCAAAGCTTTTGGACCTTGTAAGTGTTCCAACATTGTGGATGTGCTTGCTTGCTCTCTAAAGGTGCTGATTTGAGTGATTGAGGTGCATAAGATGCACATTGGAGTCTAGGTGATGCTCTTTGAAGTCATTCAAGGCCATCTTTGCATGTAGGAGCAAAGGAAGGGGAGGTATACTTGAGTGAGGTGCAAAGGTTTGCATTTGAGTTCATTGTGAGAGGACTTGAGTGCTTCAAGTGAACCATTGCACATTTGAGCTAGAAGGGACTCAATTTGATTGATTGGAGTGTGCACTCACACACTAGGGCCTTAGAAGGGCTGGTTTGCTAGTGGGAGGTGCTTACATGAGTATGAGAGCCTTGTAGGGGCTGATGTGAGTGTGAGAGGTGTGTAGAAACACCTTGGAGTCTAGAAGGGGCTCAAAGTGAGTGGGGAGGTGCCATAGTGCACATTGAGAGCTTGGAGGGGCTGATCTTGGCATATTGAGTGTCACCATGGCTACATTTGAGAATGAGAGTGCTAGGACCATTGATAAGTTCAAGGGGGGAGATCTTTAGCCTTTGGAAATTCAAGATGGAGATGGTGTTGGAGTCCATGGACCTTTGGGAGATTGTAGAAGGCACGGAGAAGCCTCCACCAAGTGAAGACGACGATGAGGAGGGCATCAAGATGGATCCAAAGGCTATCAAGGAGTACAATCGCCGTGTGAAGAAGGCCATGTCCGTGATAGGGCTGAAATTGGTGGACAACCAACTTGCCCACATTCGGAATTGCAAGGGGCCAACGGAAGCATGGAAGACATTGTGCAACATCCATGAGACAAAGAGCTTGTCCAACATTCTCTTTATTCGTCGCAAGTTCTTTACCATCAAGATGCAAGAAGGTGATGACATGCTTACCCACATCAACCATGTGAGAGACTTTGCGGATCAACTCAATTGTTTGGATGTGCCCGTCAAAGATGACGTTGTTGTAATGACCTTGCTTGAGAGCTTGCCACCTTCCTTTGAGAACTTGATCACGGCCTTGGAGACCTTGCGGTTTGAAGACCTTACCATGGAGTTTGTGACGGCAAGGATGATGCATGAAGTGTCCAAGCGCAAGGAGAAGGAGGTCCATGGAGATGATGCGGCCTTGCTATCAAGGCAAAACAAGGGGAGTAGCTCATTCTCACGCGGAGAGCCCAAGGTGTGTTACGATTGTGGCAAGCCGGGCCACATTGCAAGACATTGCTACAAGGCAAAGAAGTGGGAGCGAGACAATGCAAACCAAGCCAAAGACAAGGAGGGTGCCAACCATGCAAAGGATGAAGATGACTACGCCTTTGCAACACAAGAGGGACCCTATTCCAAGTCCATTTGCAAGTGGATCATGGATTCGGGTGCTACAAAGCACATGACACCTTATAGGGCGGCATTTGACACTTATGAGGTAATTCCACCACGCAATGTGCATTTGGGTGATGATAGTGTTGTGCAAGCCATTGGAATGGGTTGCATTGTTGTTGAGGTGCTTGAAAGGGGGCGTTTGAAGAAGGTGACCATGAAGGATGTCCTTCATTGCCCAAGTTGCAAGCAAACTTGCTCTCGGTGAGCAAGCTTGTGTCAAGTGGATTCAAGGTGCTATTCAATGTGGAGGGGTGCACATTGAAGGCTCCAAATGGCAATGTGCTTGCAAAGGCACCTCGTGAGGGCAACTTGTATCAAGTGACCTTCATCAAGGTCTTTGAAGCGGATTCGGCAAAGGTGGCGCAATCATCATCAAAGAGTGGTGCAATGGAGCTTTGGCATCGGCGACCTGGTCATTTGAATGCAAAGAGTGTGCGCTTTCTTCAAAGCATGGTAAGCGGCATGAACCTTGGCAAAGATGACTTGTCCATGTCGTTTTGTGAAGGGTGTATGCAAGGCAAGCAACATAGGGCACCATTTCCAAAGGATGGAGGGACACGTGCGTCAAAGCCATTGGAGATTGTGCATTCAGATGTGTGCGGTCCTATGAGGACCACAGCCATGGGTGGTGCAAGGTACTTTGTGACCTTCATTGATGACTTTTCAAGGCGAGTGTGGTTGTACACCTTGAAGACCAAGGGAGAGTGCCTTGAGAAGTTCAAGGAGTTCAAGGCACTAGCGGAGACGCAATCGGAGCACAAGATCAAGGTTTTCCGATCGGACAATGGAGGGGAGTTCATCTCCAAGGCTTTTCAACGCTACTTAAAGAAGCACGGCATCCAACGACAACCATCAACACCATACACACCACAACAAAACGGAGTTGCGGAGCGAGCCAATCGCACCATTGTGGAGATGGCAAGGAGCATGCTTCATGCTCAACGGCTCAAGCTTTCATTTTGGGCGGAAGCGATGGCCAATGCGGTTTACATTTGCAATCGGTGCCCCACTCGTGCTCTTGTTGGCATCACTCCACAAGAGGCTTGGAGTGGCCGCAAGCCATGCATTGCACACATGCGTGTGTTTGGATGCATTGCTTATGCCAAGGTGGTTGATGCAAAGCGAGGTAAGCTTGATGCAAAGGGTACCAAGTGCTTGTTTCTTGGCTATTGTGAGGGAACCAAGGCCTATCCTCTGATGTGCATTGAGACTAGGAAGATGATAAAGAGCCGTGATGTTGTGTTTGATGAGGAGAGCACTAGTATTGGTGATGGTTTGGAGATGAGTCCAAGTGGAAGTAGTGAGGCACCTTTGTTGGTGTTGGTGGACGAATCTTCCAAACCAACTTCTTCTAGTGACCATGAGGATGCCAAGAAGGACGAGGAGGAGGATGAAGAAGAAGCGGAGGAGGAGACAAGCGAGGCGCATTCACCAACATCATCATCAAGAGAAGGTGAAGGTGAAGGAGAGCGCGGCACTCGCTATCCAAGACGAGTACGGCGTCCACTTGGAGAGTGGTGGAAGAACCACATCTTGCCGCAACAAGAAGTGATACGGGCCAATGTGGCCAACCTTGAAGATCCATTGAGTTTGTGTGAGGCCTTGCAATCGGAGGATGCAAGCAAGTGAGAGGCGGCCATGCAAGAAGAGTATGACTCCCTCATTGCTAATGGAACGTGGGAGTTGGCTCCCCTTCCAAAGGGCCGCAAGAGTGTTGGATGCAAGTGGGTGTTTTGCACCAAGAAGGATGCTACGAGAGAAGTTGTGCGCCACAAGGCAAGATTGGTGGCCAAAGGCTTCTTACAAGTTGCGGGAGTGGACTTCCATGAGACCTTTGCTCCCGTGGCCAAGTTCAACACCATTCGGTGCATCCTTGCACTTGGAGCCGCATTGGACTTGGAGATCCATCAAATGGATGTCAAGACGGCTTTCTTAAATGGAGATTTGGAGGAAGACATCTACATGAGCCAACCTCAAGGGTTTGAAGAGAAGGGCATGGAGCATCTTGTGTGCAAGCTCAAGAAGTCCTTGTACGGGCTCAAGCAATCACCAAGGGCATGGTACCAACGCATTGACTCCTTCTTCATCAAGGACGGCTTTATATGATGTGAAGCGAATCATTCCTTGTACATCATGCAAACGGGTGAGTTCTTGTTGATGGTGCTTGTGTATGTGGATGACTTGATCATCTTGGCTAGCCATCATGCCAAGTTAGAGTGGCTCAAGGCCAAGCTCAAGGGGGAGTTCCAAATGAGTGATCTCGGTGAGTTGAAGTATTGCCTTGGAGTGGCATTCGAGAGGAACCGCAAGGCTCGCACCATCACCATGTGCCAAAGGAAGTACATCAAGGAGGTGCTCAAGCGATTCAACATGGAGGATTGCAAGCCCATTGGTACTCCACTTGATGTAAATGTCAAGTTGATGAAGCTGTCGTTGGAGGAGTTTGAGGCCATTGAAGGTGAGATGGAGGGAATTCCATACAAGGCGGGTGTTGGCTCATTGATGTATGCCATGGTGGCCACACGGCCCGATCTTGCATTTGCGGTGAGCATGGTGAGCCAATTCATGTCGAGGGCTGGTCCATCACATTGGAGTGCGGTCAAGCGCATCATGCGGTACTTGCAAGGTACCTTGGACTAGAAGTTGTGCCTTGGAGGCATCAACATCGAGTTGAGAGGCTATTGCGATGCGGATTGGGCGGGAGATGCAAACGAGCGCCGTTCAACAAAGGGGTATGTCTTCTTCGTTGGAGATGGTGCCATTTCGTGGAATTGCAAGAGGCAACCAACAATTGCCTTGTCCACAACGGAGGCCGAGTACATGGCCACTAGCCAAAGCACCAAAGAACCCATTTGGCTTCGCAAGCTTTTAGGAGATGTCGGGTGTGTCCAAGTTGATGCAACGACCATCATGTGTGATAACCAAGGGTGCATTGCATTGGCAAAGAACCCCACACACCACTCACGCACGAAGCACATTGATGTTCAACATCACTTCATTCGTGAGAAGTTGGAGAGCAGCGAGATAAGCTTGAGGTATTGCCCAACGGAGGACATGGTGGCGGATGTGTTGACAAAGGCACTTGCGAAGGAGAGGCACCATCCATTAGCAAAGGCCATGGGATTGCGAGAAGGTAACTACTCGCAAAGTGGGAGTGTTGGAGTTTAGGTAGCTCGTAGTTATGGCATTGTAAATAGAGTTTGCAATGAGGTAGAATTAGAAGGGGGGAAGTAAAAAGGGAGAAAAGGGAGAGAGGTGATCTACCACATGGTGCACATGTGGCATGAGTAGGTGAAGAGATAAGGACCAGCCCACTTGCATTGACTAAGCCAAGTCAATGATAAGGTTGGAAGGACAAGTGGGTGGTGGCTAAGTCTTAGAGGTGGCAATGAGTGCCACGTGTCCTAGAGGGACTTGCAAGTGGCTTGGAATGTCCCTTGAGAGTCCCTTAGAGATGTGCAACCAAGTACTACAATTAAAGAGCTTCGAAAGAAGCTCATATCTCACTCCATTCATTGTTTGTACTACTTTGTGTGTTACACTTGTTAGAGCAACCATCTCTCTTCTTCTTTTAACATCAATAGTCAGAAGCATCTGTTTCTAGGAAGAATGGCTCTTGAAAGTCAGGGTGTGTCAGAATAGGCGCTGTTGTAAACGCGTTCTTCAGAAATTCAAAGGCTTGGCTTGCTTCCGCACTCCACTCGAGCTTGTCCTTGCAAGTTAATCGTGTCAACGGAGCCGCAATCTTGGAATAATCTTGGATGAAGATACGATAGATGTTTGCAAAACCGAGGAAGCATTGTACGTCTCGAACGGTAAACGGCTTCTTCCAATCAATGATTGTCTAAATCTTCTTAGGGTCCATCGATAGACCCTCTCCGGAAATGATGTAGCCCAGGAATTAAACTTGGGGTTGGTGGAAAACGCACTTCTCCAGCTTGGCGCAGAGTCTTGCAGCGCGTAATTTTTCCAATACTAGGCGGACATGTTTGGTGTGGTCTTCTTCATTCTTGGAGAAAACCAGTATGTCATCGAGGTAACAAGACAACAAAATCATCTAGAAACTCGCGGAATATGTCGTTCATTAGGTGTTGAAAGATGGCAGGTGCGTTGGTAAGACCAAAAGGCATGACATTGTATCTAAAGTGTCCATATTTTGTTCGGAATGCCGTCGTCCATTCGTCACCTTCCTTGATACGTACTAGGTTGTACGCTCCACGAAGATTGATCTTGGTGTAGATCTTTGCTTGACCGAGTTGGTCAAGAAGTCTTGAGATAAGCGGCAATGGATACCGGTTCTTGATTGTGACCATGTTTAGTCTACGATAGTCCACGCACATCCGAAGGGAGCCGCCTTCCTTCTTGACAAATAGGATAGCAGCTCGGGCAGGTGACTTGGAATGTCGAATGAAGTTCTTTGCAAGATTTTCATCAAGGTACTCTCGCAACGCAACAAGCTCATTCCGTGAGAGGCTATAGATTGGACCAAATGGAGGTTGCGCACCTTCTTGAAGTTCGATGCCGCAGTCATAAGGTCGATGTTGGGGGAGTGTATCGGCGTTCTTCTTCTCAAACACATCTCGATACTCCTCATACTTTGCTGGTAACTTGGTTGATTCTTGACCCGGTTGAGATGTTGGAGTTGCATAAATTGCAAAGACACTCCCATTCTTAGCCGCCTTCATAAAGGCTCGAGTACCGACCATCAACGGAACCTTGACCTCGGACTTTTGGATTTGGTGAGGGTACATGTTCGGACTATTTTTAGGGTGTTTAAAAGGAATATGAGAAACTACGGTTGGATATGTTAACCTTCGATTTTTCCAATCTATATCTGGATTGACCATCTCTAACCAGGAGAGACCTAAGACGAGAGGATTAGAGGGAGAACTAATGATATTGAATACGATAGTACTGCGGTGCCATTCTAGGATAATGTCTAAGGGTTTGGTTTCGTGGGTGACATCTCCTGAAATCAAGGGTCTACCGTCGATAACCTCTACTGCTACAGGGTATTTTTTGGGGACTACAGGGAGATTATGACGTTTTACAAGATCCCTATCAATAAAACAAGCAGAGGCTCCGGAATCTAACAAGGCTTTAACTTTTACATTATGTGGATGACAATCTATCTTAAGCGGGATATGAAAACAACGAGAAGGTTCAGAGGATAAGATAGGACCTGATGACGTGGCAACACTTGTCAGCCGCACGGTCCCTAATGTGGCTGGCAGATGTCGTTTACCGACTCGACTTCCTCATGGTTTGGCTCAGAAGTGCTTGAGGTGCTCCGAAACTTGTGTGGCTTTGGTCGCTGAGGTTTCACAGGGCAATTTTTTACGCTATGGTCCTTCCCTCTACAATATAAACACAAGTGCTCCTTGCGACGACGCTCTTTCTCTTCTTCGCTCAACTTCCTGACTTTGGAGGTGTCAATTTGCATCCGCTCTGCGGTCGACGTGTTTGAAGATGCCTGATAGGTTGGAGTTACGTAATCCGCTCGATATGATCCAAAGAGCAATCATCGCTCCTGTCGCCGCTCAAACAATCGATTGTCGCAGTTGATTGCTTGAGTAATGGCTTCAAACAGAGTAGTTGGCTAGGGCAAATTCAGCAACAAGGTCTTGATATCGTCGCGGAGTCCCCATCGAAACATGGTGATGAGAGCTGCATCGTTCCAACTGAGGTCACATGCAAGTTGTTGGAATTCTGCAACGTACGCTGAAGCTGGGCGCGATCGTTGTTGCAGCGTTCGAAGTTTTGTTGTTGCTATAAGGGCTCGATCTCTTTCTCCAAACGTTCGGTTGAGTTCTTCCAAGAATTGGTCAAGATGTGCCAGAAGCAGATAATTCTTCTCCAACAAGGAAGAAAACCAAGATGACGCGGCTCCTGTGACCAACGTTCCAACGAATCCGACTTGTATTTCTCCCGTTGAATACCTTTGAGGTTGGAGACGAAAGATGAGCCGAATCTTGTTGATAAAATCCCGGAGTTTCGTACGATCTCCATCAAATTTATCTGGCAAGGCTACTTGAGGTTCCTTTGGCGCATGTGGAGCACGATCCACTACATTGGCTGGAACATGGATTGGAGTTGGAGCAACTTGAAGCTGTTCCATGGCACTTCGTAGGTTGGCATTCTCCTGTTGTAACTACTGTAGCATGGCAAACATGTCATGCATCTCAATGTTCGGAACGTCACTCATCTTGAATTCGATAGGTCTCACAAGTAAATAAAGAAGCAGAGTTTTGCGTCGTGTACTTTTGGAACAACTATAGGAACTGAAGACCTCAAGAAATTCAAATAAAACTCTTCGCTCTTCTCTCGAATGATGATATCTCTAAGTTCGGTCTTTAGTCTAAAGAAAAAATGTACTTCTAAAATAACTGGACTTGACGAAATGGGAAGTCGGTTCAAGTCCATGAAAAAACTCTCGTAAGGATGAC
Source organism: Ceratodon purpureus (assembly GCA_014871385.1). Lineage (NCBI taxonomy): Eukaryota > Viridiplantae > Streptophyta > Bryopsida > Pseudoditrichales > Ditrichaceae > Ceratodon > Ceratodon purpureus. Next base: position 14,208,673 of record CM026433.1, on the reverse strand, counting down.
TATAAGAAGAATATCAGCTTAAGGGAGGGTAATCCGCAACCCTTAAGGCGTCACGACTCTCCTGAAGAAGAGGGGTAATCCACACTCTATCTTACAAGAGCAGACTCTGATATTGGGAAGAACTCGAGACAGAGTAGGAAAGCACTCTCTTCAAACTGTTGCGGACGGTTTAGGGTAGCAGAAAATTTGCTTCTCGCCTAATTGTATGGCACTGTTCATCTCCACGGTCGCGAGTGGTCCAGCGACTCTGTACCGAACTCCATCAAATTCTAATTCTTCCATGTCCCTCCAGTACGAGGTTGGGATGTCCTGACCAAAGGAGGCAAGAAGTCAAAACCATGGTCCTCAAGAATACATAGCATCACTCATAAATAAGAGTATTAGAAGTTCACGCATTACGTGCAAAAACAGGTCTAGAAAAGGCCGTGTAAGCGCACGTGAGAGAAAAAAATGGGGTCTGCCTGCGCACCTTTGAGGTGGCCGCACTCGTGTTGCGGACGGCAGCTCTAAGATAGAACAAGGGACTAAATTGAGGGGATACCTCAAAAGGAGACAAGAATAGACTAGAAGTGAGGGGATTCCTCACACAAGACTCAGAATAACACTTGAAGTAGGAAAACTAGAAGTGATATTGATAACTGGAAGAGTATGTACAACTGGTGTTGAAGAGAGTGAGGAGCAATGGCCCTCGACTCTCTATTTATACTAGGCTAGAGGAAACTTCCGAAGAAAGGTCCTAGAGACCTTGGGAAGCATCCATAGGACCTTCCGGAAGCTTATGGGAGCTTCCGGAAGCTTATGGGAGCTTCCGGAATCTAAGAAGGTCAAGCGGAACCTTCCAGAAGCTTATGGAAGCTTCCGGAAACAATTGGATCCGTATGGAACCTTCCGGAAGCTTGTAGAAGCTTCCGGAAACTACTAGAACTATAAGAAAGCTTGTAGAAGCTTCTAAAAACTACTAGAAGTACAAGGAAGCTTGTAGAAGCTTCCGGAAACTAGTGGAAGGTTCTAGAAAGTAGTAGAAGCATGTAGAACCTTCTAGAAACTAATAGCATCTAAGCACGCTTAGCCACCGCTCTTTGCGAAAGTTCTTGAGAAGCTTCAATGTTGCGGAATCGGTATAGGTCCCACGGTAAACTCGTGGGGCGTGGATGAAGTCCGGTATGGCACGTCCGTGACAACTCGTGCTACCGTGGTGCCAGCAACGCCGCTGCGGGGGGTCGAACCAATGACCTTTGAGAAGGGCGTGTGTCAGGCGCTGCTATAGTGGCGCGCTGAGAGCAATCTGCCCACTTGGGACCAAACCCCGAGCCGACCAACTCATGTCACTTGGGATATTCTGAGGACACTTGTTAACTGCACGCCACCGAGGACCCTTGTGAACTGTCCGGGCAGCGATTCTGGCATCCGCTGCCATCGGCAGAGGGCCTTTGAGCAGGGAGTTCAACTAATTTGGGCAGGCTTACACGGCCTTTTAGAGACCCGGCTTTGCACGTAATGTTTCGGGATTCGACAGTGGCATCGGTTTCTTATCAGTCGCAACGACTTGTCGCCCTTTGTGTGCGATGCCCTCAGGGTCTTCTTGAAGCAGGGTCGCCTAACGCGGCGCTGGTTTGCTTTCTTCTCGCGAGCTGTCCACGACGGACCGTGGCTCGGACTGGTGGCACTAGATTGTCGCATCCGATGGAAGAGGTGCGGCTAGGACTAACGCAAGAGCGCGGTGGATGGTGACCACCAGAGAACGCTTATCCACCTTCTCAAAGAGTACCATGATTTGCGTGGAGCTCGCGCAACATCTCCGGGGAGGTCTCATTCTCCATTACAACGGTGGTTTGTAGAATCTGCGGCTCTTTCGAAGAGTAGCCCATATGCACCTGGTTAGTAAGGAACTATGGTCTGTAAGCAAAGCGGAGGAGAGAGCAAATGCTCACAACGGTGTAGAAGATAGGGAAGAAAATTGAGAACATCAAGGAGATACAGACAGACAATGAAACGAGGGATAGAGTTTAGGCAAACAGAAAGGGGAGACCATTGATGCCCGAATCCCATCCGCCTCAACAGAACTAATGGGGCCGAATACCAAGAAGTCACTATCGGCACCAGAACTGTGGGATGATCTACAGGAAACGGACATCAATAGAAGAAGTTACTGCGGGAAAGTGAATAGTGGGCAGCAGAAATACAATGCACGTGAATAGTTGACTCATGAACCTAAAGCGTAGAACAATAAAGAAGGACGTAGCTTGTACGTGAGCGGAGAGCGGTGAGCGGAGTTTTGGAGAGCAGAGAGCACAGAATGGGGGATTGAACCTAAAAATAGAACTTTTTATACTTAAAATAAAATATAAAATTAGAAGATTCGAATATTCTCAGTATATTTTTAGAAATATACTTATTTTAGTAACTTAATTGACCCTATTATCGTGGACGAATTACAGTATTCTCATTGAATTTGTAGTTCGTTTTCTCTTTTCTTGGTGAATAATTTTTTGACGCGCACTAATTATTATGCTTCAGCTCCCTCTAACTAGTTCAGGCATACATTAATTCCCCTTATCCCCTCACATTTATATGCCAATTACTGCTTAAAATGTATTGGTATTGAACCTCTTAAGAGGAATCAAGTAACCTTTAATATTGTAACATTTTCTTAACATTACTAGATCCATTCTAGTCTACGTGCTTTTACTATTTTTCTTACTTTTATTGGTAATTAACTTGTATTTTGTATTAACTTCCTCTATTCTATCTATCTTGTTAAAGGGGTCGAAAGAGTCCTTTCATTTATTTTTATCTTTCATTTATTTTTATCTTTCATTTTATTTTCTCGTTCATTTTCTTAATATTTTCATATTATTTTCAAAATTAATATTTATTTTTGCTTTTAATTATTTTTATTTTTTTAATTTCATTTTTTATAAATGTTTTTTTCTTTTTTTCTTTTATAATTTCTTTTTATTTTTATTTTTTTTAATTTTAATTTTTTAAAATGCTAATCGTAGACATTTAAAAAATTTAAAATTAAAAAGGACGCAGATGTGCCTTTGCAACCTAATGCATACTCTAAGGTTGGAAAGATCCCAAGGAGAACCTATTCCAGGGAATCAGTAAATCGGAGGCGGGGAGGTGGGCCATTCTTGAAACGTTCATACCAAGGACACTTGCCAAGTGTGGGACCGAAAGTGAACGCGAATGTAGTTTGTCCTGTAGTACAGTCAGAGGCTAGCAGTCCTGCTGATAGTGTAGTGGGCAACCCTGGTCCCTAAATGTGTTAGGTTCAAAGATTAGGACGTCTAATAACAAGTATATCTTGGCTGTAATAAAGGGTATATGTCAGGGGATACGAGGTTTATAGTGCACTTGTTCAAGATAGATTGTATTGAAATAGAATGCAATTAATGTGAACGACGAGGCCTTTATAATGAAAAAGTCAATACAGCTTCTGTATTGCCGACTTAGTACATGGGATATTACTAAAATCATTCACTACATGATCAATGGCCATTGTGGAAATGGCAGTTCTAAAGAAGGAGTGCTACCTACTTCTTCGCCAAGCGGTGACGCAAGATTCCAATCTCTAGGAGTAGCTTGACCTCGTTGAAGCTGAAGGTAGGCGCATGGATGAAAAGCTCGGCTTCGGGATCACGGTTGCAGACCTTCAAGAGTATGTAGTACACGTGCTTACAGTACGTGAATTGAGTCCTGCCTTGGAACGTAGTCATCGTCTTCTTGAATGCAGGGCAAGTGCAACCAGGGTAAGAACTAATGGTAATCTGGTACCGTGTGATGTGCGGAGCAACGCCCGAATCCAGCCCAATGATGCAAACGTTGCCCGGCTCAGGTATCATGGTGACGGAACAGAGGCGCGCTTTGAAGGACTCGGAGGAGCCCATGGAGAGTCGCTGCGCTCGATTGGGACGAGTGGCAGTGCACTTCACCATCTTGCCGTCTCTCTTGCCTGGGTAGCAGTCAGCGTCTGCAGGGACTGGCACCGAGCTGAGATTTGCAGGGGGCGGGGCAGAGGAGAAGAGGCGTCTTGGGGAGACCGGCTTCTTCGGCGGAAGTTGAAAGCCTGCTGCTTCGAGGGCAAGAATCTCGGTGAGTTTTGAGTTAGTACCTAGTTTCACTGGCCAGACCTCTGGAATGGAGGGCAATTCCTGGTCCTTTGAGTAGTGTGCTACCCATTTGCGCTTAGAGCCTTTCACGCAGTGCTCAATATCATCGGAGCAGAAGAAGAACTCTGTCTTCTCAACTGTGTTCCTGCGATAGTTAGTCCAAAGCCCAGTGTAGGTCGGTGCAACTGTGCAATGGGGCCCCCTAACAATTCTCTCAGTGCACTTCTTCTTCGTTCCAGCTCTTTGGGCCTAGCAGCACTTCGCAGAAGCTTTGTGAAGTCTCGAAATGTGCCACTCGTTCACGTCGACCTTGGTTTTTTCAACCGCGCTGACATGGCGAATGCCGGCCTTGTTCACAAGTGAAGGTAAAGGGGAATCAACTTCCTGGGCAGGAGATTGGGTACCTTCTACCTCGGTGTCTTCTTCGAAGTCGTCTTCCACAATGACGGGCATCTGCAAAGGGCGAGCCCTGACAGCACGTCTTGGGCCTCTTGGGCGAGAGAATTTTGTCTTGTCCGGCCGATGAAACTCCTCGTCAGCTCCGATGGAAACGTTGGCTTTTCGCTTCTGTGAACCAAACACTTCCGCTCCAGGCATGACAGGCTAACGGGTGGAGAACTCTTCCGCTCCTGGCATATCGAGCATGGGATCTTCGAGCAGTGTAGGATTTCCCCATTTTTTCGCCTTGTGTTCCGCCATCCTGAGCTTCAGTTCCTTCTTCAATGGTCCTGTCCCGCCGACGTCACCTTTGAGGAACTGGTAGTAGTTAACAACCTGTAGAAAAGCTCGAACGAAATCGTCCACGGTAGCAACGTAGAGGTCGTTTCCATTGTTTCCCAAAGCTTGGAGCCACTTGTTATGAACTGTTTCGGCGAGGTTACAGGTCGGCATCTCTGTGAGTTCTTCTTCCATGAATTTCTGCAGTTTAGACAGTAGGAGCCGTTAGATTCAACAATTAGAGTTTTGTAGGTTAGGGATGGCAAACCAGTATCAAAAACATCAAAACATAGTACAGAAATCATACCGTGGTCATGAATCCTCCCCACCGGCGGAAGCGGTGGTGCCAGAATGAAAGCCACTGATCGAATTTGATGAGTTCCCTCTCGCCAACAACCCTGGTGGATGCCTACCATGCTCGCAACGCGTGATACAGAGTGTGCGCCTCTGCCATGCTGGTCGCATTCTTGTACTGAGTACACATCTTCTTGTGTTGTTCCCAGAGTTCTTCGGGGAAGTGCTTCTGCATATACTGGACCATGTTCTGTGTCCAGTGGAACAAGCACGACCTCTCCCGGTCCTCCATTGGGTCCTCTTTGTTGCCATTGCCGTTTAGGATTCGCACTGCATTCCAATTCGCCTGTGCGTTATCCGCCATGAACCCCTTGAAGTTTGGCGCTGCAACGCCATTATTCTCCATGACCAGGTTCAGGTTTTTCTAGAAGACGAGCTGGGCCTCCGTGTCCTCGGACTACATGTCGCAAGTGGCGATGTCATCACGCGGCAGTAGGTGGCGTCGTACACATGGCAGGCCATCGTCGACCACTCTTTCACGCGTTTTACATGATCGAACATGATCCTGGCATTCTCCAGATCTCCGCCAGCTTGCATTCGGCTGACCAAGTCTACACCACTTCCCGGCCCGACCTCCGACATCTTGAAGACGAAAACTTTGTCACGCACAGCTCCCTGACCAGGAAACTTATTCTCTTGGACATACGCCCACAGACTGTTTCCACAGAGCTTGGTGATACCTTCCATGATTCCGTACCTTCTGATTTTTTTGAAGGTCGCGACTTTGTTGCGGATATTTGGTGACGCCATGTCTTTGCATCGATCCAGAACAGGAACCAGCTCCTCCATCGTCAGCTTCCTCGGTGGTGCATCCTCGGGCTATAGTAGATAGCTCCCGATGAGGTGTTTGCTCGCCTCCAAGACAACGGCGCTCTTCGTTGCTTTGTTGTTCATCTCTACCTGCTCTTCTATTAAGCTACTAATCTCTGCTTTAGAGTCTCTGTAGTCTCCAACTTTTACTGGATGATCATGTGTTCCTATGTGAATACAAGCTCTTGTCTGATTCGCTTTGCCGACTACGTAATAAATCTTAACCTCGCATGTAGCTACACATGATGGAGGTTCTTTACATACCTTGCACACTAGCGTGGAATCAGATGGAGGAGGCTGATCTATGAGAAAAGCTTAGAGGGTACACCCTTCAAACTCTGTCTCGTTTACCTTGAACATCTTAGAAACACGCTTCAGGAAGTCACACTCCTTGTTGCTGCAGCGCAGCCATCCGATGCACGTGGAACTTCGAAAAGAGAGTCCGAAGACGTTTTTGATGTTTATCGTGATGGTCTTGGTCCACAAGTGTCCGTCGTATCGTTTGCCCATTCCCTGCATTGACTTGGCGGCGAGCTTAGAGCATCCTGCAGCAGTTGGGGGCAACTCAAAAAGAACCGGACCATCAAAGTTTGCAGGCAAGTACTCAACTCTCTCGTGTCTAATAGAGGAATAGTCTATCTTCTTCAAAATGTTTTTTGACCCACGCGCCTTTGCAAGCTGTTGAAGGAGCGGAACAATGCTAACTGTGACTTGGGACAATGGAGGAGACACATTGGAAGGAGGAGCATCAGCGTGGACCTTAGGCACCAACTTGACGGGACTGACTTCGTCATCAGAAGAGAGAGATATGACGGACGGAGGAGGAGGTTTCTCTACATCTGAATTCTCGATACCAGGCTCGACTTTGACCTTGACATCACGAGGTAAGGGAGTCTGAATTGTGCAAGTAGAAGAGCGACGGGGGGTGAGGATCTCAGTGGATGCAGCCATCAGAGAATCAGTAAGACCATAGACTCTATAGGATCCAGAGAAAGTCTCCACTGCAACATATTGTTCTCATCTCTCACTGAAGGTTGCCCGAGAGTGTGGGTAACCTCGGCAGTCACGTCATCAAAGATCTCTTCCTCTATACTCATGGTATCCTCACGGAAATGGAATCTGAGACTCATGCGAAGAGAGGACACTGTAGCTAGACCATCGTCATCTATGCGAAACCTAAGAGGGATTCCCATGTCTTGGGCATACAGACAGACCATCCCCATGTTCGCAGGAAACTCAGCCATAGTGGAAAGGGGAGAGAAGTGAATGTAGAAGAGAAGTGAGTTTGTGAAAGCAAAGTGAGAGGAATGATGCATCAACGGTGATCCATTTATTAAAGTCGGAATGTCCATCTGGACATCAGGATAATAATTCATTCTGTTAGGTAAGGATTGAATGAGAGACGGCGTTAACTAATGAAGATGTTGCTTTTTGCAGGCCCATAAATATGAGGTAAGTTATTTAGAATATTACTTTAAGTCTTTAAATCGTGGAGCAAATTCTATTTGGTATGAGGTGTGATCAGATTAGAACGAGCCGTCTTTTTCTTCCACATTTAATACACTACTTATATATAGAACATATGCATGGTGATACCAAATTTATATTCTATATTTTATTATGTATTAGGGCTCCTCAATTTTCAATATAGTTGGCTGGGCTAAGTTGTGCTTCATCTTTTTGAGTATCAGTACTGATACGTGCGTTTGAGCACCCTACCTCTGTGAATTTTCTATAGTTGTGTAGAGCTTGCTAGATGGCTTGTGAGTGACATGCAAGAGTCAACTAGGAAGAGAAGGTGAAAGCAAGGGACGCACTATAGTTCTACTAAACAATTAAGAAGGAGCAGGATGGCAAAGAAGCTTAAGCAGACTGAGCGTTTTGAGAAGGAGAGTATTACATAGGTATTGTTTACGGAAGCGCTGGAAGAGGAACCCGAGGAGTGTGACACTCAAACCTTACGTTACGAACGACGCCAAAGGACTGAGCGGACACAGAAGAAGAGTTGCCAACAGATGCTGTCTGAATGAAGTGACACCAACGACGACAAGGTAAGTTTATTATAACCAAAAGGAAGTGACTAATGTTTGTATTTCCTCCAGCACTACCATTTGACATAAATCTTATAAAACAACCTTAGATTACCTTAGGAAATAACTATGAGCAGTCCAGCCATGTAAAAATTATTATCTATAACTCATCTATGACATTCTCTTTCTACGATTTACGGTCTCGATAATATCATAACATATTGAACCATTTACTGAGGATTAATGAACGGGTTTCATCATCTCACATTAACTCCAGGCAACTCTTGGATACCTAACCTAATCACTCTAACTGTCTCAGGTCGTCCACGGTTTGTTTGTTTATTTCGTTTCTTTTGTCATGGATGTCGGTCTCTGCAATCCGTTCTTTTGCCAAATACTTCTCTTCACGCTATCAACAAGCCCATTCTAGGTCAACCCCTCTAGCTCCCCTTGGCTTTCATGCTGTGAATACGATTATGTATGTTGAGTGCTTCGATCTAGAATTCGCAACTCTTAATCCAAATCCGCGATGTGTGCACAGATGCCACAATCTAGACAGCGCCTGCGCCAAACGGAGTCCGCCTCTGAAGACGTTGCCATGAAGAATGGGGAGGACGACGATGCTGCCTCACAGGAGGTTGGGGACGCGGCCTCACCAGGTGGACGAAAGGAGGCATCACCAGGGGAAAACTCACCGCCGGATGGACAAGATACCGAGGAGAATGTCGACGACGAAGAAGGTACGTTCTGTCTTTATTTGTATTATTTGTGCTTGTCGATTGGTCGAGGAGGCTACCTTGGGGTACTGCCGGCAATCGCAGTACCCCGAGGCGGTCCAAGGAGATTTCTCCATCGGCTGTTTGGAGTCTCTGCCCTTGCCGGCAGTATCATCCCAACTTTGCTGTCGGCATGGCAAAGCTGCGTCGGGGTGCACCTTTTGGGTACTGCCGCCAACGGCGATACCCCAAGAGTGTCGAAGGAGAAATTTCCTTCAGGACTATCGGGGTACTGCCGGCAACGGCAGTACCCTGAGACTGCCGAAGGTGAAATCACCTTGGGCAGTCTCGGGGTACTGCCGTTGCCTGCAATACCCCGATGGTACCCACTGTCGGTATGAGCGATGTGGGTTGGGGAGCACCATCGGGGTCCTGCCGGCAACGGCAGTACCCCAATGGTGTCTAAAGAGGCATAAGAGATGCGAGTCCGAATGGGAATTGTTGTCACCATGTATTGTCTGTGCTTAAATTTTTTAATCTAATTGTGTATTGATGCAGAAATCGATTGTGTATCTGACTGAATTGGAGGTGAATTTAAAGCTCAATGAGCTTGTGGAAAAGGCTCAAACTAATAGAGCGTTGCGGCTTGATCAGCTGAAATGGAAGCCGACTGTGAAGGGCAAAGTTCACATACCCTTATGTAGAATGATGGCACTTCCTGTGGTGAGGCCGTCTTTAAAAAATGATGTTCTCACATTATCGTCGCATTTCACTAGCTGTGGGTACTTGGAAGGAAATGGGTATTTCTATGTTGCTCTTGAGGATAATCATGGTAAGACCAGGGGTGTGACAAAGGCTATTTTGGATAAGTGGAGTAATGAGTGGAAAATTTGCAATGAGGAATTCGAACAGGAGCTCCTGGCAGATGATGATCTCAAGGTGTTTTCGAACAAAATGTTTATGGTTTGGGACGGGAATCATAGACTTCAGGCATGGCTTCCCGTTATTGACCAGTTTCATTCAGGAGATCTCTCTTGGCATTTCAAAGTAGAGAGTATCATTCTTGACCCGAAGGGTGAAGTTGCATTGGTGCTTGACGCTCTTCACGAAGTCAACTGGTAAGGGCATACCATTCTAGTCACATGCATTTGATTTGTTTATTATTCCAATGTTTTCTTAATTTTGATCCATGTAATGAACAGGAGGAACCAGAAATCTCACGTCGAGACCAGCATGGTTCACAAACTGTTCCGAATTCAAAGCATTGCCCCTCAACCTTTTACCTACTTCGAAGGCATCGTGAGCAAGGCAACCTTGGACAGCGCCAAGGCAAAGAATGCTGGAGCAAAACGTACCTGGTACACTTTGACACTGGAAGGGCTAAATGCGGTTCTCCATCAGGTATGATTAGTTTCTGATCTCTCTTCCCTCTCTTTGAGCTAGTCTTCTTGTCATTAAATTCTGAAGGAGTTGTACTAATTTGATTGCAGCAAGAACTAGGGGAGGCCGCGTCAGCTGCCAAATGGCGGTTTTACGAGAGGTATCCTGAGCCTCACCAGTGGACCTTAAAATCAGTTGACGAGTGGATTAGCAAGGCCGTGAAGAAAACTGCAGACACTTTCCTCAGTGAACTAAAGAAACTTCTTCCTATAGCGGACCCGGTCAACACCCAGCATTCCTTGAGCAGATAAAATTACACTACGAGAAGTATGACGAGTCTCCTGAGATGACTCAAGAGAAGCTGTGGATGATAGCAACATCTGCGATGCCTCCTAAAATGAAAATGAAGTGGCTCTAGCGCTGGAACTAATCTGCCTCAATACGTGAGGCCCACAGATTTCCGAAGCCAAAATTTTCGGATGTAATATTTCCACCCTAGCTCCACAAGGCTATCTGGTGGGCACAGGTAAGATTTTTTATCACTTCGCATACCACCCTTTATTATCAAGTGTGCTCTTATCTTGGTCTCTGATGTTTCCAAGAGCAATGTCTGGGTACTGCCGTTGCCGGCAGTACCCAAATACTCCCTTACTCTTGGGTAATGCTAATGACAGAACTGCCCATGCCCTGCTTATTTGCGACGCCATGTTGCGTCGATGAGCAAGTTATGGATACTGCCGGCAACGGCAGTACCCAGAGACTACCTTAGTCTCGGGGTACTGAGGTTGCGAGCACTGTCCATGCCCTCCTATTTAGCGACGCCATGCTGGGTCAATGAGCATGGTTTGGGTACTGCCGTTGCGGACAGTACCCATAGGGTGCGTTTTTTTTTTTTATTAATTGGTTTCTTATCATGACATTAATTGAAGATCGGTTTTAATACATGGTATCATTGCAGTTGGCAGTTGAGGTCGAAGACCTATTCACCCATGTGATTGCGGATATGGAGATTGATATCAACTATGGGCCAGAGAATGGGGATCCAATTGAGCGCATCTTCGATTATGTCGAATCCATGCGGTGCTCCTTGTGGGACCTTGCTTTTTTCCGGGAGTTTAAAGGTCCAGACCAAGTGCACAAGAACAAGACTCCAGATCAGATGCCGATTTCACCCAAGCTGTAAAGAGAGTTTTGTTTACGTACTTCAAGTACATTCTCTATCTTCGCAAGGCAGTTTCGAAGGTTCCAACATTCTTCACCAACTATCTCGATCTGACTAGCAGTGAGTGTATGTATACTCCTGCCATGCTAAAGGCTTGGGACCATGTTCATTACGAGAGATGTGGATGGTATATGGATTGTCCACCCAAGAGGCCACCGGCACTTGATGTCTCTCTTCGAGATTCACTACAGCCTGCGCTCTCTATGCTTCCAGGACCACCACCTCCAGAGGATGTGCCTCCATCACCACCACCTAAGAAGGTCCAAGGGCAGGAAGGGAAAGTCAGGAAAGGCTCGGGTTCAAAAAAGGAAGGCGAGTGAGCTAGAGGACGATCAGGATGAGGATATTCCAGCCACTACTGCTGCCAGTAAGGAGCAGATGGAGGTCCTCCCCGAGGAGCGGAATGTGGAGCATACGGGGGGAGGGATGGATACTGGGGGGTTTAGTGCTAGCAGAGAAGAGACGACACAGGTTGTTAAGCGCCCCCATCTCACACCTCTTGGCGTCGCAGGCTCCCACGTGTTTACACCGCCATCCATGAAGTCAATGGAGCCATGTCATCCTGCTTCTTCTAATAAATCATCCACAGTCCTTGTTCCGAACGACAAGTGCCCGGCTATGATGGAGTTCAAGGCCATGAACAAGAAGTTTCCTCCCTCATATCAGTTAATGACCTCTTCTCTTACAAAGGTAACAATTCATCGCGCAGTTTTTGTCCTTTATTAAATTCTTTATGTATTCAGTTTGTGATCAATTCAGTTCTTGTTTTCCTCACTGCCTTGTGAAAATATTAACTGATTCATTTTTTTTGAGGTCAGAGCTGGTAAGGAGTTTGCCTTCGAGGGACAATTTCCAGATAGGCCTTCAGTTGACCTCGTTATAGCAGAGTATCCAAACGGTCTCCTTGTTCCTAGCGTGTCACAGCCATTACCACTATTCCATCTTGGAATAATAAGGTTGATAATTTTTGGAGCTTGTAATTGGGTTTTGTGGTGGCTCTTCTTCTTTTCTACCCTGACAATAACCACATTAAGAAGGAACTTTCCAGATTCTTTAATAACAATAATCTGAGGGAGAAGAAGGAGTGGACTGTGATCAATTCGCTCCACTTATGCCATCCTATGGATTCTTCAAAGTTTGTAAGTTCTCAGATTCATATATTTGCATTTTTTGATTTTCACACCATTTTCCTATTTTTTTGTTACTGATTCATACATTTTGTGCAGACCCTAAAATCAAGGGTCATCGTTCTTGTCCGCTCTCTTCCCCAGTCAATCAAGAGGCAGCCAGAGGACCTTGTCTATGACTCCACTCCTCAGTTTGGGAATGTTGACTTGGTGAGAGATGAGGTTGTTTTCAACGTCATCACTTCCGAGACTGCCCTTAAGAGGAAAGGAGATGGTACTCCCTGGAGGGGGCCTAAAGAGAAATCAGACTCTGTACTACAGCTGTTCGTGACCGCTTTATGTCCATTAGTCTTCACATGGTATGATCGTGGATCTTACAGCAGGATCTGGTGAGCTGATTATGACCACACGTATTACTCTGTTTTTATTTACGTTCTTCACGTAGTTTACTCATATTTTTTTTTTGATGCAGGAGCCTCGGTTCGAGCTGCTCGTACTGCTTCAAGACACATTGTCGCACTTGAGGGTGATACCTCCATCTTCAAAGAGATCCTCGAACCACTTCAGTTCATTCCTACATTACCACTTCCTAATGCTGCTGATTACACCGAATTCCAAGAAGATTCTGATGAAGATGAACCTCTCCCTGACAAAGGAAAAATTATTTTTGGGAATAAGTTTTTTCTTTCAAGTTCTGATCTCTCTTCTCATCCCACTCTTTCTCTCTCGCGAAATCAACTTTCTTTCCCCCACTCTGTCTTCCCCTCGCCCCAGTCCTCTCCCTCTCTCACCCCGCCACTACCCCGTCCCTTTCTCCCTCTTACTCTACATCTCACTCCCAAGCCCTATGCATGTCCCTCCCTCAGTCTTCCTCTACCTCTCTCCCCTCTCATCTCCCTGTCCCTCCCTCACTCTTCCTCTACCTCTCTCCCCGCTCATCTCCCTGTCCCTTTCTTCCTCCTCCTCTTCATCTCATTTCCCGCTTTTCTCTTTGTCTGTTCCTCACCTTTCTCTCCCCCCTTCTTATTGCCCCTTGAACCACAATCCCCTTCCCTTGTCACACCTCTCCGTTTTTATTTCTTCTTCTTGAGTCTTACTTCGAAACACTCTTTATATCTGACCATAATTTTTATTTATGGTTTTGTTTTCCAGTCCTCTAAAATTAGCTTTGTTATGGCGTGCCGCATTGTCACCTCCAAGTCTCACATTCCGATTACCAGTATATGCAGAGGCTGAAGCCCATGCTCAGGCTGAACTATCAACAAGTAGCTCAAATTCTTCATCAAGTCCTCGTATTAATTACGATCCTAGAGTTTTATACTTAATAGATCATAGTGCCTTTGAGAGTGACAATGTTTTCTCTCCTTAAAACTTCTCTTCTTCACTAGTACTTTAATAATCTTCATTCAGTTTTATTCCTCCATTCAGGTACTTCTTTAATTGTATGCTTTTCTTCTGAATGCAATTTTTTCTTTCCAATTCGGTTATTTATGCACAAGTCTCTCCATACATATAACTCACAATTGTCCCAATGCATTCTGTGACCACCTTTAACAGTCTTTGGTTCATACAGCCATTCCGCAAGTCTAATTTTTTTATAAATATTTTCAAATATACGAAGCTCGTTTTTTTGGCCATGGAATAAACCACACAATGGCTAAGATCGCAACAGTGTGGCTTCTTGTCTCATGCCGTATATGGCAATAATTTCAATGACTTCCTGAACTATGACTCGACTTCTGTAAGCTTCGTTTCAACCCTCTTTAAGCACTAATTCAATAGACAAACTATCACATATCATATTAAATAATAATTAACGTAATGGAAATAATTAAAGCAAATAATTTCATGCATTTTTTTTAACATATGACGGACACTTTATATTTTAATTGGAGTACTTGCTATACAGTCATTAGGTCTCACGTATCAATATCCTAATATTCAACTAAGACAAAGCCAAGTCCCAGCATACTCCTTTAGGCCCAAAACATACTCCTCAAAGGAGCCCTTCGAATTCTATAACAAATTCAATTGTTCTAGCATAAAATTCTTCGATCACAATAGACAGTCTTCACTGATATCATATTCAACATACGTCCATAACATTTGTCCATAAGTACTAGAGGAGTAGAACATTTAACATATTGCTTTAGTCAGTTATACGAATTTCACTTACTATCCTAAGTGCTATATGGTACTAAGTGGTTTTAAATCAAGACTTGGTTCCAGTGAATGCTGGTGCGCTAATACTTTCACTGGCAGCCTTTAGGACTTCCTCGAAACTTGTGCACTCAATTTCTTGTTGAGCATTCAATTCTTCACCGAACTGGGCAAGCAATACTTCTGATAAATGGATTGGAGAGGAAGCAAGGAGAATTTCCTTGCAAATCTTGCAACGATAAGATTGACATGAAACAATTTCCGCCCCACAAGGAGGGTGTAAAAAGCATCCACAGGAAGAGAGCACAGCAGCTTTCCAAATAAATCCATGGCCACAGTACGCACAAGCTTCCTTACCTGGAAATCCCAAAGGTGGTATGGATTGGAGCTTTGGATATTCAAAGACTCTTGGTGTTTTCAGAGTTAACATCTGCATCCTTGCAGACGTGACAGCTGCCCTACAGACTTCAAGGTCTTTGTTGACATCCTCCAAATCTCTCACTGCACTGTTCAACTGAAGTTCCAAATCAACCACATTCTGTCAAATCTGAGCATCGGCCTCCCTCATGACAGCGAGATCCTTGTACAACGCCTCAGACTCTGCGATGGCATTCTTGTACAATACTATTGCACCTTCTCTACGTAAAATCTGTCGCGCCTCCTTCAACTTCAAGACATATTTCTCATTTAAATCTTCTTCTGCACTTTCAGATGATTCACCGCGCATTCTTTCAAGACTAGCATAGTACCTTTGTCGTATTTTGTGAAGGCGCTGCTCCATAGTCTTCACAGCATCAATCTTCTGTTGCTCCATATCCAGTGCTGCCTTCAGTTCTCCACCTCGATAATCAGACAGTGCTGGTCCCTTCCCTAAACCAGATTGCTCCTTAATTATCCGACACATGCCCTCCACTTGGCATCTTGTTGCAACCGGACCTAGTTTAGAAGGATTTTGGGAAACCGACTTCTGTCGAGCTTGATGTCTGTCCAGCGCCTCGGCACACCAATTTACTGCCTTCCCATATATGAAACTTGCAAAACATCCTCTTAGAAAACGAAGGCAGAAGTAGTTGTTATGGGGTCGGTTACCATAGACCTTGAAATAGTGCCGGGCAAAAGTCTTTAGTTGGTCATCATCTTCGCATTTGAAGAACTCATATCGACCCTTCTGAACTCCTGTCTTCCAGACCATCGCAATTTCGTCATCTGTAATGAAGTTGTAACACTTGGACACGTCCTTCAGAAGTGGACCCTTATCACATAGCCCAACAACACCGGTAAAAAACTGACTTCCATAATCAGCGTCATGCCCCATAAGCATTGGCGCCGCAAGTAGCATCTGCTACCGCACTCCATCCTCGATGTTGGAGAGGTCAAACAGGTCGCTAAACTCCTTTGTACAGAATACTCTCTCGCTACTGCATTCTTCATCACTCCGGGGTACAGTGTTATCGTCACTAACATCTTGGACATCAGATGCATTTTGAACAGATGCCCTATATCTACTTTTCAGCTGCTTGCTGGCTTTCTTTCTCTCTGATGTCATCTCTGTTAGGAAGCAACTGTAGCAGCATTCACCGTCTAACTTCTACGACTATACAGATAATACATTGTGGGTTACAGCCTCACTTCTCAGCGCCGCTTAACAACGTACCTCTACCTATATAGAACTAGACAAATGGTAAAATGGCATGACATTGTTGAAGAGTGAACTACAACTAGAACCCTGGCGCAAGCTGGTGACCACCATGTTGGAGACGGAAATTCCTCTAATGACTGTATTAATAAGTATCACTTGTAAGGAATGCCTGGAATTATTTTCATCGGGTACAAGTTGGAGGCGCATTCATTAGAAATTGACTGGTCATGCTTCAAGTTTAGCTAGAGTTTAACTTTCACCATTATTCATTGTAATGAGGATACTTCCCTTTATAATTATAACTGTCGAGTGATCTTAAAGGATAACCTCTTCAAATATTCAAAACATTAGAAATGAAGGCCCACTTCTCTTCTACAAGAAAAAAGATTATGCATCAGTGACGCCATGATGGTAGGAATTTACGAATACACTGGGTACTGTACGTGCTAGAACTTAATGAAGGTAGTTGCCATACAATTGGAATATAGTACCAAAAAATATAAGAATAAAATATTATGATGACTTGATAATTTAAATAAGCCGAGAATCCAAAAAAAATATTTAAAAAACATAATTGACAAATAAAATCAATTTAAAAAATAAAATCTGTGCCTTGTTTGGATGAAATAAATTATGTAACAAATAGTATTTAGTATTAAAAGACAAGGAAAGAAGAAGTGGAATGAAAGGACTAGTTTGGATGATTATAATTGGCAGAAAATACTGAAAGTATATAAACCGAAATATATTATAAAGAAAATCTGAAATTCAAGAATAAGGGAAAAATCTGAAATTCATATATTCATCTATGTTTAGGTGACACCCACGGTGACATCCAATATCATCTATGTTTAGGTGACACCCAAATACCATCACCTGGAATGAGTTTCTCTCCCGCTTCGAGCCACATTGATTGGTTACCATTGCTACTTAACAATGTCCTCAACTGCTCTAACTCACTCCAACTAAGTTCCCCAAGTGACGCTGTTTCTAGCCTGTCATTTCTAATTGGATTTGCTTATGACCAAGACGTCTTAAAAATGTTGGAGTTCACATTGAAGCAAACCGCTAAAAACTCATCCCTGGAAGTCCACTGCTCTCCGGTATATGAATCATAATCCCACTTAGCAAGTCGAAGGCAAGCATACTCTAGACTGCTGTCAATCTCCCGTCTCCAGAGCTTCGAAATTGCATGAGCATTCTCAACATCTTGAAATGTAATTACTGGTGTAGGAGTCCAACAGTGTGCGCTAGTAGAGCCCACGGATTCCCAAGGGTCAGGTCCATCTGCCATCCTTCTCAGCAAATCCTGAAGAATTGTTTCACAAGCTTTGACTTCTAGGGAATTGCTCATTCTCTCAAACTATGTCTACCATAAGCAACATTTTGTTCAACGAACTGCTAATTGAAATAATTTGAACTCAAACCACTTACGTTTATATGGAACAATAATTGACTTAAGAAAGCTTCAATAGATCTTATCCGAAGACGAAGAAATTATCAAATATGTCAAGCATTTCTAGGAGGTATATAATTTTGGACTCATTATCAGCATTATTGTACATCTTATTGAAATATTCGAAGAAGTTTTCAAAAGTATAATTTCTGATTTGCAATATTCCTTTCAGTATAGCAGAAGCGATGATGACCTGGACCTCATTTAGTAGTATATTCTCATTTTTTTTGCATTAAACATGACGTCATCACGACGTCAGCCCTAATTTTATTCATCTACATTAATATAGTTTGTAAGTGAATGTAAAATAAAATGGATTCAAATAATAAAACCACGGAATTAAATACTTTTTTTTATCATAATACTAAAAATAGAACCCTGTTATTAGTAGTGCTCCACGGTTATAGGGTGCATTTCTTTCCACAAAAATTTCGTCAAAAGTCAAATCTTTGCTCTCCCATTTCTGCTCTCTGCTCTCCGCTCACATACAAAGAGTTTGCTAGGAATAAAGCAAAGTAATCTCTCATGGGCAGCATAGTAGTGGCAGTGGTCTCAGCATGAGGTACTCCTCATCTAATCTCACCTCTCCCATCGGGGAGTCATGATGGTTCATCCTACATTATGATCCTTCCTTCACTGCCGCGATTAGCCATATCCGGTAGGGTCAATCTTCAAAGTTCGTCAACTGACATGGGCTCTCATTATGGAAGAACGGATTGGAACCACAAACAGAGGTACGAGTAGTTTAAACCAGGTAGTTGATCCTAATCCAATTACTAGCATATCACACACTCAGGTGGATTAAGAGTAACGCACAAGCACTTGCTAACGGGAACCACAATGAAGAATAAGCGAGAATCACAATCCACGCAAAACTACAATCCATGACCTAGGCTGATACATCTCGGAAAAGACAATCGAAAAAAACTTACCGAAGTAGAAGTCTAATGCGAGGCAGCAACACTCGACCTCTCCATGGACGCATTCTTGAGTTAAAGATAGGGCTTCAGCCGATTAGTGCTGCCACTGCACTCCCATTCGACCATAACCACGATGCAGCCACTCTCCCCTAACTGTGTCCATGCATCAAAGGGTCCCTTTTAGAGTCGTCCTCCATCAAGCGCGGTCAGAGACGACGTAGTGCCTTTCCGTGATATTGAGAGCCCCAGGAACGACAAATAACAAAGACCTTTGTATCACGAGAACATGTCTAGAGTGGAACCATCCGTGTAGAAAAGAAAATATTCATAAAATACAATAACATAGCAAAGGGGCAATATATATACATAGGAGACCGTAGTGAAGCGCGGTAAAGTTCTATTGCAGTAATCACACGAAGTATATGGAGGAGCTCCTTGTTATTGAGGTCATTGTATACGGAGAGGGGCGACTATGAAGTGCGAGATGAGGTATGCAGTGCCTAACTAGACGTCGTCACGAAGTGGTTGAATAAAAAATAATCATATTGTTGAGTCAGCAACACCCGCGTGGAGAAGGCAGGAGGCGTTGTGGTAGTTGTCCTCGGATTCTTCACTCTAGGTGACATCGGAGTATGAATCACTTTTCATAGTCAACGGGGGTCGTCCAACAAAGGTTAAAACGCCCGCCAATGATGTCCCATAGGCGGTCTCCGTTGCTTCTTTGGCATGCACCGTCTGTGTCAAGGCCGTAACGTCCACCACGGCATCAGCAGTGGAGCCTTGACTGCCGATCGGGACCCTCACTAATGTGAACCTCCGCGACGACAAGGAGTATGCCGGTGAGTCTGACAATCTCCTCGTACTGGAGGGTGCATAGTGGAGTCCATTCAAAGACGAAATCATTGTCCAAGAGGTGAGTAATGGCGGCATACGAGGGGAGATCAGTGTCCTAGTTCACTTCTTTGTAGAGTTTCACCCGCAGGAGCCACGGACGGACACCCGCCACATCGCATAGGCCCCTATGGGAGATCTTCCCGAAACTCCGCTTCATCCTGTAAATTATAACTGCGATGAAGTTATATCACTCATGAGGGCAAAGTTGAGTCCGTTCAATATGAGCAGCGCTATGAGGAAGAGGAGATGAACATGCCACCTTCATCGACGTCTTTCGCGATTTAAGGTATGCTTTGCCTGACGACGTCACTGCCATTCTTATGTAGAGGTCACTGCCATGTAGAGGTGTGATTATCCATTCTGCCGGTGGTATTCATCGAGCTACACAGAACTTCGTACCACAAGTTCTCACCTGCGACAACAACCCTGTTTCAATGCCCAGTTTGTAGTGTTTTGACATACAAAGCGCCTACCACTGCAATTTGGAGGTATGCCCATAGGCCACTATGCAACATGGGGTCCTTGAAACCAAATATATCTTCACACAACGTAGTTGCAAGATATTAAAATTGTATAATAGACTCTTTTCAAATGTAAACTGTGTATAGAAACAATTTTAGAGCCACAAATACCTTCGAGAATAAGTGACCTATACAAGATAGAGGGAGGTGGTAAAATTCCTAAAGCCTTACCAAAGTCCTAGGTGGATTGTAATTAAGTAAAGCAAACGCTTCTCTTATTTCCCCCAAATGTCAACCCACCTTGAAACACATTGGGACCACGTTAACTATACCCGCCTCATAACAAATGCCAACTATTGAGCTTTAAAGAAGAAGAGAGATGGTTGCTCTAACAAGTGTTGCTCACAAAGTAGTACAAACAATGAATGGAGTGAGATATGAGCTTCTTTCGAAGCTCTTTACTTATAGTACTTGGTTGCACATCTCTAACGTTGCACATCTCTAAGCCAAGCCACTTGCAAGTCCCATTAGGACACGTGGCACTCATGGCCGCCCCTAAGACTTAGCCACCACCCACTTGTCCTTCCAAGCTTATCATTGACTTGGCTTTGTCAATGCAAGTGGGCTGGTCCTTATCTCTTCACCTACTCATGCCACATGTGCACCATGTGGTAAATCACCTCTCTCCCTTTTCTCCCCTTTTACTTCCCCCCTTCTAATTCTACCTCATTGCAAACTCTACTTACAATGCCTTAACTACGAGCTACCTAAACTCCAACACTCCCACTTTGCGAGTAGTTACCTTCTCGCAATCCCATGGCTTTTGCTAATCGATGGTGCCTCTCCTTTGCAAGTGCCTTTGTCAACACATCCGCCACCATGTCCTCCGTTGGGCAATACCTCAAGGTAATCTCGCTGCTCTCCAACTTCTCACGAATGAAGTGATGTTGAACATCAATGTGCTTCGTGCGTGAGTGGTGTGTGGGGTTCTTTGCCAATGCAATGCACCCTTGGTTATCACACATGATGGTCGTTGCATCAACTTGGACACACCCGACATCTCCTAAAAGCTTGCGAAGCCAAATGGCTTCCTTGGTGCTTTGGCTAGTTAGTGGCCATGTACTCGGCCTCCGTTGTGGACAAGGCAATTGTTGGTTGCCTCTTGCAATTCCACGAAATGGCACCATCTCCAACGAAGAAGACATACCCCGTTGTTGAACGGCGCTCGTTTGCATCTCCCGCCCAATCCGCATCGCAATAGCCTCTCAACTCGATGTTGATGCCTCCAAGGCACAACTTGAACTCCAAGGTACCTTGCAAGTACCGCATGATGCGCTTGACCGCACTCCAATGTGATGGACCAGCCCTCGACATGAATTGGCTCACCATGCTCACCGCAAAGGCAAGATCGGGCCGTGTGGCCACCATGGCATACATCAATGAGCCAACACCCGCCTTGTATGGAATTCCCTCCATCTCACCTTCAATGGCCTCAAACTCCTCCAACGACAGCTTCATCAACTTCACATTCACATCAAGTGGAGTACCAATGGGCTTGCAATCCTCCATGTTGAATCGCTTGAGCACCTCCTTGATGTACTTCCTTTGGCACATGGTGATGGTGCGAGCCTTGCGGTTCCTCTCGAATGCCACTCCAAGGCAATACTTCAACTCACCGAGATCACTCATTTGGAACTCCCCCTTGAGCTTGGCCTTGAGCCACTCTAACTTGGCATGATGGCTAGCCAAGATGATCAAGTCATCCACATACACAAGCACCATCAACAAGAACTCACCCGTTTGCATGATGTACAAGGAATGATCCGCTTCACACCTTGTAAAGCCCTCCTTGATGAAGAAGGAGTCAATGCGTTGGTACCATGCCCTTGGTGATTGCTTGAGCCCGTACAAGGACTTCTTGAGCTTGCACACAAGATGCTCCATGCCCTTCTCTTCAAACCCTTGAGGTTGGCTCATGTAGATGTCTTCCTCCAAATCTCCATTTAAGAAAGCCGTCTTGACATCCATTTGATGGATCTCCAAGTCCAATGCGGCTCCAAGTGCAAGGATGCACCGAATGGTGTTGAACTTGGCCACGGGAGCAAAGGTCTCATGGAAGTCCACTCCCGCAACTTGTAAGAAGCCTTTGGCCACCAATCTTGCCTTGTGGAGCACAACTTCTCTCGTAGCATCCTCCTTGGTGCAAAACACCCACTTGCATCCAACACTCTTGTGGCCCTTTGGAAGGGGAGCCAACTCCCACGTTCCATTAGCAATGAGGGAGTCATACTCTTCTTTCATGGCCGCCTCCCATTGGCTTGCATCCTGCGATTGCAAAGCCTCACACAAACTCAATGGATCTTCAAGGTTGGCCACATTGGCCCGTTCCACTTCTTGTTGCGGCAAGATGTGGTTCTTCCACCACTCTCCAAGTGGACGCCGTACTCGTCTTGGATAGCGAGTGCCGCGCTCTCCTTCACCTTCACCTTCTCTTGATGATGATGTTGGTGAATGCGCCTCGCTTGTCTCCTCCTCCGCTTCTTCTTCATACTCCTCCTCGTCCTTCTTGGCATCCTCATGGTCACTAGAAGAAGTTGGTTTGGAAGATTCGTCCACCAACACCAACAAAGGTGCCTCACTACTTCCACTTGGACTCATCTCCAAACCATCACCAATACTAGTGCTCTCCTCATCAAACACAACATCACGACTCTTGATGATTTTCCTAGTGTCAATGCACATGAGACGATAGGCCTTGGTTCCCTCACAATAGCCAAGAAACAAACACTTGGTACCCTTTGCATCAAGCTTACCTCTCTTTGCATCAACCACTTTGGCATAAGCAATGCATCCAAACACACGCATGTGTGCAATGCATGGCTTGCGGCCACTCCAAGCCTCTTGTGGAATGATGCTAACAAGAGCACGAGTGGGGCACCGATTGCGAATGTACACCGCATTGGCCAGCGCTTCCGCCCAAAATGAAAGCTTGAGCCGTTGAGCATGAAGCATGCTCCTTGCCATCTCCACAATGGTGCGATTGGCTCGCTCCGCAACTCCGTTTTGTTGTGGTGTGTATGGTGTTGACGGTTGTCGTTGGATGCCGTGCTTCTTCAAGTAGCGTTGGAAGGCCTTGGAGATGAACTCCCCTCCATTGTCCGATCGGAAAACCTTGATCTTGTGCTTCGATTGCGTCTCCGCAAGTGCCTTGAACTCCTTGAACTTCTCAAGGCACTCCCCCTTGGTCTTCAAGGTGTACAACCACACTCGCCTTGAAAAGTCATCAATGAAGGTCACAAAGTACCTTGCACCACCCATGGATGTGGTCCTCATAGGACCGCACACATCCGAATGCACAATCTCCAATGGCTTTGACGCACGTGTCCCTCCATCCTTTGGAAATGGTGCCCTATGTTGCTTGCCTTGCACACACCCTTCACAAAACGACATGGACAAGTCATCTTTGCCAAGGTTCATGCCGCTTACCATGCTTTGAAGAAAGCGCACACTCCTTGCATTGAAATGACCAAGTCGCCGATGCCAAAGCTCCATTGCACCACTCCAAATCAGCCTTTGTGCACCTCACACACACAATGCCTTACAAGACCTCCTCCAAACTACTTAGCAACCAAAGAACTCTCACTTGCAACTCACATGAGTGGGCCCATAACCTATTGATGTTAAAAGAAGAAGAGAGATGGTTGCTCTAACAAGTGTAGCACACAAAGTAGTACAAACAATGAATGGAGTGAGATATGAGCTTCTTTCGAAGCTCTTTACTTATAGTACTTAGTTGCTCATCTCTAAGGGACTCTCAAGGGACATTCCAAGCCACTTGCAAGTCCCTTTAGGACACGTGGCACTCATGGCCGGCCCTAAGACTTAGCCACCACCCACTTGTCCTTCCAAGCTTATCATTGACTTGGCTTAGTCAATGCAAGTGGGCTGGTCCTTATCTCTTCACCTACTCATGCCACATGTGCACCATGTGGTAAATCACCTCTCTCCCTTTTCTCCCCTTTTACTTCCCCCCTTCTAATTCTACCTCATTGCAAACTCTATTTACAATGCCTTATCTACGAGCTACCTAAACTCCAACAGGTATTGCCCTTGCCATGCAACAAGGCAATTCTTCCTAGTCCAGTGCATGTAGTTGGGACAAGCAAACATGCTTGGAAACCCCCGCTTCTCATTGATACTCATGTGCAAAACCTAATCGTCCCTAGAAGATTGTCTCAAGTATCTAACTCAAAACACCCTCTTATAGCTGCAACAACGTCCTCAAATCGGTAGTGGACTCATCCAACCTATAGTACTCATATGTCATCCATATGCAAGCATACAAAGGGCGGCACTGCACTTCTGCAATGTTGACAAACCCAAGCGTCCAACCGCATTCCATTTTTGCAAGAATGAGGAATCAAATTTGGCAACGACATCCTCAATGGTCAAGAACAACTCTGTCCGCATTCTAAATCGTCTCCTAAACAAGGCAGGTTCATAAGTCAAGGTGTCTGCAAAATAATCAATGTACAACAATTTGTAGTAGGTTTTCCTAGTACGCCATACAAACTTCCATCCGCAAATGCTTCCTTGAATTATTGACCGGGGGTAGCTTGTATCCGTGCGGCAAGCGGCGAGCGGAGAGCAGATAATTGGGTTGTAAACCTAAAAATAGTACTATTTTTTCTAAAAATATAATCTAAATTTAAGAAAATAAAAAAATATATATATATTTTGAGGATAATTCTTTTTTTAGTAATTTTGTTGACCCTATAACCGTGGACTTATTTACAGTTCTTTTAATAGTTTTGTACTCCCTCTCATTTCTAGCTGAGAAGTTTTTTAGCTGCGCACCAATAACTGTGCGCCTCCTCCCTTTAACTTATTCCTGCAAAAATTAATTCCTTCCTCTCAAGCTCTTAAGATTGATAAACTCATCTTTAATATCCTAACATAATCTTCACATTAGTAAATATCTTTCAATCTCGTCTATAGAAGATTCATCATTTTTTCCATTTTCTAATTTCTGATATTTTATTTATTTTTACCTTTCTTTTTCCCGAAATATCTACCTTCTTAATTCCAATAATTTCCTTTCATTTAAATCTCGTTTTCATGAATATTTCTATTTTCATTTCATCTTCTAATTTATTTGTTCAAATTTAATTTTATATTAGATTTGTTCAATTTCAAGTTTTTTTTTCTTTTTTCACTTCTTCCATTCTCGTCTTTATGCCATTCATCCATTTTTTTATTTAAGATTTGTTTGTGTTCGAATCAACTCTACATTATTTTTGAATCTCATTTTCTTATTTTATTGTTTTTCCTTTATTGTACTTTATTTCCAAATTACCCCCGATCTATTATTCTTCTCAATTTGGATTATCTCCACCATATAATTTTTTTTCATCATTTTTTTTTTTCATTTCATCTTTTAATTTATTTCTTTTTTTTTCTTATATTTCATTTCTTCATTTCTCTTATATTATATTTCTTTATTTTCACCTAATAATTTGTTTGACAATTTCTTTTATTTAGTTTGGTTTAGGGCTTTCGCATCCTTCCCTACTCCTTACTTCTATTTGCTTGTTCTCATTTATATTTATAACCTTGGTTGAATTAATTATTAATTTTGTTTAATTTTTTTTTTTTTTCCCAAAAAACTAAACAATCATCTGCTCCACCCCCCTCTTTACCTTTTTATCTTACTCTATAATTCAATGAAAGCAGTGTTAACAGTCTTAGTCTTCCAATTGGTAGGATGACATTCGTTTATCAAAAATGTCCGAGCAAATTAAAAAGAAATCTAGTTCTGCGGACTGGCATGCTTGACGTGAATAACAACAAAGATATTATGTACTCAAGACTATTATCATCAAAATTGGAATTTTGATAAATACCTTGGTTGGAAAATTTCTCAATTAAAGCCAATAAAACATGGATGCGCAGGCAGCCATGTATTAGTGGCATACTGCCTCAAAAGACTTCGTCAAAAGCTCATATGAATTCGTCAACTGCCTGTAATTGCATTCAGAAAGCTCCTCCTTTGTCAGAATTTCATGATAACTCAAGCATCAAAACTGCATGAAAACATGCCATGTCTAACATCTGTATGCAGCTTGTCTCAACACTACTAACCGGAGCTATGCCGCCCAACACTAAAACTTTGGGCTTAAAAACTTTAATACTACTGGTGTGCCATTGGGACATTTCTGAAACATTGAGAAAATCTTATAGATTCAAATATCAATCATGATGAATGTCATTTGAGACTGCCGCAAACATCCCTATATTTTGCAAAAACTACTTCTCAACACATATCCATCAAAATTTTCTTTATAACATAGGAAATCAACAAAGGAAAGCGATAGCCACCTCGTTGCAAACAAACTAGAAAGTGAGGTTGATGAGGCGCACCCAACAGCATCCAAGCCCTTTTTTAAAAAAACTAATCAAGTTTTAAAGATGCCTAAAAAGTAGTGCAGTCAATGTTTAGGACTGCTTTTCGGGTCTCTCGTAAGTAATAGATTAGTGGAAATAGGACACCTGAAAAAGCAAAGCCATTAACGGCACTAGTTTCCCTATCTGTACTAAATGGAATTCCGAGTATTTGCAACAACAAGACAACAGTAGAATTGCAAGAGTTTGCAAAGGGCTTGGCCTTACTAAACTCAAGATTGATAGCTTGATTCTCCTGCTGATTACAGTTGCAACCGTAACTGTAATGCAGGAAACTCCGGAGAGGCCATTGACTTGGGAAGGTATGGATATGCTCTTGGTTAGTAGATTCATTGGATAATGGATTTAGTTCCATCATTTCTTGAGTCCACAAAGATGTAAGTCATGTCTAATTTCATTGCACGTGATTTGAAGTTAATCATCCCATTGAAATATATGCTCATCTTCAGCAATCATGTTTTGAAGAACTTGTTATCATCAGTCACTAAATTGATTGTAGGATATACCTCTTTCAAGTGCTGTCTAATGGGATTGAAGTATACATCAATTGCTTTCGCTACTTGAATACAAAAGAGTATCATGGCGTTTGCATTTATGATCAGAAATTTTGTTCAAGTAATGAACTTCTTAACTCTACATATTCTTAGGTCATTAGTGGTTTTTAGTTATCTGCAGACTATTCTTAGACCTCGTCTTCAAATTTAACAATATACTAAGCCATGATTTTAGGAACTGATGTTTGATCATGTGCTTACTAAAGCAGAGTAGAGGCCATTCATTGTTCTATGCGCGGCGGCAACCACTTATCAACCTACTCTAAATTACTTCCTTTCTCAAGAATTTGATGCTAGTCTAGTGAGAGCATCTTCTTCACTGGTCCCTAGCTCTTTGGTTGCTCTTCATAGAGGCCTCTTTGGTTGCTCTTCATAGAAGCTAAAACATTTAACAGCCGTTAGACACCTTTGGAGCTAGATAAGATGGTGCCATTGACGGCACCCCTTTTTATCCTTTTAATCTCTCCGGTAAGTTGCTCTAGATTAAGTTATTAAATCCTCTTTGAATGCTCTTTGAATGCTCTTGATAAGGTTAAGTAAACTAAAAAACAAAATTCCTAACTAGACATCTAGGGTGCAAAAAAATAGGTGACATTGACGATAACCCCTTCTTACCCGCCCCCCTTCATCAACTAAATTTCCTAAGAAAGCCACTCAATATCTAAATGTTGCATTCTCAGCAATGGATCGTTGCTATTGGGTTGTTATTCACATCAAGGGAGCTAGATCCAAGGAGGTCATCGAGGAAGGTCATCTAAGCACTTAGGAGACATCCATGAGGTTAATAAAGCATAGCCAGTACCGGCACCCCGGGTTGTGCAAAATGGGGTTTCCAAAAGGCCCCCTAAGGCAGCCCGGGTTTGGTGAACCGGCTGCCCAAAAGCCCCTCTGCTGCTGGCAGCGGATGCCAGAATTGCTGCTCGTAGAGTTAAGATGACCTCTTTATGGTATTGAAATGGGGTTGCGTGGCGTCGAGGTGTGCCTAGTGGCGCCGAGGTGGCTCCAATGTTTGGTAAACCACGACTTTGCAACACAAGAGGGACCCTATTCCAAGTCCATTTGCAAGTGGATCATGGATTCGGGTGCTACAAAGCACATGACACCTTATAGGGCGGCATTTGACACTTATGAGGTAATTCCACCACGCAATGTGCATTTGGGTGATGATAGTGTTGTGCAAGCCATTGGAATGGGTTGCATTGTTGTTGAGGTGGTTGAAAGGAGGCGTTTGAAGAAGGTGACCATGAAGGATGACCTTCATGTACCCGAGTTGCAAGCAAACTTGCTCTCAGTGAGCAAGCTTGTGTCTAATGGATTCAAGGTGCTATTCAATGTGAAGGGGTGCACATTGAAGGCTCCAAATGGCAATGTGCTTGCAAAGGCACCTCGTGAGGGCAACTTGTATCAAGTGACCTTCATCAAGGTCTTTGAAGCGGATTCGGCAAAGGTGGCGCAATCATCATCAAAGAGTGGTGCAATGGAGCTTTGGCATCGGGGACTTGGTCATTTCAATGCAAGGAGTGTGCGCTTTCTTCAAAGCATGGTAAGCGGCATGAACCTTGGCAAAGATGACTTGTCCATGTCGTTTTGTGAAGGGTGTGTGCAAGGCAAGCAACATAGGGCACCATTTCCAAAGGATGGAGGGACACGTGCGTCAAAGCCATTGGAGATTGTGCATTCGGATGTGTGCGGTCCTATGAGGACCACATCCATGGGTGGTGCAAGGTACTTTGTGACCTTCATTGATGACTTTTCAAGGCGAGTGTGGTTGTACACCTTGAAGACCAAGGGAGAGTGCCTTGAGAAGTTCAAGGAGTTCAAGGCACTAGCGGAGACGCAATCGGAGCACAAGATCAAGGTTTTCCGATCGGACAATGGAGGGGAGTTCATCTCCAAGGCTTTTCAACGCTACTTAAAGAAGCACGGCATCCAACGACAACCATCAACACCATACACACCACAACAAAACGGAGTTGCGGAGCGAGCCAATCGCACCATTGTGGAGATGGCAAGGAGCATGCTTCATGCTCAACAGCTCAAGCTTTCATTTTGGGCGGAAGTGCTGGCCAATGCGATGTAGATTCGCAATCGGTGCCCCACTCGTGCTCTTGTTGGCATCACTCCACAAGAGGCTTGGAGTGGCCGCAAGCCATGCATTGCACACATGCGTGTGTTTGGATGCATTGCTTATGCCAAGGTGGTTGATGCAAAGCGAGGTAAGCTTGATGCAAAGGGTACCAAGTGCTTGTTTCTTGGCTATTGTGAGGGAACCAAGGCCTATCCTCTGATGTGCATTGAGACTAGGAAGATGATAAAGAGCCGTGATGTTGTGTTTGATGAGGAGAGCACTAGTATTGGTGATGGTTTGGAGATGAGTCCAAGTGGAAGTAGTGAGGCACCTTTGTTGGTGTTGGTGGACGAATCTTCCAAACCAACTTCTTCTAGTGACCATGAGGATGCCAAGAAGGACGAGGAGGAGGATGAAGAAGAAGCGGAGGAGGAGACAAGCGAGGCGCATTCACCAACATCATCATCAAGAGAAGGTGAAGGTGAAGGAGAGCGCGGCACTCGCTATCCAAGACGAGTACGGCGTCCACTTGGAGAGTGGTGGAAGAACCACATCTTGCCGCAACAAGAAGTGGAACGGGCCAATGTGGCCAACCTTGAAGATCCATTGAGTTTGTGTGAGGCTTTGCAATCGCAGGATGCAAGCCAATGGGAGGCGGCCATGAAAGAAGAGTATGACTCCCTCATTGCTAATGGAACGTGGAAGTTGGCTCCCCTTCCAAAGGGCCACAAGAGTGTTGGATGCAAGTGGGTGTTTCGCACCAAGGAGGATGCTACGAGAGAAGTTGTGCGCCACAAGGCAAGATTGGTGGCCAAAGGCTTCTTACAAGTTGCGGGAGTGGACTTCCATGCGACCTTTGCTCCCGTGGCCAAGTTCAACACCATTCGGTGCATCCTTGCACTTGGAGCCGCATTGGACTTGGAGATCCATCAAATGGATGTCAAGACGGCTTTCTTAAATGGAGATTTGGAGGAAGACATCTACATGAGCCAACCTCAAGGGTTTGAAGAGAAGGGCATGGAGCATCTTGTGTGCAAGCTCAAGAAGTCCTTGTACGGGCTCAAGCAATCACCAAGGGCATGGTACCAACGCATTGACTCCTTCTTCATCAAGGAGGGCTTTACAAGGTGTGAAGCGGATCATTCCTTGTACATCATGCAAACGGGTGAGTTCTTGTTGATGGTGCTTGTGTATGTGGATGACTTGATCATCTTGGCTAGCCATCATGCCAAGTTAGAGTGGCTCAAGGCCAAGCTCAAGGGGGAGTTCCAAATGAGTGATCTCGGTGAGTTGAAGTATTGCCTTGGAGTGGCATTCGAGAGGAACCGCAAGGCTCGCACCATCACCATGTGCCAAAGGAAGTACATCAAGGAGGTGCTCAAGCGATTCAACATGGAGGATTGCAAGCCCATTGGTACTCCACTTGATGTAAATGTCAAGTTGATGAAGCTGTCGTTGGAGGAGTTTGAGGCCATTGAAGGTGAGATGGAGGGAATTCCATACAAGGCGGGTGTTGGCTCATTGATGTATGCCATGGTGGCCACACGGCCCGATCTTGCATTTGCGGTGAGCATGGTGAGCCAATTCATGTCGAGGGCTGGTCCATCACATTGGAGTGCGGTCAAGCGCATCATGCGGTACTTGCAAGGTACCTTGGACTAGAAGTTGTGCCTTGGAGGCATCAACATCGAGTTGAGAGGCTATTGCGATGCGGATTGGGCGGGAGATGCAAACGAGCGCCGTTCAACAAAGGGGTATGTCTTCTTCGTTGGAGATGGTGCCATTTCGTGGAATTGCAAGAGGCAACCAACAATTGCCTTGTCCACAACGGAGGCCGAGTACATGGCCACTAACTAGCCAAAGCACCAAGGAAGCCATTTGGCTTCGCAAGCTTTTAGGAGATGTCGGGTGTGTCCAAGTTGATGCAACGACCATCATGTGTGATAACCAAGGGTGCATTGCATTGGCAAAGAACCCCACACACCACTCACGCACGAAGCACATTGATGTTCAACATCACTTCATTCGTGAGAAGTTGGAGAGTAGCGAGATTACCTTGAGGTATTGCCCAACGGAGGACATGGTGGCGGATGTGTTGACAAAGGCACTTGCGAAGGAGAGGCACCATCCATTAGCAAAGGCCATGGGATTGCGAGAAGGTAACTACTCGCAAAGTCGGAGTGTTGGAGTTTAGGTAGCTCGTAGTTAAGGCATTGTAAATAGAGTTTGCAATGAGGTAGAATTAGAAGGGGGGAAGTAAAAAGGGAGAAAAGGGAGAGAGGTGATTTACCACATGGTGCACATGTGGCATGAGTAGGTGAAGAGATAAGGACCAGCCCACTTGCATTGACAAAGCCAAGTCAATGATAAGCTTGGAAGGACAAGTGGATGGTGGCTAAGTCTTAGGGGTGGCCATGATTGCCACGTGTCCTAGAGGGACTTGCAAGTGGCTTGGAATGTCCCTTGAGAGTCCCTTAGAGATGTGCAACCAAGTACTATAAGTAAAGAGCTTCGAAAGAAGCTCATATCTCACTCCATTCATTGTTTGTACTACTTTGTGTGCTACACTTGTTAGAGCAACCATCTCTCTTCTTCTTTAAACTTCATTAGTTTGTTGCGATCCAAGCAACCTTGTCCATCAACTTTTCCAGCACGGAGGGATGCCGGGAAAACAAACATTGACTTGTTGACCAATGGCAGGATTTACTTGGCTGATCTAGGAATAGGGAGGCCAACTCCATTCAGAAGGCTTAGGAATTGCCTAGAATTCAAATGCCATGGAGAGCGAGGTTTGTAGGGATATGCACGCAAAGTGGAGGTTTGTGATGAAGGGGTACGTACACGGCGTGAGATGGAAAATCAATGCCGACATTTTGAAGAAAAACTATGGAAGGTGAGAGACAGCAGAGTGAGGCTCGATCATTACATGGACATTGAGGATACATGCATGCAATTGCGGAATGATTTAGAGACTACTCGTGGATAGATGACAGCATGGAGAGAAACTATGGCATGACGGTCGAGGGCTTGGAGACCGAGGTGCGTCGCTGGCAGCGAGAAAGTGAGCGCCTACAGGAAGCGAGTGAGCGCCTACAGCAGAGGGCCAACCCTTTAAAGGACTCGCCTATGGAGACCCGACCTAGGGCTTGCTTGCTCTGGGGGATTCATGAGTTGAATCCTGGTATGGGGTGTGCAAAACGCAGACTGAAGCTCGTTAGAAGAGTGTTGCAACCGCATCTTGTGGATGCTGTCAAAGACAACAACCGGGTCAACCATGAGAAGGAGCAACTCTATGAGATAAAGCCTTCGAAATAGGAACTCCTGTAGCATTAGCAAAGATACTATCTAGGCATGAAGGTCTAACCCTCGCAACTCTACCATCTATGGAGCATGTTAAGACAAAGATTGCCAGCAACGCTCTCAAGTCAATTAGAAAATGTGTAGGGCCGGGTGAAATTCTTGCTTCCTACGACCAAAGAATAACACACTTTGAGAGGCCACAAAAGCGTTGCCGGCACCGCTACCCATTTTGGACCCTCCCCTTATCACTTATTATTTTCACAAAAACTGCTCAAAGTGCGGTTTTCGCATCGTGCAGAACAAGGCTTTGCGGTTGGTTATGTGTCGACAAGGCCGGGTAAGGGGTTGGATTTGAACACTTGAAACGCACTTTGAGAGGCCAAAAAAGCATTGCCGGCACTGGCACCGCTTTTGAACACTCCCCTCATCAATTATTTTACTCACGAAAACCGCTCCATGTGCGGTTTTGGCGTCCTGCAGAAGGTTGCTTTACCATGCTTAAATTGGAATCCTTTGTGACTTATATTGGTGGTTGTGGTAAGTTTCCCACTTAGCTAACACTATGAGATTGAGGGCTCTATAAAATCAGCACCAATTGTGGTAAGTTTCCCACTTATCTACGTGATGGCTGTCAGTGGTGGCGTAGATGGCCATCAGTGGAAGTAGGGAAGCACCTCAAAAGCACTGCCGGTATCGGCAGTGCTTTTGAAGCGCCCTTCCATTCACTTTGGTGGCCGTTGGAAGTGACGTACTCAATGACCACTGTGAGATTAAGGGCACTTTAAATCCATCGCCGTTACCGACGAAGTTTTTTAGAGGCCTCCCTTCTCTACGCGATGGGTATAGGCGGTGGCCTAAGCGGCCATAAGTAAAAGTAAGGAGGCATGTCAAAAGCACCGCCGGTACCGGCGACACTTTTGGAGCGCCCTCCCGCTCACATTTGTCACTGACCGAGGCTCTCTCCAAAGCCACTGTCATGAGTTGAAGAGCGCCCCATTTGCATCGCTGGTACCGGCGGTACGTACGAGGCGCCTTCTATCTCTTGACCCTAACTGACCAAGGCTCTCCGTAAGTTGTGTAGCTTATGAAACTCTGCATAGGTGACCTATGCCTTGAAGATGGTATCGTGTGTGATCTTACGGCTGGAACAGTTTAGTAGTACATTTTGATTCTCCTTGTTTTTTTCTTGTATCTATACTTGCATTAACCAATCTAACATCTTACTATTCCTCTATCCATGAGCTTCTACTGTGATTGCCCAGGCATACAACCAAGCAATTATGGCCTTGGAAGGTGACAAGGAGATTTTCAAAGAGGTGCTGCAACCGCTTCAGGTCTCATCATTAAAACCAGTAGGACGTGTATTGACCCAGACACAGGAGCTCTCAGACAACAAAGACATTTCACGTGATCAGGAAATTGTTAGTCTAAGTGAGTAAGTTTTTTTATTCGTTTTCAGATCATACAATCTTTGACATGTTGATCATTTTTTTTTTCTACCTGCAGTCGATGATTGACTCATACACGAAGGTGGAGACACTATCGGTCCCCTAGCTTATCTGACATGCGAGTTCAATACTATATCAAGGTCCAAGCTCAAGCCTTAGCGGAATACTCATCTCATAGTTCTAGTGCCTCTTCTAGTCCGTGTTCGAAATACCATCCTAGACGATGTCGTTTAATTGATCATAGTGCGGTGGAAAGTGAAGATGAGTTTATTCCTTGAGCAATTTTGACATCAGAATCGTAATTTTGAGAACATTGACTTCTTACCTCTTGCTCTTCATCTTTGTTTGAATTGTTAGGCCTGCCTGAATATCCAAGTGAAGGACTTAAATTCTAAATGTCATTCTCTCTTTCATTGATTTTCAAACATCCTTTTTTAAACTTCTAGCTTGTACTAAATTATTGAGTTGTATTACTGAACAAAGATTCCCGGCCCAAATGCACAGCGAAATTATCTTATGTTTGACAAAGATCTCATTATAATAACAACCTTTATATTCACTCTGTATTTCAAAACAAAATTAAGGTCTGAATATAAGCAGATTCAGTAATTTAATGTCCTCAAAATGAGGAGATACGTCATCCTCTTCTGGTCCGTTTTCTTGTCAAAGGAACTAGAAACTTTTCACTCTACTTTACTATCCCATCTGCTTCTCTTTACCACGAGCTAATTTAAGTACATCCGAAAAACCACTACACTCCTTCTTTTGATGCCTGTCCAACTCTACTGCAAATTGAGCAACCCATTCACCAATAAGATGTACTGGAGACGACGCAAGAAGCTCATCCTTACACATCCTACATCTGTAATTCCCTCCTGCAATTACTTCTGCTGCACAACGAGGATGCAAGAAACAACCACAAGAGGACAGTACTATGGCTTTCCAGACAAATCCTAAACCACAGTGAGCTCAAATATCCTTACTTGCAAAGCCCAAAGGGGAAATTGAGGAAGCCTCTGGGTATGTGGAAACTCGTGGTGTCTTTAACGCAAGCATGCTCCCCCTCGCCTTCTCGAATGATTCCTTGGTCATCTCGAACACTACCATCGCCAAATCCTGAGCAGCAGAGTTCATTTGTACCTCAGCATTCAGTTTCACAATCTGACTTTGTATCTCGGCGTCAGCTTCCCTTATGCTTGCCAGTTGAGATGATATTGCCTCCATCTCCACTGACAGGTCCTTGTACCCCTGAGCAGCACCTCATTCTAAGAGGGCCCGCTGTTTCTCCTTTTGCAGTGCACTGAATTTGGCATTCAGTGCCTCTTCCGCTCCATCCGCAGGACCGAATCCATATCTTCCATCTTCAGCACTTCCGTACGTGTCTCTAGCGAGACACTTTTAATGCCAGAACAGCTCGTCTGACATCTTCATTGCGGGCCTGCTCTTCTTCCTGCTCTGTTAACAAATAGCCGAGACCTAAATTTTCTCTACTTGAACCTCCATTTCGCGATGACAGGTCCTCAATTATCTTGCACAGGCCCTCCACTTGGCAACGGGTTGCGATGGGTCCCAACTTCGCTCAATTGCGCTTTGCATTCTTCAGCCAAGCCTTGTATTGGTCTAGTGCTTCCTCGCACCAATTCATAGGCGTATTGTAAACAAATGTTGCATAATATGCCTTCGAGAATTGCAAAGGGAATTTGTGGTTATCAGGCTTGTTACCGTATACCTTGAAGAAGTGCGAGCGAAACAGCTTCAGCTGCTCCAAATCCTCGCACCGCCCCAACTCGTAGCATCCCTTCGAGGCTCCTTCTTTCCAAACTGCAGTTATGTCTTCGTCCTTGATGAAGCCGTAGACTTTGGAGACGTCTCTTATTAGGACCCTGATCATAGAGCCCTACGACAATTGTAAAGAACTCGCGGCCATATACAGCAAAGCGACCCATCAACATGGGAGCAGCCACCACCATCCGCTAACGCAGAGTTTCCTCTATACCGTCCAAGATAAATGGTTGATTAAACTCTTCCGCACTCTACAATGTTTCACTTTGCCCCACATCACCCTGGTTCTGTGCATTGTCTTCACCACTGCCACTATTGGGAGCATCCACACCACATGTAGAAGGACTAACATTCCTAGCTCTATGCGGCCTACCTCCTCTCCTTCTCTTGCCCGTCATGCTTAAAAACCTTCAAAAATCACACCCAAAATTACGTTGATTCCCATTCTTTGCTTCTCTTCTCCTTCAATCGAGCACTACCTTCCACAACTACGCAACTGAAGGAGCTTAGGGAAACCATTTTAAGACTGTAGTTAGGAATAGAACCATTACATGATAATCATGAGTTCACAAGTTATGTGTGGCTACATTAATAACTCATCATACAAGCGCCTTAAGACGTCGGCATCACCATCATTTATTGGACTGCACCCGTAATCCCCCTAAAACCTCTACTGAAACAATACTAGTCCGCATCCTTTCATTTGATGCTTTGTTTGAACAATACCTCTTGCCATGCCATAGCGATCGAGAGTCTAAGTTCATCCTGAATCTATGAATCACTCACTATAAATTCTTGAAAAATTTACATTGCAAACGAGCCATACTGGTTTTATCTAGTATCCTTAATTGTTGAGCTTATGATTTGACATCTTGTAATAATCATTGTATTGCACATTATTATTTTGGACGTCCTTTCGTAAATATGCAAAACCAAGTGTTTGCAAATCATCTTTCTTCTATAATGTTGGTAATA
This sequence comes from Ceratodon purpureus, assembly GCA_014871385.1. Lineage (NCBI taxonomy): Eukaryota > Viridiplantae > Streptophyta > Bryopsida > Pseudoditrichales > Ditrichaceae > Ceratodon > Ceratodon purpureus. The sequence goes on along the minus strand of CM026433.1, from coordinate 14,172,083 downwards.
TTTTAAATTTTTTATTGCGTAAATGCTTCCAGATCAAATAGACATAGTCCCCTTGAGATTTTCAATGCCTCTCCCTATCCGCTTACAGTTGATTGAGCCGGAAAAGAAGCCATGTATGGAGTGGTGAGAATGGAATATAGTTTTTCCATAAATCGTAGTCCCAATACGGGAGCCCTATTTGGTTCTCTACTTTGACAAAGTATGAATTTGGAAATGTTCAAAAACAATCTATTCTGTGAATTTATGTATCAGACCTGGAGTTGGAATTGCGTGGAATCTTATATTGTTGAACCGCTGTGCGTTTATGAGAATCCACAAGTGCTAAACAAGCAAAACAAGTTAGCAGGATACTTAGAGGACGACTGTCCAATATGTGATGAATGGCCCCATACCGGGGAACCTCAATGTCGTTGGAAGATTCAGGCGGATGGAGTCTATGTGTCTCAGTTCAGTCCTCCACGAGGTTGCAAGCATTTTCTTAAAAAGCGCCAGTTCACGCAGAAATCATGCACATAGGGATTGATTGATAGATTAGGCAAGTACTAGGTTACAATTCTTAATGACCTTGACCATGAATTGATGCTGCTTTACGGACCGGTAAATGGTGGCAAGACAGTCAGAACACTTCCATCCCGTCTTCACAGACCAGCTGAGAATGAACGTACCACAAGAGTTATTTTGAGAAGAGATTCGCATCCACATTTTTTTACAAAATGGATATGCAAGTTCATTCTGGTAGGAACAAGGCAAATCCGCAAGGATGTATTTATTTTGATACCACCTCATGATCTCATTGATCGCATGATGTGTATTGATTGCGCTTGTAAGAGTGGTATTTTCCTCGATACCAGAGGCTGTAACAAGGACAGTCATGTATGGGTGAAACAATTTGATTGGTCTAAATTTCGCGAGCCACCAGTGGAAGTGGACGAAACAAAAACACCCATAGAAGTGGACACTGGTAGTTCATCAGTGGAGGCCGAGATTGAAAATCCAAGCAAACGTCCAAAAATTGACCACTGAATTGTGACTATAGTGAACTGTAAAAAGCTCTCTAGAATATTCGTTGAAATTATATGACCATTCATATGGAACAATAAAATCAAAGTGCAACTCATGAATTAGCCTCAATGCACCAATAACTGATAGCTTCATAATAAACATACTTTTCTACTCATATAAAGATATGTTGCTTTCTGGATTTTTTAATCACACCAATCTCATCTATGCTTAGGAGAGACCCAAATACCATCACAAGGGATGAGTTTCTCTCTAGTTCCACCCACATTGGTTGATTTTTATTGTTAATGAGAAATGACCTCAACTGATCTGACTCAATGCTACTAAGTTCACCAAGTGACTATGTCTCTAACCTGTCATTACTAATTGGATGTACTAATGACCAAGAACTCTTAAAAATATTCCAGTTCACGTTAAAGCTAAACGCTTCATACTCGTCCTTGGGAGTCCAGTGCCCGTCCAAGTATGAATCATAATCCCATTTTGCAAGTCGGAGGCAAGCGTACTCAGGACTACTGTCAATCTCACGTCTCCAAAGCTTTGACACAGCACGAGCATTCTCAACATCTTGAAACGTGATTACTGATGGAGGAGTCCAACTTTGTGTTGTACTAACACACATTGATTCCCAGAGGTCATGTCCATCTACCATCCGCCAAAGCAAATCGTGAAGGATTGTTTGATAAGCAACAACTTCAAAGGAATTACTCATTCTCTCAAACAATGTCTATCAATTGCAAGATTCTGTGTTTCAATTGATGACCCTATCCAAGTAGAAACGAAACCTTTTATGGTTTATATGGAATTGTGATTGACATAAAAAGCTAGAATAGATCTTATCTATATAGACAATGAAATTATCACTGAGGACAAGCACATTTGGGAAGGATGAATTTTGGACTTAGCATCACAATTATTGTACATGATTTTTAAGAAATCCCAAGAACATTACAAAGGCATGCTTTACATTCCCTGGTGAAATACTTTCAACTTCGCATTTTTAGTCATAAAGTGGCAGATGCAATGAAGCACGGCTACCTTTCAAATTTATGTTTTAATTTTTTTTTCCTAAAGAATCCAGTGCCGATTATTCACTGTTTCTACCGTATCAGAGAACATATCAGAAAGATGGATTCCTATAGTCAATCGGAAAGGTATATGAAACATAAGAAGACATAGGATTTTAAAAAGCTTTAGAGGTCTGTACTCATGGCATGACGTCATCATGACATCAGCCCTAATTTTTCTGAGTCACCCTAAACCTAGGTAAAATTAGAGTTGGGATAATGATTCCATGGAATTACACACAATTACTAAAAATAATTCTAAAAATAAAACCCTAATTTAAAAAAAATCCCACGATTATAGGGTGTTTTATTGTATCAAATGGGTGTTCAAATGTCAAATCTCTGCTCTCAAATCTCTGCTCTCCGCTCGTCGCGCGCCGCACGCATGCTAACTTTCTCCATAATTGACCTTTCTACTCACACAAAAACCTAAGACACAAACTACACCCCCGTTGTTCTAGAACGCCTCCCTACAGCATCCATCTTTGTCCTTCACCAGCAGTTTTACTGCGTAGGAGGGTATGCCCGCTAGCATGCCACACGAGCAATAAAGGGTCTAGCATGGCACAAGGGAGCCTCTACCGGGAGCCCTTAATGGGCCGCAATTGGGATGAGCTCCAGCTCATGACCTCCCAGGATTGGGCTAGGCCCCATCAATGCCCGTTGCCGGGATTATTTGGCGGGGCAGGACTCGCAATGCCCTTAGACAACCAATTACACTAGTTATTATACAGTGTATAGCACTTGTCTTCCTTGATGATACTGTCGGAACACGGAAATTTGCTTTTCATCCGGTTAGCACCCAAAGCATGCAAAAACTCCCTATCCGTGTGATTCAGAGTATCGTTCCAACGACTCAATAGTGCTTTGTTAGGTATCCTCTTATAAGCGATTCGGTCTCTCTCTCTCTGCCCAGATTGCTCGTGAGTATCTCCGGACCGTATTATTCTTCTTTCTCTCTTCTCTCTTTCTTATCTTCTTCTCTCAGTAGTTTCATCAACCAACCCCAACGTATTCATCAAGGCACCACCTCACAACCTAGAGAACTGTGGTTAGCAGGTCACACAAGTGATTCCTCCTAATCCGTGAGACTACAACGACACATCGATCCGGGAGAACTAGGATCCGGCTATCACTAGGCGACCCGTTCCACTTTTCGATCCTCCTCTCATTGACTGCAGAACCTCTTCAAAAGTTCAGGGAGACCAATCAAGTACCCCTCGATCCCCTAGCGACAGCTATGCCGCATGAGATGTGTTTAGAGACTCGGAAGGTGAGGCTTCCACTCCTACGACAGCCTGCTCAACCCTTCTGCTCAATCTCGGAACCGTTACGATCTGGTCCTACTCAACAACTTTCATCACCTCCACATCCAGTCTATTGTAGAACTCTTACTATCCTCTCGGATCATTCACACTTAGACGGAAGTCACGCGGAGTGTAAGAAAACACAAATAATTTAGTGATAAAGAATATGGCAAGGAATCTTGCAAAAACAAGAACCCGGCAGACGCCGCCAACCCCACTTAAATAAGCGGAGGCTTTCACAAAAGCGGCGGCGCCGAAAGGTTCATCAAAAACCCTAATTCCTAATCAACTACCTAAAATCCTATTACTACGACTAAATCGGATCTCAGATCCGATTTCTACTCCTATAAAACTGGAAAGTGACAGGTGGAGGGAGATCTATTGGGTCTTTGTCTTCTTCATCTTACCCTTGTCATCCTTTGACCGTTTTGACTTCAGCTTCTGCTCCGACCATCTCGCCTTCAGCGCCCTACGTGCCTTCTGCGCAGCCTTCTCCTCCGCCTTCTTCTCCCTTGCCTTGTCATGTTGAGCCCCGGTAATGATCCGCTTCTAAGGAGATTGCGTCGGGTACCATCCGGTGTCGGAGTCCGGGTAGAGGATTAGGTTGTAGCGGATGGAGAACTCTGGGAGGAATCCAAATCCGCTGACTCCTCCTATAACTCCAAGTCGACCATATCCACGTTCGCAGTAACCGGAAGTTTGTGCTTCCTCAAAATCCGGCATGTCTCCGCGGAAGGCGGTGGTGAATTCGACAGTGGAGTCACTGTCGGCGTTGAAGTGATGTTGGGAGTCTGGGAGGTGGGAGAAGGAGTCATCTCCCGGAGGCATCCGGATCGGGATGCAACTACTGCCTATTCCGGTCCCACTTCCGTCACAGGCGATCTCTTCCTCCTCGGGCTTACCACAATGTTTTACAACCGAAAGTGGTGCGGGAAGGTAAGTCCGCGTGGTTTCCTCCAACACCATCCGCTGGCTCGATTGCAACTGGATCACATCTCTGTGGAAAAGATGGATTGCCACACCCAGCACTACTTGGCAAGCCTCGGGTGATGACATACGCGCCTCTTTTTGGCGGAGCAGTTCCCCTGTCGTTACCACAGGAGCTCTCATAGGGGATCCGATCAAAGACTGGATCGGTGACCGGGTCGGGGACTGAGTCCAGGATGGCTCTCCAACCTCTCCCCAAGTCATTCGCGGCATCAAACCGAATCCTTTTCCGTTGCCTTGGGCATCCTAAATGGCGTCGCGCTAGACTCCCCTTCCTTTGAGATGACCACTGACGGCGATCCGGGAGTAACCTGAACCACCCGGATCATAGGTTGCAGCTCCAACAACTTCCGCATGAGCTCCAAAGTCTTCGTCATTGCCGTGTTGTAATTGCATAAGACTGTAATGATCTTCTTCGCGTGACCCCGCCGTTTTTGGCCCGGAAGTCCTCGTCCAACATTTTGGCCTTGTTGACGATGTTGTCCGGTTGTCCGACTAAATTTCGATCTGGTTCAGGACCTGCTCCTGCTCTGCGTGGAACTTCCGAACTTCCTCACTATTGACCGCGAACTCCGTTGTCTGTACCGTCACCCGGATCTCCAACCTCTGCTTCTCTACCCGGAGTTTGAATTGCTCCTTCAAAGCCTCGATTTCCCGGAGCAAATCCTTTGGTGCGCATCCGCCCATTAACGCACAGGCCCTTTTAAGCATTGACTCGATCCGCTCACAATGTGTGTCCCAGGTATCTTCCCGGATTGCCCAAAAAGGGTCATACGGAAAGCCGCGTACGGAAGTGATCCTCTCCCTAGCCACTTCGTCCCTCGTGGTCAAAGGTTCCGCCTAATGAGAGGACACCCGCTGGAATCGCGACTTGGAGTGAGACCTCACCGTAGTCGTCTCCCAAAGTGGTTCCACTTCCGGTTCTACTTCCGTTGACCCCATATCGGTATCGTCCCCTCCCTATTCACCGGCCTGGCTGTCCTGATCCTCCTTGAAGTGCACGAGGACTCTTCATGTCATTTCCTCTTTTTTCACCAGACAGCCCTTCTTCTCGTATAGGTGAAACAGGAACGGGGTGATAGGAGTCAGCTTCTTCCCGATCCCGAGCAGGAGTCTAAAGAAGACGACTTCAATAATCCAAGCCAAGTTGACATCTCTCTCTGTCCGGTAAGGGCACCGAAGATGGTGTTCCCTACTATCACTGTGACTCGCTCCGATTTTAACGGATACATCTTCGGGATGAAAAGTCTAAGACTTGTCTCTCTCTTGGACCCTTATAGTCTTCTACTAAGTATCCGTCATTCCGGTAGATCTTCCCCGCAAACCTACCCTTGATGAATCAATCTTTCATGGTCGCCTAACCAAACCCTTCCTGAACAAAATCGTAAGTGTCTGCCTACATTTCAGTTGTCCACATAGTCGAATGACCTGGTCTGTGTGGTCCCACTGGTTCTCCGGACCCTCCACTAACTCCCTCACCATTGACTCATCCCTCAATGGCCAGGGCCGGGAGAGCAATCCTTGACACCGCATCCAGGTGAGGTCATCTATCAACTCTTGCATGGTTTCCTCCGTCTCCGGAACTGCAGGGCTGATATTTCGGAGCGCTATAGGAACCATGGCTAACCCTTATGTCGCTCGCTACAGGACACACTCGATCCGTCAGCAAGAAATCCAGCAATCCAACTGCCGGTGAATCGGAAAGGACACCTCACCACTCGTTCACTCTCTACAAACAATCTGCAAAAAGAACTCCAAACCCTAAACATCCCCGCTTATATATCCGGCGGATCCTTCCTCCAGGGCGGCGCTTAATTGCCGCCAGAATTGTACCAGTCTAACCGTTATCCGGTCATGATTACCACCGCGTCGGATTGGATCCCGGACGCGCTTATTGTAACAACCAACTTTTGACCGGATCAGATCCGATTTCTCTATCCGAGAAAAGATTCCGGTTTAACTGTTTTAATGATTTTTGAGTATTCGGTTCTGACTAACTTGGATTGTTTCCAATCTATTTTTACCTACTTAACCAAAACATAAATAATTGAATGAAATCTAGTTCCGGTTTAGGGGATATCCGGTTATCCCTGTCATTCTAGGATCCTACGGATACAGTAAATGAGATGTTCTAAATGGCCCATAATTGGATTTGGAAGTTTTTGAGAAATTACCGAAATTGGTCATCGCAAGCATGTACCATATGAGCTCTAAAGCGCCCACCATCATGGCAGAACTTGGGATTTGATGTGTTATAGAATAGCCTACCTTATCAAAGTCTCAACATAATAGGGTTAAAGTGTGATAACTTGGGGGGCATATATGCCAGTAAGAAGAAGCAAAATCTGTAATGCGGGCATATTGTGTGGAGTTGTACATTTGGGCTTGGAAACAAGCTTATGTCACTAAAGTCTCTGTTCTTGTATGGTGCGTGCAGCTCATTAAAAGTCCTGGTTGGAAGCAATTGTTCTTTGAGCCCTTTCCAGGCTCCAAATTACAAGTATGAATGCCCTACATCATTTCAATCCTGCCATGCTTGGGATGTCATTACTGAGAATATACTTAGGTTGAATTGTCGTTGTTGTTGCCATGGCAGATTCTGGAGGGTTTTTCTCTAAGGATTTTTCACTCTCTATCGCAGACTTTCGGACTCGTCGCTTTTGGGATGGATTAAGGGAAGGGCCGCACTGTGGAAGACACTATGTGGTGGAGGTTGCATTTTCAAGGGAAAGCAAACCTTGAGATCACAGGCTTCTTGTTCATTCGCAACATTTCCTTTCTCCATTTCCGGAACAACATCAACACTTCGCGGTCGAGTTCTTCCTCAATCCCGCCCTTTGTCCGCTCCTTGAAATTCTCTTTCACGGAGCACAACGTCTTCCAGTTCCTAGCAGAGGCGATTTTAAGTCCAAGTGACACAGTCTGGGCACACATCAAAATCTTCTACAAACAATACTTGCAACAAGCCTTGCGCACCATTGGCATCCAACTCCATGGATGCAAAGGCAAGTACCGCCAGTACTACGACAATGTGGTTCAACTCTGCATCCAAAGAAAGTCAGCCTTGTGTCATGATAACGTCAAAATTTTGATTACAGCGTTTGAAGTCTCACCTCCTGTTTAAAATATGCAATGTCTTCTACAATTTTTGCCTCTTCCTTTGCTGTCAGAAACTCATCACTTTCACAGGGCCCTCCATTGTATTTATTTTTGGCACAATTGCCCAAAAATAGAATCATCTATGCAACATGTTGGTTATCAAATTGTATATATGAAATAATAGGACAACAACCTTTGTTGGTTTCATGTTGCTATCCTAAAAAGATAGGTTTACCATACTCTCATTTGTCTTCAACAACAATCAAATATAAAATTCCAAAACAAATATGAATTTCTTTGGTGAGCGTCTTATATTAGATTGTACATCTATAGGAGGTGGAAAAATGCTTCAATTTTGAAACCAAATGTTGACTTGGAATTATAGAAAATAAAGATCTATATTTATGATGAATATGTACATGTAAATATGGAAATAAAACAAGATTCGTAGTTTTTTCTACATACTATCTTCCATGTGGTGTGTTCTTTTTTTTTCTTTTTTGAAATGATAACTTCCATTTGATTAGCCATACTTGCAATTATATTTTTTAATTTTTCCATAAAGAATTCATTCCACAATGCTTTAAATTGTTTGCATAATTTTCTATTTATTCAGTTGTTGATTATGGTGTTGTTGCAATTCTTTAATCATTTTCTACTGGCTTTCAATGGAGTTGAAGCCTATTGCGTTTGAAAGCCAATCAAGTTTTTATATGCAAGAGGCTATTCTCCATTCTAATACAAGTTTGTTGGAGTTCAGTAAAGTACCATTTTTCATGAGTATAAGCTCATGACAATGATAATGCAGAAAATAGAGGGCACTTAAGTTGGTTGCACCTTATGGCATATACATTTCAAACAAAATTGGTTGCACCTTATGGCAAGCCGCTGACGAGGCAAAGGGACGCTGACAGGGCGCATAGAAGCTACGAGAAGCTGCATGTCGAGGTCGGGTTCGGGAGTTCTGGGGTTTCGATGCGTTCTGAGATCCTCCTCCTGTTTCGAACGCATTTGCAAAATTCCCCTGTAAATTCGCCATCTTTGTGGTGTTTCCATTGAAGTTTTGGAGACTGAGCGATTGACGATGTAAGGAGGAATTGAGTTGAGGTGGTTGCAATTGGTGCTGTGATAGGTAGGGCAATTGCAGGCAATGGGAGGTTCACGCTGCGAGTGCGAGCGGCAGCGCAGAAGTAGAAGCAGGAGACCGTAGAGACGCCGAACATCTTCACGCCGTCGTTGCTAGCTGGAAGCTCCCCGTGATGGTGGATTAGAGGTTCAAATTCCCATGGGGAAGGCTCCTGAGAGTAGCTAGGGTTGGTGATTACGGATGCATTGGTGGAGAACTTGTTGGTGATTGGAGTGCGGGAGCTCAGGTTGAGCGTCATCCGTTTTGTGTACTGTAGGTGATTTCCAGTTGATGATTCCCGGTGGTTGGAGTATGTCAAGGTTGTGATCATTTCAGAGCTCGGGGTTTGCTTCAAAAAAGGCAGGGTTTTCTATCCCTTCTGGTTGTGACTATCCCGTCGCGACGTCGGAATGGGTCGCGACGAGGGTCCTCCGACATTATAATAGATTTTGTAATGTAAAAATGAAAAAGTGTAAATGAAAAGGTTGCATTTCGGAGTTGGGTCGTCACAATAAAGACCGAATGGGACGTCTGGTCCCGACATTATGACGCAAGCGGGCCAAGTCACGACCGAATAGAAAACCCTGAAAAAAGCAAATTTGGGTTTGGTTTCTATTGTTTAGGAGTGAGAATTCGGCTTCAGGCAGTTTGGGGATATTGTCTTGTTCTAGATTTCCAGTGCAGTAGCTCGGAATTAAGTTAGACTAGTCATAGAAAACATTGGGTGCTAGAGCTTCAAGCTGCTTAGACACTTCTTTGAATTGGGTGAGCTTGGTAGTCCTTTGCAGCTTCAGTAAGTTCCGCTTCGTCTGAGGATTTTCATTTAGTTTTGGAACTTCACTGTAGTAGGTTCGCCATCTTGTCATTATATTATTATCAATCAAAGTCTAGTTTTTTTGTGAATTTCATGCTCATGTAGATATCATGGTCACTGTCTCTTGAATTCATCGTGTCTTTGGTGTCCACTGTGCAGGAGAATGTTCGATGTTGTGATGTGCGGTTTGGAATTAGGTTTTGGTTGTATCCAGGTGTGATTTGATGATGACTGATTGCATTGGTTGATGCAGTTCTGTGGTTCGTCTACTTTCGGAGAGGTTGATCTTCAAACTTCATTGCACTTCTTTAAATTGGGTGAGCTTGGTAGTCTACTTTTGGAGAAATTGATCGTCAAATTCATTGCAGATTGCGTACCTGAGTTAAGAGGGACTCAGAGAGTAGTTTTACAGGTTTTTTGGATGGGTTCAGAAGCGGAGGATGAACCCAAACATTACGACTGCCATGTCGTCGCAGAAGATAGACTGCAAGGGAAACCACTAGAGAATGTTCACACATCTTTCAACAAACCATCCAGAGTTTGGGTGGGGTGTTCATTTTGGTTTTGATTGCTCGTTATGACACATGGCACCCTTACAAGGGGTCCATGTGGCATCCTAAAGGAGGTCCATTTAGGACAAAATTAATTAATTAATCCATGGAACACAATCTCTCACTATACACCATTAGTGCTCAGTACATATTACCTACACTAAGATTTTTGTCAAATCAAGTAAAAACCTCCCACACCATAGTTTTTACAAAGCCCCTCAAATCAAAGTTCTATCCTATTAGAGAGTGCTAAAATGTAAAGATGCATATGCTTCATGCACCTTCAGCCACACTCTAATTTGCCATGAGGTTTTCCAAATTCCAAGGATGACTGTTTAGACCAAATCTCATTCTTCCAATATTTTTCAATTCAATATTAATGTTTCTTTGCAAATATTAATATCTTTGTAATCTTTGCAAATTGTAATATCTTTGTAATATAATTGAAAACTCCAAGTATGTGGATATGTGTGCGTATTCTTTTTCTATACACATAAAAATGGTTTGCAATCATTGTGTGAGTTTGGTGGCAGTTGGAATTGATAAATTGAAATAAATCTTGTTTTGCTGAAGGTGTGAGTTTGTGAAGAGCGTGGCCTGCTGTTTGAGTTTTCATACAACATGATAATTTCCATTTTGTAAACACGCTGGAAACTATAGATTGGGTCATTTGCATCATGTGTGCAATGATTTTACATTTAAATTGTTGTTTCACGCATTGTCATGTCATAGGCAAAATATTTCCTTATTCATCAAAATGCTTGAATGCATTTTGAGGATTTAATCTAATCTGGGCCCACACCAACTCAACTTTGCAAATGTGTGCCACAAATACTCCACTTGATTCAATTCATTTTGTTAGTATCTAAAAACAAAGGACGCAAAAGAAGATTGACAACACATGTCTAAGAGGTGGTAGTAGAATATTGTAAAAAATATATTGTTGCCACGTTTGTTGAAATATTGACAATATTGAAAGTAGATAAATTGTAAATTGTAAATTGTAAACTTACATTGATTATGATGATAGCACTTATACCTCAAAAAATCCTATTGGTAGAGGAGTAGAGTAGAAATTTTCTTTTGACATGGAATTTATAGAATCTGTCAATGAGCCTTCTTGTTGTATACGGTTTTGTTTTCCAATCATGTCATTTGAGAGCCTTTTCAATTCTTGATTTCCTAATTAGAGGCCGTTTATAAAATTATGCTATATATTTGTACAATAAAAACAATTCTATTTTTTGGGTTCAAATCCAACTACTTATCATTCAAGTTTCTAAGAAGAACACTCCAACTCTAAAAAGTATTAGGTTTGTCTCCAAAACCCTTTCCAAAATTGCAGTTCCCATTCTTTCCAAATTTCTTAGTTTGTGTGCATATGTACAACAACTTCTTTGTTCTTTCTTTCCTTTTTTTTTCCCAAACCCATGTCATGCCTTAAACATTGTGGGGTTTTTTTTTTCTAATCTTGCGTTATGCCTTCATCATGTTTTTTTATTTATTTTTTACCCAAACCCACGTCATGCCTTGAACACCCTATGTTTTTCATTTTCCCCCAAATCCACGTCATGTCTTCAACATCCTATGTTTTTCTTTTTTAAACACATGTCATGCCTTGAACATCAAAGGTTTGTTATTCCTAATTCCATGTCATGCCTTGAACACACTGTGTTTTTCATTATTCTCCAAACCCATGTCAAGTCTTCAACATCCTATGTTTTTATATTTTTTTATATTCTTATTTTTATTATTTTATTTTTATTTTTATTTTTATTTTTCTAAATCCACGTCATGCCTTAAACATCCTATGTGTTTTTTTCCCAAATCCATGTCATGTCTTCAACACCAAAGTATTCCAAGTAAGTACTAAGAATGTCCAAGTATCCCAAGTAATTACCGTTGGGATGTGAAAGTATCCCAAGTAAGTAGTTGTGATGCCCAAGTAAGTACCTATCATTTGTCACTAAAGTCACTAACCCCAAAAATAAAGGTTAGTGAGGTTAGTGACACATGATATTTATCATTTGTCACTAACTCCTATTTTTTTGTTAGTACCTCACATTGGGTATTTTTTAGAATTTCTAAATACAAATATTAGATTTTACTTTTAAAATAAAGATAAAATGAAATAACTTTTACACTATGACAACATAATTACTTTTATCTATTTATTTGTATATAAATAGAAGTAAATACTTAAAATTTTATTTTTGGATTGTTATTAGAGTCCTACAAATCATTTTGTATCTAGTGACCTATGTTCCAAAATAAATGGACTTCCATTTGTCATTGTTTTCATCAAATGTTTTTTCTCATAAATGATTTTGTGTTTATTTATTGTGGAACAATCCTAAATTTATTACGAGTCATTTTTTTTTAAAAAAAATTATTGAGTTCTTGCACACCTAGAGGTATGTCCTATGTTCTAACTTCTCCACTATTTTGTTTAAAAAACGTAGTGACAGTAAGCATGCAAAAGGGGAGTGAAGGGAAGAACATGAGTGAGTATAGTTGGCGGGGGGGACCCACGCAGTGGAAGCATGGGAGAAAGCTAAGGCCCGCACTGGAGTTGGAGAGGGGCGCAGTTGGAGAGGGGCGGAGTTGGAGGTGCCAGAGTGGCAAGACATGGCAACGGAGGGCAAGGTCGGGCGCTTGAGAGCGGGACGAGGGCCAGAGAAGGTGAGAGCGGGATGAGGGTTGAGGAAAGTGAGAGCAGGATGAAGGTCGGGGAGGATTGGATGGTTGTGCACCACAGCGGAGTAGCCAACCTGGCACCACCCACAGCCCCTCTTAAACCAACGGCTACTTATTTGATTTTTTTTATTCATTTATTTAAATCAGTTTACTTCAAAATTAGATGACTATGACAGTGCATTCATCTTCCATGTTTCTAATTCATTAATTGGCAATTAAAATTTTCATACCTTGTCTCGAGTCACCTTCTCTACCCATTTTTTCTTCATTGCCCTACACCATTTTATCCTCTAAAACCACATTATATGTTGTGAAATTCATATCACTCTTGGATTTTATTTGTTTTTAGTTTTTTTTTTTTCTACAATTTTTTGTTAGTTCTCAGCGTTGGAATTTTGAAAACTACAAGATTAGATTTGGCATTGGTAGTGTTCAAAAGGAGCAAGTGTATAGGCGTTTTGTGTGACCCTCGTCACCTAAAATGTGGATTTTCCATAGTTTTGTATGTATGATGGTCCCCAAATTTTGGGAGCATACTCCCAAGTCACTTTGTAATGAAAATCCTAAGTCCGTCTACCGACATGAGCTCCATAAATTGACCATTTCACTCTCCGAAGGGTGGCTATCCCTGCAGGGCACTACCAAGAAAAACCCTTTCCTTAACTTTAAACCTTATGGTCTCCCAAATCAGTGTTTTTGTAGGTGGCGAAATTTTGCCAAATGGCGAAATAAAAATAGCAATTTCTTATATTTGGCTCCAAAGTCCTTAAATTATTGATTGATCGAAGCCAGAAATTACCCAACAGGTAACTTGGATGGAGCCATCAATTCTCCCATAAGTTGGCCTTGTCGCCCACTTTTGAGGCGTCCAGTTACATAATACTACATAATACTCAAAATTGGTGGAAAAAAAAACAGGGATCGCAAAAAGACTTCTCCATAAAAAAAATTAATGAAGCCCAAAATTTGCACCCAATGTATTCTTTGTCGCCATCCTAACACCAAACCTAAAATCCTAGGATTTACACTGTCCCAAATGGTGAAGAATCTGAATCTAAAATTTTGTGTACATATACATGTGTAAGTTAAGTACTCGATTGTACAATGAAGGCAAGGACCGTTTGTACATTGGTTTCCATCTCACCTTAGTGTCAATCACTGTTCTATTCTAAATACCATGGAGGAATTTGTACCAAAAATCTTACTTCCTTGCAGTGCATCTGAATTTTGCCAAGCATCAATAAGGAGCTTGTCAAAGAAGAGTCATTCTCTTATCTTGAGCTTCTATGTTCCCACAAATTGCACGAAGCAAGTTGCAACTGGCTGATGTAATCATGTAGAGGCCATTCATCAAAAGACAATGTGATTCCTAGACATCATCCAGTATGAGAGATCAATTGGTCAAGGCACTAGTGGGAAATGCTGCCAACAACACCAGAACCTACACCGAAAGATGAGCCAAATCTGGATTCTCATATTGGTGTTCATGAAACACTGTTCGGTGTAAACCGACACTGACGCAGTCCAAAATCAGGCTACTCGAAAATCAGATACAATGAAGTGGTCCCTACGAATTGTAATGTATTTCTGGCATTGGTCACGAGAGGCACGCTGTTCCAGACTGAGGGTAACTTGGAGGGCCCGGACGTCGAAGTAATTCTGCGGATGATAGATTCAGAGGATGATCTTTCATTCTGTCCGTAAGTCGTTTACCTGCATGTGGTGAATTCACTTCTCTGGGTTACCTTTTGGAAAATCAGTTATCCGGGCCGTCACAATTGATGTCCGCTGCCTTCGTAACCGAACCGGTTCAAATTCATACCCGGTGAATTTGACCCTACCCGGTATTGTTGAGGCCCGTCGTTGGTATCCGGCGTCATGGCGTAGTATCCGGATTGTTACTGTTATCCGGGTCACGAGATCATTATCCAGATTTTGAATTGATATTTAGGTCACTGTTATCCGGATTGATATTTGCATGATTAGCTATAACTGGATATCAATAATGGATTCTATCCGGGTATGGATGACGTGGAGTAGGTTTGGGCTTAGGGTTTCTTTTTTTGGAATTTGATTCAGATTGTCGGTTTGAATATTTGATTTCAAGATGCGCTGTCGAGAAGATGATGAAATCCAAATTAAAACTGCCGCAAGCTACATAATCGACAAGGATAAGAAACATAACATGTAGGCAAATATATCATTAATTTATATTGCAGTTACTGCACTTTCATTGCAGCAGAATCGTGAACATGCGATCCGGTCACAAAGAAATGTAACGCCCTTACAGAGGACGGTTCGTCTAATCTACACTATGATGCTCACTTGTCACTGGGCTTCGAGATGCTGTTAAACCACCTTCTTCGACGTCACAGCTTTAGGTTTCTTGACAAGCAAACGGGATTGCCACTTCACGTAGACACTGCTACCCGAGGATTTCACCAGGGCATGTTCCATAACAGTAAATGGCTGACGATCCTCTATGATAATGAGTCGCAAGTTAGGAACGTTGATCTTATGTATTTGTAACATTTGTTCCCCTTCTCTGCACAGATTTCCAAGCTTCTGAGAAGGACTCTTCCAGCTACCACCTGTTCGTCCTTCTGCGACAATTGTAGTACCACTGTCGGGATGTAATACAAAGCATAAGCAATTCGCAGCAAGTGCACCGTCAGTTATTCTGGGCAGAAGTCCGCAATCAAAGCGAGGTCGGGGTACTCTCACCGGTGGTTCAGATTCAAGGGCGTTAGTCATTTGCCGAGTACTCACTCGGTCGTGGCTACGAGTAGGCGACCGTGGTTGTGGAACGAGGTCGATAGACCTGATTAATGGTGCACTGCGATCGGAATCTCTCTGCTGACCTCGGTTGTCAATGCTGGGGTGGAGGGAGTGCTCCGGAGCACATGTGCGTATCGATCCCGATACTTCCGTTGACACTGCAGCGCCAATAGGCATCCTGTTAGTAAAGTTTTGCAGCATAGTATTCGGCGTCACAGGTATGGTGTCACCAGAAGCCCATGATGGGGATGGCTCAGCTGCCACGCCCCGAGATGGCACGTTCAACTGTATAGAAGGACCTCGCGCTCCAGCAGTTTCCTTATGCAGATCGCTTAATTCCCGTTGTGGTAGTGATATCGAAGGGAAGATGGGCACCTCCGGTGCTACAATCTTGGCAGCGGTGCTTTCACCAATAGGTAATGTAGTGGCATGGTCTGCTGCAGAATATACACGGTTTGATGTTGGCGCTGCAGTTGACGCCGATAGTGGGTTCGACTGTTGTGGATTTATTAAACGTAGCAAAAGCTCCTTCACTTCGGTTAATTGGTCTTTGCTGCTGCGCAAGTCCGTTGCGATCCGCTGCACCGTGCATTCCAGTGCGTTTATTCTCGTCGTTTCTCGAATCACATAGGGAGGTGTAGTAGGGCGCTGCAACATGCAACAGATCATGAGGAACTTCGATGATTCGTGCCATAGAGAATGTGTCAATTACTACCTCGTTAGATATATACCATGTGAAATATTAGCTTGATAACTTAAATAATCCATGGTTTAGGGTCTTTCAGAAATCATGAAGAAATAGAGAGGCTAACATATGAGTCCTTACCTGGGGAAAGCTAGGAGTCTGCTCTTCACCACGTGGGCCCTGGGCGGAGGCTTGGGTTCCGACATTGTTTGCACCAGTCGTAGGGTTGCTGTGTTGAAATTCAGTAGACAGACTATTGTTCGATTCTGTGAAAAAGGTCGACGGGGTGTGCATGTTCTCAACAGGGTCACGACTGCCACTGAAGCTACGTACCTGTACGCTCAAACATAATGAGGGAGTTCATTGAGATCAATTTTAAACCAAAAATAATCAGTTCAAACATAATATGATAAGATACTGCTATTGAATAATCGAAATTGGCTTAACCGGTTTGCAGATGGCAGCACCGATGGAGCTGATGGGCTGCCCTGATCGGAATCCAAGTACGTCGTTTTTTTTTTTCCTTTTCTCATTTCTATCATCATAAAGGATTCCTCCCTCCCTGCTGCACTCAACCAATATTTCTTCCACTCCATGAAAGCCTCTACCGGACACCGAGGGTGTCTCGAGCCCTTAGTTTTAATAAAATGTTTTTTCCACATCTTCCTATCATTTTTTAAACTGTTTTTCAGGAATTTGCTAAGATATGCTATGTCAAGCGGGCGAGAGTATGTGAACATTTGAGCTAGTTTCTGAGCAATCAAATCTACTTGTGCATTCCATACTTCTCGTTTAGACTTATAGCTTCTAACTTTAAAATTCAAGGTTTGTCCAGCACATAAACGTGCAGCCCTATGCCAGGGGCTCTTGAGTCCGAGTACAGTACCTGATGGACAAACTGGGATTTGTATATGTGGATCTCTGTTTTCTGCATGAGCTGCTGCCATTTCTTTGAGATATGGGCGTTGAACCTCCCGCAAAGAGGTTCTCTGTCTGTTCTCCTCTTGACGCAAGTCTGGGGCTTCTATTACTTGTGTGGTGAAGATATCCTGAGATGTACTAGGTTGTGGTCCATCGTCAGATACAAGGTTCGTCGTGGGTTGGCTCAAAGTGCCACCTCTTCCATCTCGGCCATGGTCCAGGTTTACTGCCGTGGTCTGAAGAGGACTGCCATCGAGCCATGGCCCTTGAGCTGGAATCGTACCAAACATGGCAAGGAACGTCGGACGCGTAGCATCGAACCTGTTCGGCATTCCTGCATCAGGATAGGTCGAATGCGGTGGATGAATTGCTGGAATTGAAGTTTGCGCACTCTGCTGAAATTCAAACGACGTACGGTTTAGGTCGGACAGAAATTACAGTTCCCTCGTATAAAGGAATTTCGGGAACAAGGAAACACAACATATACATCTGAGCTATCACAAACTAGACTGTAGAACACAAACGGCAATGAGACAATATAAACGTTCAGTGATGCAGACGAAGAACTACATTGGCGAATCTCAAACACAGTTTAGATTATTCTCGCTAAACGTCGAAGGCAATGCTAATTCATGGCGTACGAATATTAAAAAAAACTTAAAATGCTGTGCGCTGAGGTGAAATTGACATCCACTGACGTTTGTTTGATTATTGAGAGGATTCATAGAAAGGCGAGGAATAATCGACGTACCTCGTTCCGGGCTGAGTCAAATAGACGCTGGCCATCAACAACAGGGTAGTTCGACATTCTTGGGGGAAACGCCATCAGATTCTGTAACAACAGTTGTTCGTGGGACGAAGAAGGAGACGTACCTCGAGAATCCGGGGAAGAGCAACTACCACTCGAGGATGAAGATGAAGGCCACGGATCGATTTCAAACGACTGTCCCCTTGACCTCACAAATGCGGTGTCCATTAGGGTTTCAGCGATTGCCGCGACCTGCAGTTCCTAAATGTTAGTAGGTCTGTGAAAATAGATTGCTGCAAAGCGTGGGCGATGGACGCACTCTAGAAAGTGATATGGCTACTAAACTGGAATGAAATGCCTGTCGATCTCACGTTCGCTGTAGACGATCCGGTCTATTTGTAAGAACCACCGCTCAGTCAAGTGTCGAAATCTTTGCGTAAGTATCCTAAATCAACTGAATATAAAGGGACATGATCTAGTCATGGTGTAGCGATAAAGGAACTTCCTTCAGACTATGACGGCGCCGGTCATGGGAACTTCAGGAACGGCGCCACTCCTTCTACATTACGCAGCTGCCACTTTGCACTTCGTCATCTTCCTGTGGAGAAGTGTTAGCTTGCAGGTTGTTGCACGGTTTACCGATGGAGCCTATGAGTCCGGAGACGATGCTTCGTGTTGGTTTGTGTACGCTGGACGATGACGGTAATATTGTGAGTATCTGGAATTTTCCAGAGTGGGATGTTGTCTTGGATAGTATCGAGTCACCAGATATCGTGCAGAATTCGAATGGTGGAATTGTGGATCCCGCCGACGGTGTACGAGTAGTTGAAGTGCCGTCGAGAGAAGGGGAGCCGCATTCTACTCTTCGAGACGATGATCTCCACGCTATCGAGGATTTGCAGCCCATAGAAGGATCCGATAGGTCGGGGCACGAATTAGCAGGTTTGGAAACTCTCCAAGGCGAAGAGGAAGATCGTAGTCAAAGTCTACCAGGAAGGGATCTTCGAGTTGCCCCCTTCATACCTCGTTTGCACAATCTATTTGGTACACCCATCCTAGCAGATATCATGACATCGCTGGATGTATCGCACAATTTACAAGGCTCAGGCCTCCTCTCCGTTGAGTATTTAAGAGTAGTTGAGGAGCCGTCGACGTGGTAGAGCAAACTTATGACGCCATGGAGCTTGGATCCCGTGTCCGCTTCGATACACGATGCGATATCTCATACACTAATGCATTCAGTGGGCTCGACTGTTGACGGTGGAATTCCATTCAATATTTCTCAAGGAAGTAGCTGGGATCGTGAGTGGTTGGAGATGGACCGTATCCCGCCTCTAGAGGGGCCGGATGTGTGGAGGCAGGACTTGGTCGGTTTGCCTGAACTCGAACGAGCAGAGACATACTCAGAGAGGAGAAATGGGAATCTACAGTATCCAGATTGCGTCTACAGTCGACCAAGAGAACTTCCAGCAGACGTTGACGACGACTGCTTGCGTCAATGGGCGACCTGCATCGACATAGCGGTAACTGTCTTGCTTGTCCGGGCACTATGTTCGTCAATGAACTTACCTGCTCGTGACGATGCATTACTGATACAGTCGATATTCACGATTTATGGCGCATCGGTTGTGGGGGACATTTGATCTGCGACGTAGGCAGCTCTCGGAGGCGAAGCGAAATGAGCCAGATTAGGACCTTCGACACGGGGATTGTTCAGTGTGGTAGTGCGACCTTGATCGAAAGTGACCCTAGGAATTACATCCCTGTATCACTCCGCCAGTCGTCGACTGTAATGTTGACGGGCGTTGATTGTTATTGTGGAAATCATTTTATGAAATTTTAAGAGAAATAAAAAATATGAGGCGTTGCATTCTGTTCAACTTACGTATTCCATGACTTCATTTCATTTGTTGCCACGTGTGGATGAAAGACTTTCAGCTGACGATGTCTGTTACTATCCTGAGAGTATGATAGGACGTCTTTTAAGTGAAAGAGTTCATTTTGTCGAGTGAGGTGCGAGTACACAAGTACTGGAGAAGGATTAGGGGCCATGGCGTCCGAGCCCAGGTTGCCTCTTCAAGAAAGCAGACGAAGGGATGCGAGAGATCTAAAACTCAGCATACGAGAGGAGATAGTCGCAGATAGGCAGGGCGCAACGAAAAGGGTATGCCCCTGCAATATCTGCATGGGCGAAAAATTTTCCATCAGGTTCAGAGCCGTGGTGAGAGAACATCTGAAGTTGTACGGGAGACACCCTTGGCGGAGAGGAAGCACGGAGGTGAGTCAATTCGATATTCAAACTCCGCCCCTTACATATTTTTTGGTATCGCATATTATTTGCTGGGTGTAGGTGCGTCCGAGGGCCTCACAATAATATATTTGACAGTATGCGGTCTTCTTTGTGAGTTAGGGTTTCCCTGAAGACGAGTCCGATGGAGAGTGGGATTCAGATATAGTCCAGGAATTCGGTGCTAGAAGATCAGGGTATGGCAGGGATGCTCCTCGAACGTTGGACGACGGTGCCGACATGGAAGGACTCGTCCATTATACTTTCAATTTATACGATGATTTGGTCGGAAATGCATTCGATGTCAGGGACGGGGTTGACGTGCAGGAAGGGGTGCCCGGTGATAACATCATAGAGGACTACGCGGCACCTGATCGTCAGCCTCGGCGTGGTGATGGAGCTGCCATGGACCGGGAATTAGAAGATGAAGAGGATGGTGTAGCCGAAGAAGACGAGATGGGAGACGACGATCTCCCGGCAATGGAGTCAGTTCGGCCCACCGCTCAGGAATTGTTGGAGGAGTCAGCACGTACTCCTCTGTTTGCGGGTTCAGGGCTGACGACCTTGGAAGGTACAATACTATTACTCAACTGCCTGCGCACCCACGGTGCATCCAACACCTTGGTCAATGAAATATTTTCTATCTTGTCAAAGAGTATGTTACCTACAATAAACTCTCTGCCAAAAAACGAATACCAGGCATCGAAATGTCTTAAACAACTTGGACTTGCTTACGACACTATACATTGCTGCCCTAGTCCATCAACGTGTGTTCTATTCAGGGGGGAGGAGTTCAAGGACCCTCTTAGATGCCCTAAGTGCGGAGCTGATAGATACAAGCAGGTTGGAAAATCAAGAGTACCAATAAAGGTACTGCGACATTTTCCACTCATCCCTCGCTTGCAAAGGATGTATAGCACACCTCTTCAAGCTAGTTTCATGACGTGGCATTCAAGACACGTTGTGATGATGGGGTTATGAGAGTTGCAGTAGATTCTTACCAATGGAAGTTCATTGATTGGAAGTATCAGCAAGAGTTTGCCTTTGAGCCTAGAAATTTGAGATTAGGTTTAGCAACCGATGGCGTCAATCCTTTCTCAATCAAACGTAGTACATGGAGTACTTGGCCTGTTTTAATTATGAATTATAACCTCCCGCCTTGGATGACCACTAAAAAGCATTTCATAATGCTAAGTCTAATCATCCCAGGCAAGAGATCAGTGACTCGAGAGAATTTCGATGTCTACTTGCAGCCATTGCTTGAAGAGCTCCAAATTCTGTGGAATACAGGTGTCCCGACTGTTGATGCTTCAATGTATGACGGAAGCAGGATGTTCAACATGAAAGCAATCCTTATGTAGACCATCCACGACTTCCCCGCCTACGGGGTAGTAGCAGGTTGTGTCACAAAAGGCTATAAGGGTTGTCCCATTTGTGGAATAAATACGGTTTCAAGGCGATCTCTTTCTCTCAAAAAGAATGTCTATGATTGCCAACATCGCCGTTTTCTTCCTGCCCACCATGCCTGGAGGAGTCCGAGGGCTGAGTTTGAAGGTGTTCCCGAAGACAGAGGGCCACCTGAAAAGATGACACCGGATCAGATATTGGAGTGGGGACGGCTCAGGTAGTCCTGGGTGGAACTTGGTGCTACTCCAGCGGCGTCTGACCCAGCTCGACAGTCCGGAATTAAGAGAGTATGTGCCCTCTTCAGCTTACCTTATTGGAAGGTATGTTCCCTTGTCGAGGTTTCTTATGCAGTTAGTAGTTTTGTATTGGAGTCTGTTCTCTAATGAGCTTCATGCTAGTTGGGGCAGGGACTACGGTTAAAAATCACTGCGCTGTAGTATGCCATTAACGACTCTGATTTCATAACACGCCGTGTTGTTTGGAACCACATTTCGGTGTATGTTGAGTCCAATGTCTTGCGATTGCTTATGTCGTCTATTATACTTGCAGCGGAAACCCATCGTGCGATACGAGGATTTAGAGTAGTCTCTGGCCTGGATAGTGGAATAGGATTCACATTCCAGGGTCCGCATATATGATCTTTCTGCCATTACCAACCTTCAATGCACTGTACCAGTTATGTTTCGGCCCTACGAGTTATGTTTCGTATAATTAATATATGTTTTTTCTCAACCGAACTGAATTCCTCGAAGGCTTGTCCTTACATTGTAAAGTCCTGTAACGATTATGTAACAATTAGCGCCATTACCCGCCAGAGTTATCCTTTAACAAAGAGCCATAATTTAGTCCTTCTGTCCGCTTGCTTGGTATGGCGTGCTGAATCGTTGTTAGTAATTATGTTAGCTTTTCCGTGATGTCGATTGTATTTTTCAGTGAGCCATTGCTGGATGTGGCAGTCACCTAGGCTCTGACTATTTAATCTCGCTGACGCTTACCGTCGTAGTAGCCATGTAATGCCGAACCACACTGTCTGAGAGTGTTTAAAGTTGTGTTTTCTTTGCGACGAGGAAAGTCATTTTCGGTTGTCGGGCACGACTTGTACAGAGTGTAAGGTGGGGAGGGTTCAGTGAGTGCATTCACATGGTACGAGTGGAAATTATTAGCCCCATTAGCGAAGTTCTTGGATTAGTCGTTAATACTGTCCATCGATTCTTACAGTACTATTCGCTTATGATGGTCGGTTATTATCTCGCTTATTTTTTAACGACAAATTGTTGAGAATTATACCAGCATTTCCAAAGATTATCACTGATGGAAGTGTGCTTGGTAGGTGCTGAAACCCATTCATGTCCTCAATTGTATTAGTACTTCTCACCGTCTCTCATATGGATTTTGTTGAGTCTGCTGGAAAGTAACGAATTCACTTCTCCCTACTGGCGTGATGCATGTCTATTGGCCTTGCGAATATTTTCCAGAGTATAGAGGGGAATTATCTGAGGTTATATGTACCATTTTGACTATGGCGACCTTTCATTATTTTCCACGACTTTTAACGCTGTGCTGAATTGTGTAACATACAGGAACTGCCCATACGTAACACGCTCGACATAATGCATATTGAGAGGAACGGTTCTGATAATCTGCTGCGTCATATTTTTGGGGACAAGGATTCCTTGGAGACGCGGCGCGACATGGCTCAAGCTGGGAGGATGCACTCTCTGCATCTGCGACTTGGACCATCCGGGAATTATATCAAACCTAAGGCGCCCTACACCTTCTCTGAAGCAGAAAAGACAGACTTCCTATCACGAGTGTCAGGTACACAGGTTCCATCTGGTTTTAGCTCTACTTTAACCAAGAATATTGGTGAAAAAAGGTTACTTGGTTTAAAGTCCCACGACCATCACATTCTGATCCAGCAGATACTCCCCGCAGCTGTTCGAAATAGCCTAAGTAGGGGTGTACGTGAGACAATTATCCGTTTGGGCAATTTATTCTAGAGAATCTGTGCCAAGGTGATCCGGACGTCTGAAATCCAGCCATTGAGAATGTGTCCTGCTGAGGTAGTCAAAACCCAAAGCCGGAATGGCCACGGGCTATATGATAGATGAGAGTCTTGGCTTTTTTCACAGAATACTTTGAACTTTATCGGCACACAAAGAGTAGGGTATGGGATGCAGAGGAGGAATTGAGAGATTCAGGTGAATGCCTTCTTGGCAAGCCTAGACCGAAACTACTGAGGGACAACGAGTTAGAGCAAATACACGACTATATACTGAAGCACTCGGTTCATACCGAAGAGTTGATGGGGTAAGTTCTGGACAATTATTCTTTTTCAATGCCTGTTTCTCATTTCAATTGCAGGTTCTTACTGCTACACCCTGACAATTACTGTTAATGACTCCCTTCTGTGTGCCGTTGTGGTAGTGAATGGGCTCAACAGAAGCATGATTACAAAATGCGACGCCAGACTTTTGCAAACTCTCAACGTCGACAAAGGAGCGCGGCAATTCAGTATCCGCAGGAACTTGCAGACCCATTTCCTCGGTTTGGTGTGTGGCTCAACGCTCATGTGCGGTCGTTGAAAGAAGCTGAATTTCCGATATTAGCAGAATTAGAGTCAATGCATTGCCCACCATCCCACCATGCTTTGGCTTTTAATGCAATGTGGGCTTATGGCTGCCACTTTTCCTGTAACAGTGAGACAGAACCAACCTCAGTTGCCTTTGATAGTGGAATCGCAGCAATACCACCTTCGGCAACATGCACCAAAATTGATGTGGGGATACTAAAAAATATATTATTAGTGACATATGGTGCAGTTACCTGCGTGCTCATGGAGGGGTCTTGGATTAAGACGCGGGATCAAGGTAGACGTGTTGTACGAAAGGATCCATATGGTTTTTGGCTAGTTCATTATAATTGTAGAGAGGTTCCCGAGAAACACAATTCCTATGTGTTTCCTGCGAGCGTTTCACAAGTTTTTTTCGTTACTGACTCAGCAGACCCTGCGTGGAAGGTAGTCTTACGACATGACACCCGTAGTAAACGCATGCACGGTGAGCATGAGTTCCATGTATTCAGTGCCCCCGGTTCGACACAACCCACCCTCAGCACCCGTTCTGCTAATGCTTTTGCTGTCGGTACTTCAACGGCACGACACAGTACAGCTGAAGTCGAAGAAGTACCGTTTGAGCGTTTTGCATTCTTTGTTCAAAGGGAGGAGCCTGCTGACGACGAAGCACACTATGACGACACTCAATTTGTCGATGAAGTCGAAATACAATACGAGAAGTGATTTTCCATGGTGGTAAGTGCTCACACTGAATGCCTGTTACTTGTGTTACAAATGTCTGATGCTTACTAGTGAAGGCTTTAATATCTCTGTTCCACTTCATGCTGTCGACCCTTTCCCAATATCATAATTATTGGCAGATGCTTAATGAACCCGACCTCGGAATTCAATACACAATAGATTTAGCTTGAACCATTCCCATGGAGTCCTGTTCCCTAACCGTTGTACAAATCTCCATTGTATTTAGAGATGATTTTCTCATTTGGATTGCTGATACTGAATGTCGACAAATAAACTCATATATATCCACCTCCCTTAGTTTGCCTTCCACAGCTCGGCTTCATACCTTTTGGAATCTGCCTGGATTTTTGGACCGACCTTCGTTGGTGACCTCTGATTTCGGGGTTCAACATGAGAGAGGTCGTTGGCTCAGTTCAGGTAAGTTATTATAATTTTCACTTCATGGTAGTTCACAGTCGTAAAATGTATACGCAGATGTATCCTCGACTCCGACTATGTGTTTTTTTTGCCTTTATTAATTGTACGTGTTGTATTAATTTGTTAATCATCACGACAGCTGTTACAAAATTTAGGTGTAATTTGATTGGTTCTGGCAGATATTCAAGTACGAAGCGTTTTGTTTACAATGAATCAGTTTGATGTTGATCATTATGCAGCCTCCAGAATCAACATGCATGTAGTTTCGTCGACTGCTGCGAAGGTGTGGTAGTGGCAATTTAGCTCTGCGTTAGATAGTATGCAGGGGAGAGGAATCCAATGACATCTTTCGACTAAAACTTCTGACTTCAATTCATGCATTTGTGAGTACCTGGTCCAGGCCGTTACAAATACTGTCCATAAACAATGCTCGACACTTTTTTGGTGAATCAGTAGCTGCAGATGTCCCCCGGAGCAGTGTATATATCGTCAAAGCGGATTCGAGTCTTATGTCTCACAAGACCCATTCATGAATTTTCCAGACTTCTCAAGGTATTGAAGCTCCTAATCCGCCCAACAGTGATTAAATTCTCACGATTTCTTTGGAATTATGTTTTCATAGGTGAACCATGAAGTCACTAATTATGATTTTAGTAACTTACTTCTCCTTTGGATGTGACGCCCTATGTGTAGGACTGAGCAATGATGCCCCGTATCCAGAATCCGGCGCCTCAATCTGATTAGATTTGGTTTGGCATTGAAGTGACTGAGTGCTCAAGCAGAGTTCCAAGGTCAGTCCAAATCAGCAGCCCAATTACCTTGTGCACTCCGTCATCTCTCTCCTTTTAGGTATTCCAGAACTCTGAGCACTTGCCATTTTCGACACATTACCACTATACCTCCCACCACACCTACACGTTATTTCTCTCGCTCCCCCCCTCCTGTATGCGGACTTCTATGTTTTGTTCGCTTTTGGGTAGTGCTGTGAGACTTGAATCTTGTTCCCTCATCTATCCGCTCTGTCCTTCTTCTTACTCCCTCTGTTTTCCCTTCCGGTTGCCGCTTGCAGGTCTGTTCACAGCTCTCCGCTACTTTCGGAACGAGATGTCCTCTAGCTTCACTCCCGAGGATGGTCAGGAGATATATGTGTCCTCCATCCCGTGGTTCGTTGCATTTCTGCGTCTCCATGATAGGGGGGTGACGCCGACAGTGACTCTCAACGAAATCATGCCGAGTCGTAAGGCTATGGCAGCATTCTGGGGCCGACGTAACTCAAAAGGTTATCGTTTCCACGACCATGGTCACCCATCGTACGAGGCGTACGTACGGTCATTGTTCTCACGCGTTCTGCAGCAGCCATGGCCGACTTCAGGTGTGCTGCCATTTCATTTTGCGCGAGGTTTACTGGTAGAGGCGCTCGGTGTCGAAGTGAATTGGTCAGAGTTTGCGTACCGCGGACACACCCGCACCAATCGACAAGCAGAGTTCCGAGAGTACTTCCCAAATTCATGGAATTGCGAATGCCCCTGCCGCCCCTCACCGTCGTCACGCCACGCCCAAATCTCGTTGTCAGTGAAATTCGACCAATGTGTAAGTGTTCTTCCTTGTATGGCGCTACGTTTTCCAGACTTCTTTCTTCCATATCGGTAATTCCATGTG
The DNA here is from genome assembly GCA_014871385.1 of Ceratodon purpureus. Lineage (NCBI taxonomy): Eukaryota > Viridiplantae > Streptophyta > Bryopsida > Pseudoditrichales > Ditrichaceae > Ceratodon > Ceratodon purpureus. The sequence continues at coordinate 14,145,197 of CM026433.1, read as the reverse complement.
TGATGACATTTATTGTATGCCAAATTAGCACATCCCGTTTCTTCATTTTTAGGTAATTTGACTGCTCTGTATTTCCAGCGGCTAACATTCTCCCGTGACTTCGATGACTCAATTCAGGAACATCTGTCCGAGGCCGCTGATATTTCTAATGTACTCGACAACCATGGAGTACCACTGACGGGGAGAACGGTTGACGACGAAGAAGATGCAATGGCAGTGAATGTCAAAGGAAAAAATCCGGCAACCGCAACTCCCTACGCTGCTACTCTCAACGGCCCAGACCCCAACAATCCAGAGATTCCAGTCCCTGATACGAAGGCGCACGTTAATGTGGGCGAAGGAAGTGGTAAGGGCGAGGTATCCGACCATGGCAAACTGGTTCTGGACACGCAGGCAACGTCGGCTTTGATCGCTCTTAATACCAGCATTCACTGCACCATGGAGAATGAGCGAGTGCGGCTCGTCATGGCGCGCTACGATGTTTGCAAACCCGTCAAACACATCCGCCACAATTTGAACGAAGAAAGGGAGCGCCTCAAAATTATTCAGCGAAAGGTTGTGGAGAAGTCCGGCAGTCACTCTAGGGCGGCTGCAGAACACAAACGAGCTCTGGATGTTTTAAACCACTCTAAGACCGACTTAAATCGACTCTCGCATACACCGCAGTACTGTACTGCGAAAGCTCTAAGCAAGATTGGGGAGGACCTCGTCGATTGATGTGCTACGAATATGGCGGTGACCTACAGTCGACTCGAACAGTGGGAGTTCAAGCTGAAACGCCAAACCGAACGAGTGGAGAAGCTTAAATCCGAACTGCTTGCAGAGGAGGCGTCGCTGAAAGAAAAAAATCGCAAAATCGATACGTCATTGAAGGAGCTACAAGCACTCGGTATAGTACTGTCTACTTTGTGAGAATGTTGTGTGATCACCGCTTATCAGACGTGGACAGGAACTTTGTCATGGGTGGTCATGTTTTTTGGCAGCATTTTAGTTTTCCAACTCATTTTCCAGTGTGTACAGACAACGTTAGGTATTTCTTCCTCCTGTTGAGCAATGACATCGTGAGTTATCTTGTGAACTTCAAGTAGATATGGAACAAGCCCTAGTTCATGTATATAGCACATACTTAGCAGCAGTACAGTAGAGGAAGATGGTCGAAATGATAGTAGCTTTGACTCAATTAATCGAGAACTTTGCAGACATTTTTTTTTTCACCCCCTCTGAGAAAGAATACGACTAGCTCTGAAGTCGTTGTCAAAACGAACTTATAACTGATTACTGCGTTTATTCAGCATAAGCACGGAGGAATTTCACTATGTCCCTGAACTCTTAAATGAAGTGTACAAACTGTCATTGAATGTGACTATTAACCCATATGTAACGCGAAGAGCAGTTGCACTAGTCGACAGCGAGTTGATACCCAATTCAGAACCGTACAGACGGATACCGCTTACTTGAGCATCTCAGTAAATACTCTACCTTACCAGCACTTGATTTTCGCAGTGTTATTCTCCTCCACTTATGCAGTAATTCAGCTGCCATGGATGAAGGTGGAAATCCGATTTCTCGCGTAATTACGTTCTCCTCGTTTTCACTGTGCACGATGCAGTCATTACTGGAATCCTCTGCTGGGCCCAGGAAGAATAGGAGGACCCCACCCCCGACGCTTCTAATCAGACACGCCATTGGTCCTTTAAATTAGACCCATGACAGAACCAAAAAATAGCTACACTTCAACAGTTTGAGAACACTCATTACACTGAAACGATGTCTGAGCCAATCGGAGTACAGTACTAAAAACAAATGAACACCAATATGAATTTTCGGTGTTCTCTTTCGGTGTAGTTGGACAGCCTTTCTACTAGTGAGGAGGTGATGTTAAAGTTAGTACCTTGATGTCCAATCTCAAATCCAGTCTTTGTTCTAGTTGCATGTGTGTGGCATGAATGAAATGCTTGTTAGGGGCAGGGAGAAGATTTGAATATTAAGAGCATTTGATAAGGACGTTCAAGAAGCATTTATCGAAAAGACAAAGACTCCACTGTCTGCTGAGGGATTAGGGTGGGCTTGCTCATGGTCAAGAGAATGAAGAGACTGAGCATGATCCAAACAAAGGGACACAGACAGTGATGCAGCAATTTTGTGAGACGATTTTCCTCTTTGTTTTTCACAGCTACGCCTATTGGTAGATTTGGAATATCATTTTTTGTGTAGGTCTTTTGGACTTGAAATTTTTCACACATGTAATCAACGTGAAGGTGTTTCCACTCCAAAATTTCCATAGGTAAAAAAAATTTCCTCAATCCTTGGGAGGGTGTCAAATTTGGCAGTTGTGAAACTTTTCTCACAGCTACCCCATGGTGGTTAATCTTTTATTACTTTTGTTTTATAAGTCCCTTGGACTTGAAAATTGGTATGCATATTCTCAACATAAAGATGATGTTTTCTCCAAATTTTCAAGGTAAAATAGAAATTTTCTGGTCTTGTGGAGGGTGTCAAAGTTGGCAGTAGTGTCGGACTCCATCCCTGGAATTGCAAAAACGTCATTCCATGTTGGACCCTACTGTATAGTTGGGTACAATTGTGCTTACAAAAAAAAAAAAAAAACTGGAGGAAGTTTATAGATGACAAGTTTGAAATTTCATTGTGAAGTCAAAACTGATCGGATTTGAAAACCGTAAAGTGTTTTGGAATCACATCGAAGTGTACTATTATATAGTGATAAAACATTGATATCTTATCTTGATATTATACATCATATATTACAATTACTTTAATCACCATCTACCATTAACTACTCCTACCATTACTTCAACATTTTAACCCCTAAATTTCAGAGGGTATTTTTCATCAAAACTACCTTAAAATAGCCCCTCTTCAAAGCAAGGTGGATTTTGCAAACTTGGGGTCTTTTTTAAGTACATCTAACCGTAAGATCTTGTAGCTAACTTCTATGCCTACATGTCCACCAAATCTCACACACTCATTCTTCACCAATTGCAAGATCATAACGTTCAAAATAGAAAAACAAGTTTTTTTCCTGCAAAAAAAGGGGACAACAGAGTTTTGAAGGCCCAAAAACTCATTTTTTTGCATTATGGATTTTGGCAACTTTGATGTACGTCAAAAGAAGACTGAGTTAGCTAATTGTAATATAAAATCATATTCAAAAAAGTTGTGGAGGGTTGCTAAAAAATTCATTTTCCGCTAGGGGGTATACTGAAATTCACAAACAAAGGCCGTTTTTGGACAATAAAAATAGCATATGAAAAAGAATTGGATTAAAAATCCAAACGGTGGAAACATGCTCTACTGCCTTTTGTATCCCTATAAATTTTGATTTTTGAAAAATATCAAAATCTCAATTTTTGGTGGAATTTCAAAGTTTCTTCTTTGGGCAGATTTTTGGAGATTTTCACAATTTTGGGCAGTTTTGGGCAGAATTTGCTGCATTCACAGTGGCTTAGAAAATTTCAGCAGCTGCCCAACGAGCAGCGTTTGACACTTAAACCTTCATAACTTTTGATCCCAATGTCGGAATTGAAAAATAAAAATATGCACATGGAGCTCCCAAAACGGCACACCTCCATTTAAAATTTCAAAAATATCCATCCAAATTGAAGTTGCAAGTACATGCCCAAACTCCATTTGCACCCCTAGGGGGTGCATTGTCGTTTAGGGGTTGAATACAAATTGAGAATGAGCTTCCAAAGTTTTTTTTGGGATAATTTAGTGCATACTTGTGGTATCATTGATATACTTTTGTTTTGGCCTTTGGCTTCGAGGAATTTTTTGAAAAGTTCTATTGAATTGTAAACTTTTTTTCAAAACCTTTCACACTACTACAAATGTCCTCTAAAGACTTAAAAGATGATTGAAGGCTATAAGAATAATAACTCTCATGTCTAGCTAAAATTAATCTAGTATTTTTGCTATGTTTGAAGAAAGATTTATTTTCCACCTTGAGTTTTGATTAGAAATTCATAAGAAACCATTCCAAACCAAATAACTTAAATGAAAAAATTATTTTTATAATTCATGTATGCAATTAAGTATTCCTAGAACAACTTTGGAAGCTCATTTTCAATTTGCGATTGAAATGTACATTGTAATTGAAACAAAAGATAGGAGTAGTTAATGGTAAATGGTATATAAAATAGTTGTAATATAATGAATGACATCACAAAAAGGTTTTGATATCTTTGTCACAATATTTTAGTACACTTCGATGTGATTCCAAAACACTTTATGGTTTTCAAATCTAATCGTTTTTGAGTTCACAATGAATTTTCAAACTTTTCACAAAAACTTCATGCAAAGAAAAATTTGTAAGCATGTTGTATCCAAGTGTATATCCCAGAGCTCCTCCTTGAAAGCTGCTATATGAGGTAGTAGAAGGGAAGTAAAAGCTCAAGCCAAAGAGACCAAGGAGATGAAGAAGTAACCATACGTAATTGTAGAGGCTCGCCCAAAAATAATTCTAAAAATAAAAAACATATAAATTAGAAATTATGAAAATGAAAAAATAAATTAGTTTTGTAATCTTTTGTTATTTAAAAGCCATTTGAGGTCATTTTTATTTATTTATTTCCTAAAACAATTTTCTAAAAGGCAAATTGTGTTTTTTAAATATACATTTCAAAGGCAAACCTGCTATGGTGTTATGGTAGTTACACTCGTGAGGTCCACATCCAACTATGGTACTCAAGGATGTAGCTATGTGCATGCATAACATGGGCCTATTTTGTTCTCATGATGTATCATACCTTAATATTTTAATTGGATTTATGTACATCCATGAGTACATTTTATTATGCATTGATTTTACTTTATTTATCAAAAAATACTTCACAAGTTTCTAAATATGCCTTTTATTATTACATATCATCAAAAATATATTAAATTTGAAACATTTAATGTTTATAGACTTAATATTAGTATACTCAATGAGAAATATACAATTCTTAAAATAAAAAAAATTAAAACTTGTAATGGATTGTAGAAATGTATCGCGTTGGCTTTGTTATTGGCTTTGTATAAATGGTTTATAATAATAGGCCTACAAAATCTAGTGTACTCAACACAATATTTATAATTATTATAAATACATTTAAAGATTGAATCCTATATTTGATTTACTATTGTAGAACATTAAGGGCAGTAGTTTGTTGTTGCAAATGCGTAGGGCTCAATATTCATATACATATTATAAATGTATAAAATATTAGGTAGAATGAGGTGAAAAGTGCGTCATACAATGGATTAGATGTAAATGGAGATAGGCAGGGTGATTGCTTTAAGGTTTTGACAATGATTCATTATATTCAAAGTCATAGTGTCCTTTCTCCGTCTATACCTTTTATTATTTTGCTCTAAATTCACATATCATCCAATATTTTGGTTGTGGTTTTCACAAATAAATCAATTATTTATGTATCATAATTTATTAACTATGGATAGTTGTACACAATTTCTAAAGCATACCACAACTGAATGAATATTTGATTTCATAAGGAGGTTTTAAGTATTATTACACATGGTTTTTTATAATGATGCTATGCATGAAGGTCAATATATGTGTACAACCTTAATAGTGCAACAACGCTATAAAAGATGTAACACTTTTGATGATTCATGGATGCTTTTATGACTTTTCTTGTCCCTATTCCTCATGCAATGGATCAGCTCAAAATGGATGGCCATGTTGGAGGTGTGCATGGAGATTGGCAGTACAATCGTTATTTATTTTATATGGAAGTTTTCATTTGATAGAGTTCAAAATCAACTATTTGTAATTTGCATCCTTTCTACAACATGCGATGTTTTGGGTGCGTTACACTCCTTACAAAACCTTGTAATTAAACACATATGTTCTTTTATGAGTTTTTTATACAATGTTTTTAATTTTTTTTTTCCCATTGGTACATCATTGAGAGAGAGCTTGGATTCTTTAATGCATGTAAGTTTAAGGTTCTATACAATAATATTTATCTTTATATGAAAAGCTTTGAATTTAGTCATGTAATTTTCAAAGTATTTTTTCTATATTAGAAGCTGAAAGAAAACTTATATTTTGATATTTTGTGAGGTTACTGAAATGTTTTTGAAACCTATAATGAAGGTTTGACAATAAGAATGGTTTTACAAAATCCTAATCATTTTAAGAAAAATTGCTGTATTTTGTCATGTTATTATTATAATATAAAGTTCTTTGGCTTCAAATGTATATTTGGATTGCAAATTCAAATGCATCTTCCTACCACCACCAAAAAATTTAAACCAATAGTAATTTCATATATAAATTTAATCATATAACTTAAGTGTCAATGCTTTGAGGAGTGTTGTTTCAACTTTCAATGATTGATTAAGACAATGAAAGAAACAATTTAAATCTAATTATTGTAAATTAGCCTTTAAAAGGACTTATATTTGTTCATGTATTGACTTGTGTAAATCATTTACATGTACTATGCAAGGTGATTAAGTTCATAAGGTAGCGTTATTGCAAATTTAAGGATTTTCATACTTCAATATTTTTGCATAAATTACATCGTTATTTGAATCAATTTTTATCTCCGCGTAAATTTTTGTCCTAATTGTAAATTCAAAATGTGGAATATGGAACTGTTTATATGGAGAAGAGTATTGTGCAATGAATTATATTTTTTCCAAATGGATATGGATGTAGGTCTTGATTAAGTCCGCCATTTTATTGTTTTATTTTGAGCATTTTTCAAACGTCTTAACAACTCATGACTCACACATACAAATATTGCATAACTAGATCTTATACTCATAAAATGAAGTGCTTATGAAGTGTTGATATTATAGGACCTAGAGCCTTCATCCTCGACAACCATACATTATATTGTGTTACTCGACTTTGTTAAATATATTTTATAGCTAAAATAATGGAATTACTTTGTTTTAAGAAAAAAATGTGCTTTTTGAAATGTAATTGCATGTGACAAAATGAAAAGTAAAGTAAATTATTCTTCATATATAAATAGATTGATTGAAGAATAAAAATGAAGTAGGAATAGAAGCTATAGAAATGACAATATTTAATGGATGGATGTAGAATGATGTTGTAATCAAAGATGAGACATGAATTTTTTAGTTGAAATTGGATTCTCTCTTGGTGTTAATGAGTAATAAATAATAGAAGTGATACATGTCATGGCTATGTTTTCGCTTCCATACTAATTGTAGTTTTGGTCCTTCAATAGTTAGGACTACGTATTGTCGACATCAAAATCTAAGAGCTAAAGGAGTCATATTCAAGAAAATTGTGTTCCCAATCCTATTTAAAAGTGTGTAATATAAGGTTCCCAAGAATTTGTTCAGATGTGATGAGGAAGGGATATTGATGCTTGGCTGAAGTGACATACCTACTAACTCAACTTAAAACCCTTCACAATCCATTGGATTACTTCAAAATTTTCTTTTCTTTTTCTTTCCCTTATTCTCTTGTTCTTTTATGCTTTCATTACAACTTTACTGTCAATAAAAATTTATAAGTCTATTATCAATACAAGGATATGAAATTTATAATTGCATTTAGAATGCATCACCATTATCCTTCAATTATTCCTTGTTTACTTCTTGCCCCTCTTCACAGATTTAAATATTCCAAAGTTTATATGTTGTATGTTCCTTTTGTAGTTTGAATGTGGCATTGTGGAATAAATTTGGTCTATACAATTATTGTTTTTGAAGCAATTTTTTTGTGTATCATATATCTTTCAATGACATAATATTAACATGGCACCTAATAAATTATACTTCTTGTTATTTGTGTATCTCTTATTTGCAATCTTTTTTTTTGTTGTCTAATGAAGTGAAGACTATGTATTACTTGAAAACGAGGGATGGGCATTTTAGGACGTCTATGCACAATGAAATTCATTCAACAAAATTATCAATGTTGTTCATAAAAGTTGGAATGAGTTGATTAATTTTCCAACAAGTAATTAGAATTGTGTTGAAGTGATATTAAAACCCTATTCTAGGCATTGAACATACTTGTTGCAAGCTTACAAAAATTTCATAACTTGCATGTGACTATTTGATATGACGAGAGCTAAGAGAAGAGTCTTTCGAAGGCAATTGATTTCTTCAAAGAAATCAAAAGCTTCTAAAAAAAAAGTTTCTATGACACGCCAAGTGCGTAGACAAAAAATTAGAAAAATATTTAAGATAAAAAGGAATGAGAAAAAACCATTTCATGTTAGGGAGAGGACTAGAAGGACATTGAATTTTAAAAAACATGACGTAGAAAGATCATATAGTAGACAAAGGATGTGTAAGAGGATTCCTAAAACCTTACATGTTGAACAAAGAAAAATAAAAAGAAGAAGAAAGCGACAATACATACAACTTAGTCAAACAAGAACTCCATCAACTAGGGGTCAAAGGTGTAGATTGTTAAGAACACTTTAATTTTTGTCAATCATAAGCATTGAAGATAATTTTGTTTATTTTAGTATAGTAATTTGAAATTCACTAATATTGAAGACTTTTTGTGGTGATTATGTTTTGAAGCGTTAGAAGAGATCCACCAGAGGGAATTTTAATGGGTATGGGCAACCCCCTCCTTGATGTATCTTCTGTAGTCGATAAAGCGTTTCTTGATAAGTAAGCCATCCATTTTCTCTTTAAGGTACTATATTTCTTTTTAGGCTAATGTGGCACATATTATGATTTTTTTTAATAAATAATTGTATAAGTTGTAATTTCTTGTCCTTTGACGAAATCATTGCTTTTTAATGGTAACTTCATTGCCATTTTTGCCTTCATTACTATCATCTTAAAGCTTTTTTTTTCTTGAATTTGACTATCATTGAATTTTATTAGAAAATATATAAATATAAAAGATTTGTATAAAAGCTAACAATGATAATATATCTCTATTATGTATAGTGAATTGATATATCAACTACAAATTATTATTGATGAAATTGATATTGTTAGAACTGAACACATATTGGACTTGTAATTAGATATGGATTGAAACTTAATAATGCAATCTTAGCTGAAGAAAAACATATGAGTATGTAAGTACAGAACTCAAGTCGAAGTGTCATGTGTATAATGTCATAGGTGCTGTATATGCTGTATATTATGTCGTATATGATGTGTAGTAAGTAATGTTGATTTCTATAATTAAGTTTACTACATCAACTTCTATAAATTTAAATACTCAGATTTAGAATATTTTGGATATTTAAAACATGAGTGCTTAAAAGTATATATTTTTGTACTCTATTAAGTCCTTCACTTTATAATATAGGTACAAAGAACTGGCTCAAAGGCCTAATACAACATACATGCTTGGAGGTATTAAAAAGATTAACAAAACTTGTTTATTTTTGCTTTGAATTCATTTTATTTAGTAATAGAAATTGGAATAAATTCAGGATATAAATTGATATATCTGATAAGTTATCTCAATTCTATTCCTCTTATTAAATATTCAATTTCTTTTCTCTATAGGTGCAACTCAAAACTCCATTAGAATTGCACAGGTACAAATATTTCAATTTCTTAGCAATGCTTAAGTTTGATGTTCTTAAGAGAGGTATGCTAAAGGTATATCAAGAATACTGCCAATGTGAAATAAACACAATTATATGAAGCTATATTTTGTTTGACAAACACATGTTGTTATCAACATAGTTATACATTTTATAATTTATTGCTATAATTCACTTTGTAATGTCAATAAAGATTTTTTAACTCATATAAATAAAACATGTGCATTGTGAAATCTAAGAATATGTTAAAAGGAATATGTTATTAATGTGTATATGTAGATTTGATTATCATAGGATTTCATCATTGAAAGCACTTTATTTTTAGCCTCCCTATAGAAATGTATAAAATCCAAATTATCTATAACTTGACTACAACAACCCATTTTCTTAGAATCATATTTGAATCTTTTTATAACCAAGATACTTTGACTTATATTTATCCCTAGTCTTTTGCTTTCATTGTAATAGTATATATTTGAGTTTTTGTACACCTCAATAATCAAAAGTTTATTTTCAAGCATTTGTATAATTTTTTCCTTTTCTATATTGTTATATTAGAGGTTTTATTATAATTTATCATAAAATTAAAATGATACATAGAAACTATTTATGATTGTTAAATGCATAGATCCATAATCTATAAGGATTTCAAAATGAAAAAGAAGCAAATTAAATTAATTATTAAGACTTGAAAATTTTTTATTGTTCTTTGTATTGTTCATAAAGTAATTTTTTAAATCTATAAAATAATTGGCTCTAATTTCAACTTTCTTGATGATTTGTAGGCCAATACTAAAAATTTGTATCCTACCCCTTTCATTCCTTCCCTTCGAAATGTGGACTTTATTATAGATACTCTATTCACTTTCCTCTCCTTAGTAAAAAAAACTCTTATTTATTCATCCACACCAGTTTGATTATGTTTATTGGATGTTTTTCTTGATTTAGTATGGAATCATTGATGCAGTGGTTGTTGCGAAAGCCTAAAGCAACAACTTTTGTAGGAGGAATTGGCAAGGATGAATTTGGAGAGAAGATGAAAAAACTTGCATCTTTAGAAGGCTACAATGTGAGTTCCACATGATAGCTCTTAGACCATAGTGGTTTATTAAAAAAAAATTGTTGTCATTAACATTGTTGCTGCTTATTTTATGCAAAAGATAAGGTTTGAAATAATATTGGTATTGGATGTATCAAAAGAACATTCAAACTCGACTAATGTTCAATTTATCATTTGTAAGATAATAAATAAAAATAGAAGTTGAAGTCAAAGTTTTGGTTGTTACACCTTTGCATTCAAGAGTGGACTAAACATATGAATTTTTCATATTGATGATGGTGTTCAAGGTAGCTTTTCATGTTGATTCCAGTGCTGCAACTGGTTCATGTGCTGTGCTTGTTGTAGGAGGTGAAAGGTTAGTTCTTAAACATTTATTAAAAATGCATATTAGAATGTTCACACTAATAGCTTTTGAAGAATGATTTGCAAAAAACAAGTTGATAGATTTGTCATTGAAATAAATTGATTGTAATATATCATTGTTTTAATCATTTGTTGTTTGCTTTGACAGGTCGCTTGTAGCATATTTGGCAGCTGCAGGAATGTATAAGGTTGATCACTTGCGAAAACCAGAGAATTGGGCTTTGGGTGAGTGTTGCTCAATTATTCTTATTTTTGTAATTGATTTCAGTTAATCTCATACTTTGATTTGACTTTTTATAGTCATACTTTATATTTGCTCTAACATTGTTTTCATTCAAGACTATTAACATATAATAAGTGGTGTATAATAAGTGGTGTGTTGTAAATGGAGACAAGTTTAATCATTCTCGGTAGTGAAGGGAGGTCATGCATGCAGTTGAAAAGGCACATTACTTCTACAGTGCCGGATTCTTTCTCACAGTATCACCTGACACTTTGATGCTTGTTGCTAAACATGCGGCTGCAACAGGAAAGGTTTGCAAACCCAAAGGTTATACTTCATTTTATAGGTGCATTTTATTATATACACTTATGAAGGTAGTATAATCTTCAAGATAATATTCAAGAATGTAGCTTTTAAACAATGTTGGTTTGAGATAGTTGACTTTGCTAAAGGAAAATATATTAATATGATAAACAATGGAATTTTGATGAACAAGATTATCATTTTTACATATAAGACATATACATATACTTAAAGGAAATTAATAGTAATTCTACATATATTTAACTAATTATGACCAAATGTTGTTTAATGGATAGCAGATCTTTATGATGAATCTCTCTGCATCGTTCATTTGTGAGCGTTTTAAGGATACATTGATGGCGGCCTTTCCGTGAGTAGAGAATTATACATGATCACTTGCATCCTAAATTTTTTTTGTACCAATTCATAGATATTAATTGAACACTATTCACTACTACTCAATTCTTTTTTATTTTGAACAAAAATCATTGTAAAAAGCAATAATTCTTTTGATTTTACAGATACATAGATTACATATTTGGAAATGAAAATGAATGCAAGACCTTTGGTAGAACTCAAGGTTGGCAAACAACTGATGTGGGAAGGATAGCTTTGAAGATGGCTGCATTGCCTAAGATTTGTGGCACCCATAAACGCATTGTAGTCATTACACAAGGCCTCGATCCTGTTGTTGTTGCTGATGATGGCAAGGTACTATAATTTCATTACATCATATAATTTTTTAGAAAATCTCTAAGATTTAAGGCGTTTTGAAGATTTTAATAACCTAAATACAGCTTGTATCTCCTAAATACAGCTTGTATATCATTTGCAGATTTGTTTATTTCCGGTTGTTGTACTTCCTAAAGAAAAGCTTGTGGATACAAATGCGGCTGGAGATTCATTTGTGGGTGGATTCTTGGCTCAATTGGTATTTGGAAAAGACATGGCCGAATGTGTAAGAGCAGGAAACTACGCAGCTAATGTTGTCATCCAACGACCTGGTTGTTCCTTTCCAAAAAGACCAAACTTCCACTAATAGTAGGACAATTTGTGCTACATTTCTTCTGCTTGTAAATTTATACTAGTATGATAACAAAGATGTTTTCAATGATCTTAATATTCAATCAAGACCTTAAATAACTTTTGTAAATCTTATTTCAACAAGTTTAAGCAACTTGTTATTACAAATATCTACCAAGTCAGCTTACACTCTAGACAAACTTGAATAAGTCTTCTAAGAAGACCACAATAAGTATTTAAAAAAGAAATTGTCTCTGGAACACAATGTCAATGAAGACCCTTAACGTTTCTTTTGAAGTATTACGGTGACTCTAACTAAAAATGCGTCATCTTATTTAGTTTATCTACAAAGACACATATAGCATTATACCCTTGCATTGTGAAAAATAGCTTAGTAATAAAATCAAGGTTAATACACTTCTATTCTAAATATGTTATTCAAAATGTGTAATTTTTGTGTAAGAGGCTAAACATGTTATTCAAAATGTGCAATTTTTGTGTAAGAGGCTAAGCAACATTACGATACATAACAACTATTTACATCTCTTGATAAACCATTTGTCAAACTTAGCCACCAAATTTTATTCTACGCTGTTCTAAAAGCTTTGTAATTTCACGTCTCCATAATAAAAACATCTTGACACTTCAAAAGTATATATTTACAAAGACTTACTATATATGACACCATATATGAATCAATATGACACCCTACTATGCATCAATCAACACCATATCTAATAAATTGACAAGTTTCCTCAACCACAAATATAAACCACACATTATTATAATCTTATTACAACTAGATGGTAATGCAATAAAAAAAAAACATGGTGTCTTTTCTACCTTTCAAGGTATTGGCATTAAAGGCTCATGAAATTAAATTGCTCTAACACGTGTAGCAAACAAAGTAGTACAAACAATGAATGGATTGAGATGTGAGTTTCTTTCCAAGCCCTGTGGATTAGCCCCCACGCTCGTACCTCCGCGGATGGAGTGTGGGGTTCATTTGACCCCTCCTCCATCCTAACCCTGGTTAAGACGTTCCTCGGTCCTACTCCCTGCCTTTCGTTCCTTGGTGTGCTCCCTGGGTTTCTGAATAGGAAAACCCCATCTCCCGCCTCCCGCCTCCCCGTCACCTCGCATGCGCCCTCGCCTTGGTTTTTGTCGCCCTCGCCCAAGTCGCCCTCGCATGTGGCTTTTTGAATCTCCTTTACAGATACTCCTTTGCTTTGTAGATTACTTATTGACAATGTCACTAAAGAAACTAAGCCGTGGGTGTATCAAGAAAATGTACACCCTCGATGTCTGAAACACACAAAATATCAACAAAAATATTCAATGGATACTATATTGAAGGTTTCAAGTATACATCCTTTGATATGTGCTGTTCTAGTATGATTGTTTCTCCATTGCCTTCGAGGTAGGTACAAGAAGAATTATGCATCACTGGAACGTGCAAGGAATATTTAAAGCCTGAGATGGACCAAGGCATGTCAAGGACGTTGGTGTGGAGCCTCGATGCTGAAACTAGGTACCATTCCTTTAAGTGAGTATTCAGAATAAACACCAAACTTGATTCCTTGGCAGATTTGTTAAAGTTCTTATCGCCTTGGTCGCCTTTGCTTGTCAACAGCATGTCAATAGCAGCCCACAGTCCAACGTCGCCCTCTACACATTCAATTCCTAGTTCCATTTTCAATTTAGTTTTTTAGTTGCTTCACTTCTTCTCATTGCTTCATTTGTGTCTTTTTTTAGTATTTTATTTTGATTGCTTTTGTGGCTTTCACCTTGGAATTACAAATTCTAGTTACATATGTTTTAGGATTTTGGATTGCATGTTTTGGAATTTTTTGTTTGGGTTGTATTTACATTTTGGAGGTTTATATTGATTTTGGAGGATTAGGATTTAGGGTTTTAGCTACTTTGCTCATTGTTTGAACTTTTTTGAGTGTAACATAGATGAGGTTTAGATGAACGTTCATTGTAGGCTCTTAGTTTTGTGTTACAAAGTACAAATTGTAAGATTATATGCTCATTTGCAATTAAGTTAAATAATGGAGTGTTTTTTCAAATGTTTGCAATGCTTTTGGGTTTTGAACTTTGCAGAAAGCAAGAACAATCATGCCTAAACAAAAAGATGCACCTTCATAATTGAGCAATATCCATCATGAAGCCCAAATAAGATTTATCAAGAAAATTTGAAAAAAACCTTGAGAGAAGCATACATAAACAACTCTCATAACTCTCTATACAATATCCATCATGACGACCTTATGAATTATATCACAACCCAAAAAGAATATCCATCATAAGCTAACTTTGAATTAAATCACAACTCTCTAAGCAAAATCCATCATACCCAAGTTTTTAAGCAAAAAGATATATCTATGGTCGGCCTTCATGGATTCCTAATGACTACATGATAAAAAAAAAAAAATTAAAAAGAAATTTAAGAAAAATGAGGAATTGCAAGTATACAACAACTTCTAATGGCACACTATAAATTGTGGCCAATATCCATCATAGGCCCAAATAGAGTTGTATCACAAATCTTTGTAGCACATTCAAAAGAATAATCATCAAAAGAAGCACACTTGGACATACTTCCTAAATCCCTTGACAATATCAATCACGAACATAATTTTTAATCCAGTGCCATCTTTAGGATTTACTCATCTTGGCATTACCCATCATAAAAAGATTTTAAAATGCATCACGGCTATGAGGGAGTCATACTCCCACGTTCCATTAGCAATGAGGGAGTCATACTCTTCTTTCATGGCCGCGTCCCATTGGCTTGCATCCTGCGATTGCAAAGCCTCACACAAACTCAATGGATCTTCAAGGTTGGCCACATTGGCCCGTTCCACTTCTTGTTGCGGCAAGATGTGGTTCTTCCACCACTCTCCAAGTGGACGCCGTACTCGTCTTGGATAGCGAGTGCCGCGCTCTCCTTCACCTTCACCTTCTCTTGATGATGATGTTGGTGAATGCGCCTCGCTTGTCTCCTCCTCCGCTTCTTCTTCATCCTCCTCCTCGTCCTTCTTGGCATCCTCATGGTCACTAGAAGAAGTTGGTTTGGAAGATTCGTCCACCAACACCAACAAAGGTGCCTCACTACTTCCACTTGGACTCATCTCCAAACCATCACCAATACTAGTGCTCTCCTCATCAAACACAACATCACGGCTCTTTATCATCTTCCTAGTCTCAATGCACACAAGACGATAGGCCTTGGTTCCCTCACAATAGCCAAGAAACAAACACTTGGTACCCTTTGCATCAAGCTTACCTCTCTTTGCATCAACCACCTTGGCATAAGCAATGCATCTAAACACACGCATGTGTGCAATGCATGGCTTGCGGCCACTCCAAGCCTCTTGTGGAGTGATGCCAACAAGAGCACGAGTGGGGCACCGATTGCGAATCTACATCGCATTGGCCAGCACTTCCGCCCAAAATGAAAGCTTGAGCCGTTGAGCATGAAGCATGCTCCTTGCCATCTCCACAATGGTGCGATTGGCTCGCTCCGCAACTCCGTTTTGTTGTGGTGTGTATGGTGTTGATGGTTGTCGTTGGATGCCGTGCTTCTTTAAGTAGCGTTGGAAGGCCTTGGAGATGAACTCCCCTCCATTGTCCGATCGGAAAACCTTGATCTTGTGCTTCGATTGCGTCTCCGCAAGAGCCTAAAACTCCTTGAACTTTTCAAGACACTCTCCATTGGTCTTCAAGGTGGACAACCTCACTCTCCTTGAGAACGTCATCAATGAAGGTCACGAAGTTCCTTGCGCCACCCATGGATGTGGTCCTCATAGGACCGCACACATCCGAATGCACAATCTCCAATGGCTTTGACGCACGTGTCCCTCCATCCTTTGGAAATGGTGCCCTATGTTGCTTGCCTTGCACACACCCTTCACAAAACGACATGGACAAGTCATCTTTGCCAAGGTTCATGCCGCTTACCATGCTTTGAAGAAAGCGCACACTCTTTGCATTCAAATGACCAAGTCGCCAATGCCAAAGCTCCATTGCACCATTCTTTGATGATGATTGCGCCACCTTTGCCGAATCCGCTTCAAAGACCTTGATAGACAACTCATCTTTGCCAAGGTTCATGCGGCTTACCATGCTTTAGAGAAAACGCACACTCATTGCATTCAAATGACTAAGTGGCCAATGCCAAATCTCCATTGCACCATCCTTTGATGATGATTGCGCCACCCTTGGCGAATCCGCTTCAATGACCTAGGTGAAGGTCACTTGATACAAGTTGCCTTCATGAGGTGCCTTTGCAAGCACATTGTCATTTGGAGCCTTCAATGTGCACCCCTCCACATCAAAAAGCAGCTTGAATCCACTAGACACAAGCTTGCTTACCGAGAGCAAGTTTGCTTGCAACTTGGGCACATGAAGGACATAGTCACCTTCTTCAAATGCCCCCTTCCAAGCACCTCAACAACAATGCAACCCATTCCAATCGCTTGCACAACACTATCATCACCCAAATGCACATTGCGTGGTGGAATTACCTCATAAGTGTCAAATGCCGCCCTGTATGGTGTCATGTGCTTTGTAGCACCCGAATCCATGATCCACTTGCAAATGGACTTGGAATAGGGTCCATCTAGTGTTGCAAAGGCGTAGTCATCTACATCCTTTGCATGGTTGGCACCCTCCTTGTCTTTGGCTTGGTTTGCATTATCTCGCTCCCACTTCTTTGCCTTGTAGCAATGTCTTGCAATGTGGCCCGGCTTGCCACAATTGTAATTATCCTTGGGCTCTCCACGTGAGAATGAGCTACTCCCCTTGTTTTGCTTTGAAACTAAAGCCGCATCATTTCCATGGACCTCGTTCTCCTTGCGCTTGGACTCTTCATGCATCAACCTTGCCGTCCCAAAATCCATGGTAAGCTCTTCAAACGGTAAGGTCTCCAAGGCCGTGTTCAACTTCTCAAAAGAAGGGGGCAAGCGCTCAAGCAAGGTCATTACAACAACGTCATCTTTGACGCGCTCATCCAAACAATTGAGTTGATCCACAAGGTCTCTCACATGGTTGATTCCAGTCCGTGAAGTGGTGAGAAGTTCAATTCCAAGGCTTTCCTACGCTACTTGAAGAAGCACGGCATCCAACGACATCCATCAACACCATACACACCACATCAAAACGGAGTTGCGGAGCGAGCCAATCGCACCATTGTGGAGATGGCAAGGAGCATGCTTCATGCTCAACAGCTCAAGCTTTCATTTTGGGCGGAAGTGCTGGCCAATGCGATGTAGATTCGCAATCGGTGCCCCACTCGTGCTCTTGTTGGCATCACTCCTCAAGAGGCTTGGAGTGGCCGCAAGCCATGCATTGCACACATGCGTGTGTTTGGATGCATTGCTTATGCCAAGGTGGTTGATGCAAAGAGAGGTAAGCTTGATGCTAAGGGTACCAAGTGCTTGTTTCTTGGCTATTGTGAGGGAACCAAGGCCTATCGTCTGATGTGCATTGAGACTAGGAAGATGATAAAGAGCCGTGATGTTGTGTTTGATGAGGAGAGCACTAGTATTGGTGATGGTTTGGAGATGAGTCCAAGTGGAAGTAGTGAGGCACCTTTGTTGGTGTTGGTGGACGAATCTTCCAAACCAACTTCTTCTAGTGACCATGAGGATGCCAAGAAGGACGAGGAGGAGGATGAAGAAGAAGCGGAGGAGGAGACAAGCGAGGCGCATTCACCAACATCATCATCAAGAGAAGGTGAAGGTGAAGGAGAGCGCGGCACTCGCTATCCAAGACGAGTACGGCGTCCACTTGGAGAGTGGTGGAAGAACCACATCTTGCCGCAACAAGAAGTGGAACGGGCCAATGTGGCCAACCTTGAAGATCCATTGAGTTTGTGTGAGGCTTTGCAATCGCAGGATGCAAGCCAATGGGACGCGGCCATGAAAGAAGAGTATGACTCCCTCATTGCTAATGGAACGTGGGAGTTGGCTCCCCTTCCAAAGGGCCGCAAGAGTGTTGGATGCAAGTGGGTGTTTCGCACCAAGAAGGTGTTGGAGTTTAGGTAGCTCGTAGTTAAGGCATTGTAAATAGAGTTTGCAACGAGGTAGACTTAGAAGGGGGGAAGTAAAAGGGGAGAAAAGGGAGAGAGGTGATTTACCACATGGTGCACATGTGGCATGAGTAGGTGAACAGGGTTGTCACGGTTGTCCGGGACGCTCGGGACGTGGGGACGTCCGCGGACGTCCGCCAGCGCCAGGGGACGTCCTGTGACTTAGAAAAAAAAAATCACCCGGGGTGAAACCACATCTTCTACGCGGCGGAGGGGTTGCGGGGGAGGGTGCGGCCGTCGCCGCGGAGCGGGGGGAGGCCGTCGGACGCGTCGGGAAGGGGCCGTCCCCGGCGACGGCCCCTTGCCGTCGCCGTGGTGGGGGGGGCCGTCCCCGGCGACGGCCCCTTGCCGTCGCCGCGGAGCGGGGGGCCGTCCCCGGCGACGGCCCCTTCGACGGCCGTGACAGTCCATGATCGGACGGCCCCTCGTTGACTTAGGGCCTCGACGGCCGTCCTCCGTTGATTTTTAGGGCTTACCCCTTGGCATTTCATGGGATGAGTATAAAAGACCCCTCCTGAAAGTTGCCATTACACTTCTGAATTGTACTCCATGTGCTACTAGTTCCACTAATATACGTGTGTATCTGTTGCAAGGTAAACGGCGGCGTTCAGAAGTGTGTTGAATTGGAGCTTCTTCGGAGGCTCTAGTTCTCTTGAGGACGTGGTACCCCGATTTTTTGAAGTTTTTCCGGGCGATCTATCAAGTGCACCAATGGCGTCTAAAAGTTACTCCCCATGGTATACCGAAGTCCATATGAGCGATGCGGAGAAGAAGAAGACTGAGATGGTTCAATGTATGCTATGCAAGAACACTTTCGCAAAGAGGATTGAGCGGATGCTCAGTCATTTGGGCTATGACAAAGTTCTAGGGGTACGGACTAGTGGAGTAGGTCGTTGCACTAATTTGTCACCCGCTATACTGTCCTTGTTCAAGAATTGCGGTGGCAAATTCCCTAACGACTCCAGAATATTCATGTCGGAGCAGAGTACTTCCCCGGTGACTCGTGGCAATATATCCCCGAGAGTGAACACTCCCATGGATGTGGACTCATGCGCTGGATCCCGGGTTTCTACTCCGAAGAATGAACCCGTTTTAATTGGTGAGGGTGTACCTTTCATTTCCACTTTTCCGGGGGAAGGTAGTGGACCGTTTCCTCCTTTGAAGGCAAAGAGGCAATCTACCCTTCAAGAGGGCTTCGAAGAGACTCAGAGGCGGGAATGCGACAAAGCATGGGCCACATTTTTTTACGAGAACAGTATCTCGTTTAACGTGGCTCAGAGTGCCTCTTTCAAGGACGCGGTGTTGAAGACGTCCAACATGAAGAGATCATACACACCTCCATCTTACCACCATCTCCGAACAAATTTACTAGCCCAAGCAAGGACTGATTTGGAGACTTCCTTGAATGATAGGATTTTTTCAAGTGTTAGGAAGTACGGGGGAACGTTGGCCCTGGATGGGTGGACTTCTGTAAGCAGTCGCCCTCTAATAAACGCAATGTTGGTATCTCCAGCTGGTGAGTTATTCTTGGGAGCCGTTGACACGAGTGGGAAAGAGAAGGATGCTGTTTTCGTAGCAACCGTCATTGAGAAGTTTAGCCAACAAGTTGGAGAACAGAACATCATTCAAGTATGCTACGATAATGCTCCGGTGATGCTTAATGCCGGAAAGTTGGTCCAAGCACTCTATCCATCCATATTTGTCCAAGGATGTGCTGCCCATGCGATGGACCTTTTGTTGGAGGATTGGAGTAAGATGAAGTGGGTGAAGGAGCTCCTAGATCGGGCTAAGAACTTGGTTAAGTTCATAAAGATAAGGCAAATGCCACTCTCGGTATTTCGAAAGCACGAGGCAAAACTTAGCTTGCTGATGCCTGGTCAGACTAGGTTTGCATTGCACTACATTATGATTTCGCGTCTACTGAAGGTTCGAGGAGCATTGGAGCAGAGCGTTGTGGATCCTGACTGGAGAAACTACGAAACGAAGAAGACCTTATCTGCCCGTGACAAAGCGAAGATCTCACGCGATATTAAGAGGGTTGTCTTGGATGACGTTTTCTGGGAGCAATGTGCAAACTTCAAGTGGATGACGAGTCCCGTTGTATATGCCCTACGAGAGTTTGATGCGAAGGAATCGGCATTGGCTAAAGCCTACGTTGTTCTCCGCAACCTTGAGAAGCATGTTCTCTCTTTACGCCATGAGCCCTTCAAACTAGAATCAGACAATGATGATTACTGCGAGGACTCATTTTACGAGCGTAAAGCCATGATTAAATCACCCTTACAGTGTGCTGCTGCGCTTCTAAACCCTTATCTTATTGACGATGAGGACCTTCGCAATGATACTGATGCAATGGCATCGGCGAAGGAGGTCTTGTTGTCGATGGCTCCTCCGACACTGAAGGAAGTGGTCATAGAAGAGTTCTTTGCATTTCGTGAAGCTTATCCTCCGTTTCGTGACGTACGTGAATCCTCTAAGTCACAACTGCCGCCTTCTGGTTGGTGGGATATATACGGATCCGCTGGTAAATTCATTTCCCCAATTGCAAAAAGGATTTTAGCTCAGCCCCTGTCTTCTTCTTCATGCGAGCGGAATTGGAGTAGCTACTCCTTTGTCCACGACAGGAAGCGAAACCGTTTACTTCCGGAGAGGGCTAATGACCTCGTGTTTGTGTATACAAATTCCAAGATAATTTCCCAGTCCAAGTTGAGTGCCTTAGGCAGGTTCTATGGGGAGTTGGAGGGGAAGGAGGATCCGAAGGCCGTGGAAACCGAGGATGTTGACTACTCTAGTGAGTCTGATGTTGATCTACCCTTCGATGATCTATCAATTGACCCCCCCATCGAGGCCCCAGTCGACGACCTCGAGGTGTCTCCGAAAGGAAAATCCCGTTGTTCTCCTGCGCCAATGGAGCGTGCTTTCGAGTATGATGATGTCGAAGAAGAAGGTACCAACGAGGAGGATACGATTCCTCTTTCCTCTTTTTTGAATGGAGACGGTTTATTAAACAGTGATAAGATTCTCCGGGGAGGATCCTCTCATACTACCGTGGATTTGGTCATACCAAAGAAAGAGGGAGACCCCACCATTGATACTTCTAAGGTTGTTTCTCCAAACTTCAACCGCCTGAAGGACGATATGGTTCCACCCACTACAAAGGAGGATGTGCCTGTACCCGTATCGGGTGCATCTCGCACATTGTTTGGAACTGCAAAGACTAGGGTCCAAGTTGGTGGGTTCGAATCGTCCACGAGGTTGGTTGAGTTGTCTAAAAAAATGAAGGCAGATGCTAAGGCTGCTGAAGTAGCGGAGAAATGTAGGAAGAGATTGGTCCGAACCCGACAAGCGGACCCGGGCCTCCTTTCTACTGATGACGGACTTCCAATTGGGCATCTCTTTGGGCCGAAGTTGGCTTTGGGAAAACCGGACATATTTCTTGAGAACCCCCCTGCTAGAGCCACGTCCAAGCGAAAGGCTGTAGACAAGACTCAGAAGGTGTTGGCTTTCAATCCTGGTAGGCCAAAAACTCCTTTGGATGACCCGAATGGCCCAAAGAAATTCCTGAACCCATTCGAGTCAAAGAAGAAGAGTAAGGCGAGGGTGAAGAAGGTACGCGAGAGCGATGGCGATGACGAATACGATTCTTCCGGTCCTAGTGGGGCCGAAGTGAAGGACGACAGCGATTATGTGGCCTGATTGGGCACGATAGTTAGAAGGCGGCATTTCCAGTGCACCACCCTAGAATGCCACTCTTTTATGAATGTCCATTTCTAGAAACCATTATCATATTATATCTCATTTAAGCGGTGGTGCTTGCCTCTTCAATATTGTCCTCCACATTGTGTACTTATTTTTACTTTGATTGTACTTCTCGCAATTTCTTACTCGTAATGAATGTACACAATCTACATATGAAGTTCGATGCATCTAAGTACTAACAATTCTTTCAACACAAATGCAACTCCGATAAAACATAAATGAAATTGTATTAAAACCAGAGGTAATTTTTGCAAGTACATATAGAAGTAGTGTAAAGTCCATACACCCGGCTCCGCAACCAATATATATATATATATATATATATATATATATATATATACTGCTCTAAATACGACTATCACCCAGTGTATTGTCACATTAACCGTAGTAATGCGGGTACCATGTCCAACGTAAATACTCTACTCAACGTCCATTGTTTGCATTTGACCTCCGAGTTTGGCGTCGCTGGCTTGGATGTGTAATCGTACCCCCCGATCGATATTCTTCTTCCACGCGATCCAAAGAACGACGATTATCTTCCCCCCATTCGGGATCGTCTTCATAAGGGTTGTCTCGATTGCGCTTCTTGGAATTCTTCCCGTTCCACAACTCCTTTGCCTTGTCAATCTTGGCTACTGTTTCTTGCACAATCTTCTCAATCCTATTGCGTGACCAACGAGAGGAATTATCCTCCGCACGAAGTGCCCTCCTCCAGTCGTTAACTATTTTATGAAGAGCATCGTCAAACTTCTTAGTGATCACCCAGTAGTCTAGGTCCGAATATTTGAAGGATTCCTCTGTAAAAGTGCGACGATGCTGAATGGCTTCTTCTAGTTTGGCCAATACAAGTGCCCTACCAACCGGGGTTCTGTCATACATCTTGTACTCATCAAGTTGGCCATAGTCCCGTTCTACTTCTCTTCTCTTACCGTCGGCATCTACCACAACTTCCGGTTTTGGAAACCGGAAGAAGCGATTGCGATGTATACTCCAATGTCCACCGAAGTTCCTACAAAAAAATTCTCGGTCCTTGGCATCCGGAATTTCACTTGCCCTCATCTCCACCTCATAGTCGTGTGTCATCCATGAAAAATCGTCCATTCCGGCATCGTTAGCCGTAGATAGTTGGTGAGTCATTGTCTCCGGGTTCCAAGCCAGTGATTTGCCCCAATCATAATAATTCAGCTCTTTCTTAGGTAGTTGGTCTAGTGGTAAATTCCACCGATCAAACTCATGCCCAGGCGGCATCACGTGTTGTAGTCCCAGCATCTCGTAAAAACGTGAACTAATTGGGGAGCGACACATAACACACTGTTTGTTGTTTAAAGCAGCCTTCGCGATGCAGGTTATGTGGAACTTGTGATTACAATTTCCCATCTCAAAGGCCCCTTCCGGCCCAAAATATTGTTGACAGATGGGACACGTCTCCTTCGAATATTCCTCTGACGGTTTGCGGGTATGGATAACCACACGTTTCGATTCATCCAAATGAGATGATAGTACATCGTACGGCATCCACCCCTCCTCGACCTCTAGCGCCCAGTCAATGACCCCTTCTTTATTTTTGGAACTATGTAATGTGCGCTCCATCATTTCTCCTACATCGCGCCATATCGTGATTTTTGTAGCATCCTCGCCGCCCTTGGCTGCTGCCTCGTTATACTTCTGTAAAGATGATTGGATAGCTTCTTCGACATCCATAGAAGTAATTGCACATTTCTTCATATCCTGTTGTGCTCTAGAGACTATTGTCTCCTTATCTCGTAGTTTGTGGACCCAACCAAGCCATGATAATGCCCTTATGGAAGATGGTGTATCATCTACCATCCTTATGGTGGTCTTCAGCCTTTCCAGTTCCGTACGGGCCTCGTCTCTTTCCCTTCTAGCCACCTCCAAATCCCGTAAAATAATGTCTAATTCTATTGAATCATCCATTGGCCCTTTTCCTCTATCCTCATGTCCTGGTGTTGCTTGGCTAGAGCCAATGTCCAATGGAACTGGACCAGATGTCATTTTAGACTTCTGAGACGCCATCCCTTGTGTGGCCCCATCTCCACTTTTATTTGAAAATTTAGAAAGGCCAAGGTCATCGGAATCCTCACCATCGCTCAGTACTTCAATAATACGATCCTTTCCTTCCACCTTCACCACTTCCTTCTTCACCGTAGGCTTCACTTCTTTTGTTTTGTTTTTCTCCTTCTCTACCGGGTGGTAGATTTTGCACTCTTCCAATTGTGCAAAAAAACTCATCTTCACATGGTCCAACCTTCTTGTCAAACTCTTGATTTGTTCCGTTGCATCCATTAAATCCTTACTCAGAGCCACGTTCTCTTCGCCTAACTTCACACGGTCTTCCAGAAGAGGCTTAATGGAAGATGCCAAAGTGTCAAAGCCAAGGGCACCCTGTATCATGCCCGGAGTGATACTTCCAATGCATGAGCCATATTTATGAGATCTGGTGCCATAGCGCCTAATACGGAAGCCCCTTCTTTCAGGGTGTGTGCAATCTTCAACACATTATGAATTTGTTGCACTTCCTCCGTGGTTCTTGTTGCAGCGTCTCCCTCTGTGGTATTCTCTAAGCCCCCACGCTGTTCATCAGAGGACACCTCCGTCAATTTGGTGCTAAAATCTAGTAACTCCTTCAATGATTCATTGTTTGGCATCGACTTCACCAGCTCCATAATCTCCGAAATGGAATGAACTGCATCCTTTGTGCTATCCTCTTCGGTAGGCACTTGTACTATTGCCAAGGAACTTGGACCATCATCCACTGAACGAGGGTTGGAGCATCCGGCTTCCGCAGCCGTAAGATGTGTTGAGCAGTCATTGTCCACCTCCACTTCCACCTCATCTACGGCTGCCTTGCCCTTTGTATCGTTGGAAGATTTCACCGTGATTTCCAGGTCTGCTCTAGGAATAGTAGGGGCATTAGTTTCTGTGGCAACGGGGAACATCGTAGCGATCACATTGGCAATGGCAACGGGCTTCTTTTCCTCTGGACGATGCGGAGTTTCATTCTGTAATTTTTTTACTTCATTCTTCGGAAAGCTCTTTAGATGTGGCCACTGCCGCTTTCGGAACTCCGCTACAACCTTCTGTGCTTGCAAAGGATCGATCAGAAATAAATCCGGAATGTCTGTTACCATCCATCCAATTTGCAACGGCCTGTCTTTCGTAGTGGGGTACGTACACCAACTAATCTTCCGCTTCAATATTAGCTCCGCATATACCATACTGCAAATGGTATAATTGAAATGGCCTTTGCTGGGCTTCCGTTGCCCAAGCATAGTAGTCCAGACTTCATATGCCCGATGCAAGAAATGGTCATCCATGCATGACCAGGGCTTGCAACTAAAAGTCCGTGTGTTCATCTCGTGTTCTTCTCGGGGCCATAACTTGTCAATGTGATACATCTTCACATACTTCTTGCACTCTTTGAAAGTCCAGAAAATCTCCCCTACAGATTCCCAGCCTTCTTCTGCTACAATGTTTTTGTTGTCTAGGATCTCCCAAGAAATGTTGTGGCACGTTCCCTTCGGCCTGTTCCTCTTCCCGGTTCCTCCAATCTCATCATGTTCCGGATCCGCCATAGAAACCTCGTTTTAAACAAAAACGTAATGGTTTTGTTTTAAAGAAAACAAGGAGTTGATAAATGACGGTTTACAAAATAACGAATACAGAAAATTCAAAAACTCCCCCCCCCACAATAAAAAGGGACCCCCATCTCCTCACCCCCACGTACCAACAAGCCCCCAAGTGAATTGGGAAACTGTAGCAATAGGAGAGGGACTATTGAGGAGAGTGAAGTGAGGAAGTGGGGGACGGCCGTCGCCATATATGGCGACGGCCCCCAACCCTACGGCCGTCCCCCCGAGCCTAGTGCCGTCGCCCCCCGATCCTACGGCCGCGGCCAATGGCCGTCGTCCCGAACCTGACGACGGCCGTTGGGGGACGTCGGGTCGGGGGCCACGTCGACGGCCGCGGAGGCCCGTTCCTCCGCGGCCGTCCGATCGGGCCGTGTCCTCGGCGACGGCCGTCCGATGAAGGCCGTCGCCGAGGGGACGGCCTTGGAGACGGCCCCCGAGGGGACGGCTTGCGGCCCTCCGATCGCGGCCGTCCCCGCGGCCGTCGCCGTCCGATGGCGGCCGACCGCACGGGGACGGCCGCGTAGACGGCCTTGGAGACGGCCGCGGGGGCGGCACCGTCGGCGACAGCCCGCGGCCGTCCGATCGGGGCCGTCTCCAAGGCGACGGCCGTTCGATCACGGCCGCGATCGAAGGGCCGTCCCCGCGGACGGGCCCTCGCGGAGACGGCCCACGGCCGTGGAAACGGCCCCCGACCGTGGAGACGAGGCCGTCGCGGCCGCGGGAAATTTCCCTCCCCCCCCTTTTTTAAAATACAAATGAAAAAAACATATAATGCTACATCTTCCGACCACATATTACACTAAACCTGTTAATTTCTTTCACCAATTAAAATGAGAACAGCAGTTAATGTAAACACGAATTAAAATACTTCATGGTATGCAAAGCATCTAAATTCTTCAACGAGTCATTATTCCGTACGCTCCACTGAAGTTAATGTATGTGTCATTTATTCGAATCATTATTTCTGTTGTTTCTATCGTACGCATTTCAAGGTGGTCTATCATCGCACTCCAAAAGTTCCTTGCAGAAATCGAAGTCATCTAAACTTGTTTCAGAAATTGTAATCTAAATAGTTCTCCGTGGACCGTCTTCTTATTCTCCGCTTTGAATTTTTGTTTTTTTAAATACATAAGTGCTTCTATTATACTTTCATTAAACGGCTTCATATTATCAATTTAATTCGAGTTACCATCTCTTTATGTACTTTTAACGTTCCTCCCTCTATACAATTTCCACTTTCGAATATTGTTTTCATTTACCTCTTCTTTATTTTCCTCTATGTTTATTCCCCTCTAGTTTATGCCCTTTTTTTAACGTCTAATTTGTCTAATTTAGAACTTCAACCCTCGAAGCTCCATAAATGTCATTTCGTGAATTTCTTCCTTTCATATCGTTTTGAACGTTCGTATTTCGATTTATTTCCTCCATGACCCATGTTAAAGTATATTTTACTAATTCGACCACTATTCCACCATTTTACTTGTTAAATTCTCTCATTCGTGCTTGTTAAATTCTCTCATTGTGTCATTAGTAAGTGATTACTTTTGTACGTATGTACTATACATTGTACAAGTTAGAATCCCATTCCATATTTATATTTACGTTAAAGTGTATATGAATAAACATATATATGTATAGAGTATAATGTAAATGTGTTACCTAATTTATTTATTTTATTTCATATAAGTTGCAAGGTACAACTCAATTCTGGGCGTTGGAAACTAGAATTGTTTCTAAAAACAATGATTTCAATTATAGTCGGTCACAAATTGGCATTATTCAGTGACGGTTGAATGTTTTCTGTTTTAATTTTGTTTTTTACTATTATCCCTTCCTCATCTCATAATGTGAGCTAGTGATTTTTTATTTTTTTTTAAATGATAACACAGTACTACGGTATGGAAGTTTGTAATATAAAAGACATTAAAGAGGAAGGAGAGTTTTTATATTTCAAATAACTCTAAACCAGCCATGAGAAATTAGAATTGGACCATTTGTTATGAAAACAATGATTTGAGTTTTATTCCTCCCATGAATTGCATAATCCCAAGGGAATTGAATGTTTGTTTTGGTTTATTTCACTTTATTATTATCTCCAGTTTCTCTCATAATCTAAACTACTATTTATGTTTTTATTTTTGATTCTAGCATAATACTAAAGAACGAGAGTATGTAAAATTAAAGAAATAAAACTGGGGTAAATCATTCCATTAAAAATTAGAGTCAAAGAATCTATATAAATATTTTCATTGTATACCACTAATCGAGAAGAAATTGGATCTATATTTCTAAGAGATTACCCTAAACCGTAAACCGGTGAAATATAAATGCAAATCTCTTAACCATTTAAACGTAAGGTGCACCGCATGAAAAACCAAGTGTGTACATCAATTTATGCGTTGAATTACTTCTAGTGCATTCTCTCCGCGATGTTCCTCTTATCATATTGTTGTTGACATTAACTCTTTTGATTCGTTAGTATAAAATGTTAATTCATTACCGTATGCTAAAACATGAGTAACTTCGTTTCTTTAAATGACAATTGGTAAAAACTGTTTTAGTGTACCCACAATGTTTACGGTTCTTTCCATTCAATAGGATATATATTCTTCTTCATAAACGTGTTCACATTATTTGTAGATCCTAGGGGGTTATCCACCCCCAAAGAACCAAAATATCACATAGTTCATTGGATCCCAATTTCAAACGTCGACCCCACCTCCCCGATCACAGGATCTTCAGGACATTCCCCACAATATCCGGGATATGTCTGAATTTTCCATTTGTAGGAGATATGCTGTCCAAACAATCCCAAGTGGGATTGTTTGGGACAAGAAGGAGGGGGGAGAGTAGGGGAGGAGAGGGGGGAGGAGAGGAGAGAAAACACAAGGGGAGGGGAGTTCCTTCGACCCCCCCCCCCCCCGGCCGTCCCCGGGGACGGCCACGGCCGACCCCGCGTGGACGGCCGTCGGATCTTCTCCGACGAGAAGATCCTACGGCTGCGGCCGTGGCCGACCCCGCGTGGACGGCCTTGGCCGACACCGCGGTCGCAGCCCCCCGACCCCGGGGTCGGCCGCGGCCGTCCCCGCGGGGTCGGACAAGGCCGTCCCCGGGGACGGCCACGGCCGACCCCGCGGTCGGAAGGTCCGTCCGCGTGGACGGCCGTGGCCGACCGCGGGGTGGAGCACGGCCGTCCCCGCGGGGTCGGACAAGGCCGTCCCCGCGGAGTGGAGCACGGCCATCCCCGGGGACGGCCACGGCCGACCCCGCGGTCGGAAGGGCCGTCGGCGTGGTCGGCCGTGGCCGACCACGCCGCTGCAGCCTCCGACCGCGGGGTGGAGCACGGCCGTGGAGCACGACGTGGTCGGCCGTCCCGACCGCGGGGCGGCGGTCCACCGACGCACCCTTTGGGGAGCGGTCGCGGCCGCACGACCGGTCGCGGCCGCGATCGTGGACGGCCGCGACCGCTCCCGCGACGGACCAGTTACGGCCGTTGGATTCTCCATTCCCCGAGATCCAACGGCCGTAGGGGGGCCGTCGTTTGACCTAACTGGCTGCCTAGGGGTTCGGGCCAGCATAAAAGGCTGGCCCTGCTTCCTTTTTCTTCACTTGGGCCCTCGTGCTACATGTGCTGGATTTACTTCAGCTCAGTTGCGTTCCTCCAAGCTTTTTCTACTTCCCCACGGGTTATCGTGGGATTGTGTTTACGGTTGTCAGCACCGTTTGTTGGTTATTATGAAACCAACAATATAGTGCTTCATACGTACGGTTTTTTGGCAGGAGTTCTGGGTTTTGTTTTAGTCCTTATGCACTAGATATATACGAGATTAAATCAACTTTTATACGGTGGGGAGAAGTTACAGGCATTGTTACGAGGTTGGTACGATACACGGTATTCACAGCTACTCGCTTACCGGACTTTCGCCATGCCTCGTAACGACCGGGGAGGACCCTCCACTCCTAAAAGGAAACACCCCTTGGATCCATACGCTACGAATGACCCTGATTGTGTAGCAGAGATTGGATGGGAGGGGGAACCATCACCATGGCGGATGGTAACTTGCAAGGAATATGTCAAGATGAAGCACCTCATGAAGTTGATCCCAGTACATCTACGTACCGAGGCTGCGGAGAAACAAGCAACACGGGGAGAAATCAGGATCGACAATTGTGAAAGTAATCATTTCAAAATTCGATACAACGAGGTTTTTCGAGCAGCACGAATCCAGAACTCCCGACCTCATATCATGTTGTATTCGAATATGGCAATGGTGTGGGCGGAGATAGTCTTACATAAGAGGGTTGACTGGACCACAGTCTCGGGCCTGAGGACAGATAGAATGAACAGAGACAGCATGGATCTTGTAACAGACTGGAGTGGACATAGCGATTGTCCCCCATTACATATTTCAAACCGTCGGAGTCCACCGGCACAAGATGCAGGAATACAAACTCTAGCCATCGAATATAATGATGAGGAACAGGAGAGACGTCGTTTAAGCTATGATGATGAAGACAACTATCGAGGGCGTCGCTCAAACAAAAATCCCAGGAATCGCAGAGGGCATCGTGCCAGAGAGTCATCACGTACCAACCATGAGGAGTATGGACAAAGCTCTGCCCACGGGGGACACCGTTCGCTAGATCGTCAGGACATGGGACCCCACGAACAAGGCTATGGCCACGGGGAACCGGAAGGAGCTGATTTACCCTTTGACTTTGCGGATAGCACGTATGGACCCTATGGGGGACGACCGTGGCCAGATTATGCAACGGGATCAAGATACTTTAGTAACTATGACGACGGCTGGTCGGAAATACCGAGTCCTCCAAGGAGTGCTAGTCCGCGCCATCGAACACCTCCGAGAGAGGTACCTCACGGTTATTCCCCAGATCGCGAAGAAGATACGCAGAGACTGGGACGTGATGATTACGCAACTCCCCCTCCATACCGCGGATATGGTGGTCATGGTACCCCATCTGCCCTATTTGCAGAAGATGATTACAGATCATCTTCGCGGACTCCGCCTGGAATATTTCCTCCACCTCTAGGTTATCACACCGACGGTACTGATCACAATAGCGGGGACAACCGCAACGTACTTCATCGCGATGACAGAGTACCACCTCCTCCTTTTGGATACCCTCCCGGTCGAGTTGTAAGAGATAGCTATTTTGAGGAAGAATTAGAGTTGGAGCGAACAAGGCAAAATTACGTACTACAGATGGAGAATCATGCGTTCCACCTAAGACGGGATAATCGAAGATTGATGGAGGAGAGAGAGAGACTTCTGAGAGCCTCCACAAATTCTGCAAGGCACGGGCCACAAGAAACGTACGATCGGGGAGGTCCAAGCGAACTCCCCAATGATGGGAACTATTATCATCCATATGACTACAATGGATTAGGGTGGAGGGGAGACTATTAGAATGGGGTGCATGGTAGTACTTTCTACAGCATCGGAGCGTACCGAGACTTTAATGTGGACTTCGCATATTACAAATTTACAACGGAAAGTAAAAGATGCAAGCATAGTATGTACGTAGTTTGCAGTTTTGTAGATGGAGGTTTAAAATGTAAGGACTCAAGAATACAGGCACGTGCCACATTTTGCAAGTAGAATAGATATAATTAGTGTTTTAGAGTGTAGTTGTGTTGTCTTTTATATTGTAGTTGTCTTCACATTTGAAAGGAATTTACCTTTTTAATATTCTTGTAGCCGTATTCGAAGTGCACATTACTATCAATATCACTATTTTTAAAATGACAACTTCCTATTGACATGGGTTACGAGTCTACGGCTTACGAGCACTAGAATATAATGAATCTCAAGACCAGTATGGTAAATAATTTTCAAATATTTTTTTTGCTAAATTAATAAGAATATCGTGAATGATATTTTTTGATGACTGCATATTTATATCTAAGGTATTTGTTTGTACACAGGATTATGAGCAATCACGTTTTGCGGCCCTTACGCTTTCGTCTTCACGAAAAGAACTTGAGTATACGCTTGCTAATATTTGTAAGAATAAAAATTACAAAGCATAAATGTTACAATTCACATATCGCATAATTTTCATAATTAGAATTGAGAGTATCGACTTTTAGGTAGATGTGTGGAGCCAATCCGTTTTCCTCATAATACAAGGGGTAGAAATAGACCAATCTTAGTACAGAGACCATATTTGAACCAAATGCAAGTAAACTTTATAAACTAAATATTGACCGGTGTACAAAAATTGAGATTCCAACATCTCATAATAATATAGAGTGTAAATAGGACTATTCACTACTAAGAGCTATGCCCGCCGTCCGGTAACAAAAAAAACATTATGCTTTTATAGGAATACGGAAAGGTAGATATGTAACTCCATATCAGTAACCCTCGCGATAGTGCTCGATGGGAGTGGGCCAGTTGTGTGTATCTCTGAAACGGTTAATAAGATGTCCGAGTCCACCAATCGTTCCTCTGTTGTTTTGGCAAACTCTCTCAAGGTAACCTTCGAAAACCATTGCGAGTTCTCCGATATTCTGGAAATGGCGTGTTTCTACTGGCTCGGCTTCGTGGTATGCCGTGCACATGTTGCCCCTGTTGATCTTCGCCGCTATCTTCGCAGCTGCGAAATCCTCCGATGCAACCGTCAAATCTGGAATGATTTGAATATCTTGGTTTTCCTTGTGTACGTATACCACGCGAGGATCCACCCAGTATCGCCTCCTCATAGTCTCCTCCTTCTGATGGACATTCTCAAAAACCCAAGGCGACCTTCTGTTCTCTAGTGTCTTCGTCATCAAGCCCCAATCACAAACCCCGATGTAGATCTTGGACTCATCTTCCGGAAAGTGAAGTAGGATGTTGTCCGGTGACAAGTCATTGTGGAGGTAACCGTATTTGTGTACGGCATCTATGATGTTACACAATGCCCAAGCAAGCTCTGTACGCTTACTTCGGAAAAGTTGGAGACGCTTCCCTAGAATCGGACTGTCGTCTGCATTCTCTCTGAAGATGTAGTCGATGGGGAGGTCACCCGGGGCCTCGTTGTCTCTCTGTAGCATGGCTCGAAGGGTCCCACCGTTCCACCAGAACATGAATCCCACATGTTCCAACTGATGAATGGCCTGGAAGCGGATGACACCAGGATGGGGAATCCTTATCGCAAGAGATTCATTGTTGTGGTCCACACGTGCCAAATCCGGCCTCATAGACCAATTGAGCGGCCGTTTCTCAGCAAACTCCCAGTACGGTGGGATTTGCGGGTTTCCTTCGATACGAACCCTACGTATGGTAGCATAACGACCTCTCTGGACTTCCTTGTCCAAGTAATAGAAAACTGCAAAGTCTGCCAAGATAGTCAAATGCCGTTTACGTAAGTCAGCCGCCGTCTCCATCCCAATCGGAGAATTCCACCAAGTAATAGACGCCCGTCGATGCTTTCTTGAGCTGTGGGGCGCCATTAGTCTCGTGAAGCAATCTGCCTTTGCAATAGTATCCTTGAAGGCCTGGACTCCCCCCCTTTGCGCCTTTGCATACTTAGTAATAACCTCTTTAGCATTCCATAACGCATCGTGTGCACGTTGTGACACGAAATGATCGTAACCGGGCTTCTGTGTATCCGAATGCCAGCACGGATCCATCAAACGATCCCTAATCTTTGTCTCCATCTCTGACTTGAATTTCCTGGGCCCATCTTCCTCATACCGAACGTAACGACTATTCAATGAAACAAGGGTATTCTCCTGGTAAAATTCCACGATGAATGCCACAATATAATCCCTGCAATGTAAGCTCGGCATGTCATCGAATTTGTTCGCCCATTCCCCCACATTCTTCTGCTTCTTATTCTTCGGCATCGTGGAAAGCCTTCAAGGCTTCAAGAAATCGTAACCGCAACTCCAAAGAAACCCTCAATTCCCACAATGATTAATAAGAGCAATACAAATCCAAAGGGTTTTAAAAAAAACCGTTTAAAAATTCGAAAAGTCCCCCCCCCCCCAAATGAAGGACCCCTTTCCTCCCGGTGAGAACGACCAACGGAGAAGGATCAAGTCCCCCACCAGTAGCAATCAGCCTCACTCGAAAAGAGAGAAAAAAGGTAAAAAATGAAGAGGCGGCTTCCCCTTATATAGGGAAAGCCGACCTCGCGGCCGTCCCCGCGGCCGTCCCCACGGCCGTCCCCGCGGCCGTCCGATCTACGCCCCCGCGGCCGTCCGATCGGGCGCGACTCCGCCCGAAGGCGCCGGCCGTCCGATTGGACGGCCGCGTCGGGCGATGGCGCCGCGTGGCCGTCCGACCGACGCGGCCGTCTCCGCGGTCGGCCCCGTCTGCACGCGGACGGCCACGCGGACGGCCGTGTCTCCCCGCGGTCGCCCACGCGGACGGCCGCGGGATCGGACGGCCCTCCGCGGCGGCCATGGTCGGCCGCGGAGGGCCGTCCGATCCAGTGGCCGTCCCCGCGGCCGACCGCGGAGACGGTCGCCCGATCGGACGGCCCACCCAGGCCGACCATGGCTGCCGCGGGCCGTCCGATCCCGCGGCCGTCGCCGTTGCCGACCGCGGGGACGGCCACGGGGACGGCCGCGGGATCGGACGGCCCGCGGTCGGCCGCGCCGATCGAGCGGTCCCCGATGGCCTGCGTCGGGGTCGATCCGGGCCGTCGGATCCCACGGCCGTCCTGAGGCCGTCCCCGCGGTCGGCCGCGGCGACGGCCGTGGGATCCGACGGCCCTGGAGGGCCGCCCACATCCGACGGCCCGCGATGTGCCAGCACGGCCGCATCTTGGCCGTCGGATCGACGTGCGGCCGTCCGCAACGACCCCGCGGCCGTCTTCGCGGCCGTCCCCGCGGCCGTCCCCGCAAACGGACGGCCGAGATGAGGCGTGATGGCGGGATCGGCCGATCGGACGGCTGGGGAATGTTTTTACCCCTCCGGGGTCGCAAAATTATTACCGCGGCGTAATTCTCGAGCGTCGGGGACGCCACGTCCGGGACGGGGGACGTCCGGGTCGGACGTCTTGACGTCCGGAGCCGGGTCGGACGTCTATTTGAACAACCCTGTAGGTGAAGAGATAAGGACCAGCCCACTTGCATTGACTAAGCCAAGTCAATGATAAGCTTGAAAGGACAAGTGGGTGGTGGCTAAGTCTTAGGGGTGGCCATGAGTGCCACGTCTCCTAATGGGACTTGCAAGTGGCTTGGCTTAGAGATGTGCAACCTAAGAGATGTGCAACCAAGTACTATAAGTAAAGAGCTTCGAAAGAAGCTCATATCTCACTCCATTCATTGTTTGTACTACTTTGTGTGCTACACTTGTGAGAGCAACCATCTCTCTTCTTCTTTTAACGTCAATAGGTTATGGGCCCACTCATGTGAGTTGCAAGTGAGAGTTCTTTGGTTGCTAAGTAGTTTGGAGGAGGTCTTGTGAGGCATTGTGTGTGTGAGATGCACAAGGGCTGATTTGGAGCATTGGAGGTGCACATGGGCTGATTTGGAGCATTGGAGGTGCACATGGGCTGATTTAGAGCTTTGGAGGTGCACAAGTGCTTGTTTGGAGCTTTGGAGGTGCACAAGGGCTCCTTTGGAGCCTTGGAGGTGCAAAGAAGCTCATTTGGAGCCTTTGAGGTGCACAAGGGTTGATTTGGAGATTTGGGGAGGCACATAGAGTTGCAAGAGTGGTGGAGGTGCTCATTCAAAGCTTTTGGACCAGGTAAGTGCTCCAACATTGTGGATGTGCTTGCTTGCTCTCTAAAGGTGCTGATTTGAGTGATTGAGGTGCATAAGATGCACATTGGAGTCTAGGTGATGCTCTTTGAAGTCATTCAAGGCCATCTTTGCATGTAGGAGCAAAGGAAGGGGAGGTATACTTGAGTGAGGTGCAAAGGTTTGCATTTGAGTTCATTGTGAAACGACTTGAGTGCTTGAAGTGAACCATTGCACATTTGAGCTAGAAGGGACTCAATTTGATTGATTGGAGTGTGCACTCACACACTAGGGCCTTATAAGGGCTGATTTGCTAGTGGGAGGTGCTTACATGAGTATGAGAGCCTTGTAGGGGCTGATGTGAGTGTGAGAGGTGTGTAGAAACACCTTGGAGTCTAGAAGGGGCTCAAAGTGAGTGTAGAGGTGCCAATAGTGCACATTGAGAGCTTGGAGGGGCTGATCTTGGCATATTGAGTGTCACCATGGCTACATTTGAGAATGAGAGTGCTAGGACCATTGACAAGTTCAAGGGGGAGAACTTTAGCCTTTGGAAGTTCAAGATGGAGATGGTGTTGGAGTCCATGGACCTTTGGGAGATTGTAGAAGGCACGGAGAAGCCTCCACCAAGTGAAGACGACGATGAGGAGGGCATCAAGATGGATCCAAAGGCTATCAAGGAGTACAATCGCCGTGTGAAGAAGGCCATGTCCGTGATAGGGCTGAATTTGGTGGACAACCAACTTGCCCACATTCGGAATTGCAAAGGGCCAACGGAAGCATGGAAGACATTGTCGCAAGTTCTTTACCATCAAGATGCAAGAAGGTGATGACATGCTAACCCACATCAACCATGTGAGAGACCTTGCGGATCAACTCAATTGTTTGGATGTGCCCGTCAAAGATGACGTTGTTGTAATGACCTTGCTTGAGCGCTTGCCCCCTTCTTTTGAGAACTTGAACACGGCCTTGGAGACCTTACCGTTTGAAGAGCTTACCATGGATTTTGGGACGGCAAGGTTGATGCATGAAGAGTCCAAACGCAAGGAGAAGGAGGTCCATGGAGATGATGCGGATTTGGTATCAAGGCAAAACAATGGGAGTAGCTCATTCTCACGGGGAGAGCCCAAGGTGTGTTACAATTGTGGCAAGCCGGGCCACATTGCAAGACATTGCTACAAGGCAAAGAAGTGGGAGCGGGACAATGCTATTGATGTTAAAAGAAGAAGAGAGATGGTTGCTCTAACAAGTGTAGCACACAAAGTAGTACAAACAATGAATGGAGTGAGATATGAGCTTCTAGAGGGACTAGAGGGACTTGCAAGTGGCTTGGAATGTCCCTTGAGAGTCCCTTAGAGATGTGCAACCAAGTACTACAATTAAAGAGCTTCGAAAGAAGCTCAAATCTCACTCCATTCATTCTTTGTACTACTTTGTGAGCAAGACTTGTTAGAGCAACCATCTCTCTTCTTCTTTTAACATCAATAAGGCAATACCTCAAGCTTATCTCGCTGCTCTCCAACTTCTCACGAATGAAGTGATGTTGAACATCAATGTGCTTCGTGCGTGAGTGGTGTGTGGGGTTCTTTGCCAATGCAATGCACCCTTGGTTATCACACATGATGGTCGTTGCATCAACTTGGACACACCCGACATCTCCTAAAAGCTTGCGAAGCCAAATGGGTTCTTTGGTGCTTTGGCTAGTGGCCATGTACTCGGCCTCCGTTGTGGACAAGGCAATTGTTGGTTGCCTCTTGCAATTCCACGAAATGGCACCATCTCCAACGAAGAAGACATACCCCGTTGTTGAACGGCGCTCGTTTGTATCTCCTGCCCAATCCGCATCGCAATAGCCTCTTAACTCCATGTTGATGCCTCCAAGGCACAACTTGAACTCCAAGGTACCTTGCAAGTACCGCATGATGCGCTTGACCGCACTCCAATGTGATGGACCAGCCCTAGACATGAATTGGCTCACCATGCTCACCGCAAATGCAAGATCGGGCCGTGTGGCCACCATGGCATACATCAATGAGCCAACACCCGCCTTGTATGGAATTCCCTCCATCTCACCTTCAATGGCCTCAAACTCCTCCAACGAGAGCTTCATCAACTTCACATTCACATCAAGTGGAGTACCAATGGGCTTGCAATCCTCCATGTTGAATCGCTTGAGCACCTCCTTGATGTACTTCCTTTGGCACATGGTGATGGTGCGAGCCTTGCGGTTCCTCTCGAATGCCACTCCAAGGCAATACTTCAACTCACCGAGATCACTCATTTGGAACTCCCCCTTGAGCTTGGCCTTGAGCCACTCTAACTTGGCATGATGGCTAGCCAAGATGATCAAGTCATCCACATACACAAGCACCATCAACAAGAACTCACCCGTTTGCATGATGTACAAGGAATGATCCGCTTCACACCTTGTAAAGCCCTCCTTGATGAAGAAGGAGTCAATGCGTTGGTACCATGCCCTTGGTGATTGCTTGAGCCCGTACAAGGACTTCTTGAGCTTGCACACAAGATGCTCCATGCCCTTCTCTTCAAACCCTTGAGGTTGGCTCATGTAGATGTCTTCCTCCAAATCTCCATTTAAGAAAGCCGTCTTGACATCCATTTGATGGATCTCCAAGTCCAATGCGGCTCCAAGTGCAAGGATGCACCGAATGGTGTTGAACTTGGCCACGGGAGCAAATGTCTCATGGAAGTCCACTCCCGCAACTTGTAAGAGACCTTTGGCCACCAATCTTGCCTTGTGGCGCACAACTTCTCCCGTAGCATCCTTCTTGGTGCGAAACACCCACTTGCATCCAACACTCTTGCGGCCCTTTGGAAGAGGAGCCAACTCCCACGTTCCATTAGCAATGAGGGAGTCATACTCTTCTTTCATGGCCGCCTCCCATTGGCTTGCATCCTGCGATTGCAAAGCCTCACACAAACTCAATGGATCTTCAAGGTTGGCCACATTGGCCCGTTCCACTTCTTGTTGCGGCAAGATGTGGTTCTTCCACCACTCTCCAAGTGGACGCCGTTCTCGTCTTGGGTAGCGACTGCCTCCCTCTCCTTCACCTTCTCTTGATGACGATGTTGGTGAATGCGCCTCGCTTGTCTCCTCCTCCTCTTCTTCTTCATCCTCCTCCTTGTCCTTCTTGGCATCCTCATGGTCACTAGAAGAAGTTGGTTTGGAAGATTCGTCCACCAACACCAACAAAGGTGCCTCACTACTCCCACTTGGACTCATCTCCAAACCATCACCAATACTAGTGCTCTCCTCATCAAACACAACATCACGGCTCTTGATGATTTTCCTAGTCTCAATGCACATGAGACGATAGGCCTTGGTTCCCTCACAATACCCAAGAAACAAGCACTTGGTACCCTTAGCATCAAGCTTACCTCTCTTTGCATCAACCACCTTGGCATAAGCAATGCATCCAAACACACGCATGTGTGCAATGCATGGCTTGCGGCCACTCCAAGCCTCTTGTGGAGTGATGCTAACAAGAGCACGAGTGGGGCACCGATTGCGAATGTACACCGCATTGGCCACCGCTTCCGCCCAAAATGAAAGCTTGAGTCGTTGAGCATGAAGCATGCTCCTTGCCATCTCCACAATGGTGCGATTGGCTCGCTCCGCAACTCCGTTTTGTTGTGGTGTGTATGGTGTTGATGGTTGTCGTTGGATGCCATGCTTCTTCAAGTAGCGTTGGAAGGCCTTGGAGATGAACTCCCCTCCATTGTCCGATCGGAAAACCTTGATCTTGTGCTCCGATTGCGTCTCCGCAAGTGCCTTGAACTCCTTGAACTTCTCAAGGCACTCTCCCTTGGTCTTCAAGGTGTACAACCACACCCGCCTTGAAAAGTCATCAATGAAGGTCACAAAGTACCTTGCACCACCCATGGATGTGGTCCTCATAGGACCGCACACATCCGAATGCACAATCTCCAATGGCTTTGACGCACGTGTCCCTCCATCCTTTGGAAATGGTGCCCTATGTTGCTTGCCTTGCACACACCCTTCACAAAACGACATGGACAAGTCATCTTTGCCAAGGTTCATGCCGCTTACCATGCTTTGAAGAAAGCGCACACTCCTTGCATTCAAATGGCCAAGTCGCCGATGCCAAAGTTCCATTGCACCACTCTTCGGTGAAGATTGCGCCACCTTTGCCGAATCCGCTTCAAAGACCTTGATGAAGGTTACTTGATACAAGTTGCCTTCACGAGGTGCCTTTGCAAGCACATTGCCATTTGGAGCCTTCAATGTGCACCCCTCCACATTGAATAGCACCTTGAATCCACTAGACACAAGCTTGCTCACCGAGAGCAAGTTTGCTTGCAACTTGGGCACATGAAGGACATCCTTCATGGTCACCTTCTTCAAACGCCCCTTTTCAAGCACCTCAACAACAATGCAACCCATTCCAATGGCTTGCACAACACTATCATCACCCAAATGCACATTGCGTGGTGGAATTACCTCATAAGTGTCAAATGCCGCCCTATAAGGTGTCATGTGCTTTGTAGCACCCGAATCCATGATCCACTTGCAAATGGACTTGGAATAGGGTCCCTCTTGTGTTGCAAAGGCGTAGTCATCTTCATCCTTTGCAAGGTTGGCACCCTCCTTGTCTTTGGCTTGGTTTGCATTGTCCCGCTCCCACTTCTTTGCCTTGTAACAATGCCTTGCAATGTGGCCCGGCTTGCCACAATTGTAACACACCTTGGGCTCTCCCCGTGAGAATGAGCTACTCCCCTTGTTTTGCCTTGATACCAAGGCCGCATCATCTCCATGGACCTCCTTCTCCTTGCGCTTGGACACTTCATGCATCATCCTTGCCGTCACAAACTCCATGGTAAGGTCTTCAAACCGCAAGGTCTCCAAGGCCGTGATCAAGT
The DNA here is from genome assembly GCA_014871385.1 of Ceratodon purpureus. NCBI lineage: Eukaryota > Viridiplantae > Streptophyta > Bryopsida > Pseudoditrichales > Ditrichaceae > Ceratodon > Ceratodon purpureus. Next base: position 14,104,584 of record CM026433.1, on the reverse strand, counting down.
TCTCAAAGGAAGGTGGCAAGCTCTCAAGCAAGGTCATGACAACATCGTCATCTTTGACGGGCACATCCAAACAATTGAGTTGATCTGCAAGGTTTCTCACATGGTTGATGTGGGTAAGCATGTCATCACCTTCTTGCATCTTGATGGTAAAGAACTTGCGACGAATAAAGAGGATGTTGGACAAGCTCTTTGTCTCATGGATGTTGCACAATGTCTTCCATGCTTCCGTTGGCCCTTGCAATTCCGAATGTGGGCAAGTTGGTTGTCCACCAAATTCAGCCCTATCACGGACATGGCCTTCTTCACACGGCGATTGTACTCCTTGATAGCCTTTGGATCCATCTTGATGCCCTCCTCATCGTCGTCTTCACTTGGTGGAGGCTTCTCCGTGCCTTCTACAATCTCCCAAAGGTCCATGGACTCCAACACCATCTCCATCTTGAACTTCCAAAGGCTAAAGTTCTCCCCCTTGAACTTGTCAATGGTCCTAGCACTCTCATTCTCAAATGTAGCCATGGTGACACTCAATATGCCAAGATCAGCCCCTCCAAGCTCTCAATGTGCACTATTGGCACCTCTACACTCACTTTGAGCCCCTTCTAGACTCCAAGGTGTTTCTACACACCTCTCACACTCACATCAGCCCCTACAAGGCTCTCATACTCATGTAAGCACCTCCCACTAGCAAATCAGCCCTTATAAGGCCCTAGTGTGTGAGTGCACACTCCAATCAATCAAATTGAGTCCCTTCTAGCTCAAATGTGCAATGGTTCACTTCAAGCACTCAAGTCCTCTCACAATGAACTCAAATGCAAACCTTTGCACCTCACTCAAGTATACCTCCCCTTTCTTTGCTCCTACATGCAAAGATGGCCTTGAATGACTTCAAAGAGCATCACCTAGACTCCAATGTGCATCTTATGCACCTCAATCACTCAAATCAGCACCTTTAGAGAGCAAGCAAGCACATCCACAATGTTGGAACACTTACAAGGTCCAAAAGCTTTGAATGATCACCTCCACCACTCTTGCAACTCTATGTGCCTCCCCAAATCTCCAAATCAACCCTTGTGCACCTCAAAGGCTCCAAATGAGCTTCTTTGCACCTCCAAGGCTCCAAATGAGCCCTTGTGCACCTCCAAAGCTCCAAACAAGCACTAGTGCACCTCCAAAGCTCTAAATCAGCCCATGTGCACCTCCAATGCTCCAAATCAGCCCTTGTGCACCTCGAATGCTCCAAATCAGCCCTTGTGCACCTCACACACACAATGCCTCACAAGACCTCCTCCAAACTTCTTAGCAACCAAAGAACTCTCACTTGCAACTCACATGAGTGGGCCCATAACCTATTGATGTTAAAAGAAGAAGAGAGATGGTTGCTCTAACAAGTGTAGCACACAAAGTAGTACAAACAATGAATGGAGTGAGATATGAGCTTCTTTCGAAGCTCTTTACTTATAGTACTTGGTTGCACATCTCTAAGGGACTCTCAAGGGACATTCCAAGCCACTTGGAAGTCCCTTTAAGACACGTGGCACTTATGGCCGCCCCTAAGACTTAGCCACCACCCACTTGTCTATTCAAGCTTATCATTGACTTGGCTTAGTCAATGCAAGTGGGCTGGTCCTTATCTCTTCACCTACTCATGTCACATGTGCATCATGTGGTAAATCACCTCTCTCCCTTTTCTCCCCTTTTACTCCCCCCTTTCTAATTCTACCTCATTGCAAATTCTATTTACAATGCCTTAACTACGAGCTACCTAAACTCCAACAAATGCAAACCAAGCCAAAGACAAGGAGGGTGCCAACCATGCAAAGGATGAAGATGACTACGCCTTTGCAACACAAGAGGGACCCTATTCCAAGTCCATTTGCAAGTGGATCATGGATTCGGGTGCTACAAAGCACATGACACCTTATAGGGCCGCATTTGACACTTATGAGGTAATTCCACCACGCAATGTGCATTTGGGTGATGATAGTGTTGTGCAAGCCATTGGAATGGGTTGCATTGTTGTTGAGGTGCTTGAAAAGGGGCGTTTGAAGAAGGTGACCATGAAGGATGTCCTTCATGTGCCCAAGTTGCAAGCAAACTTGCTCTCGGTGATCAAGCTTGTGTCTAGTGGATTCAAGGTGCTATTCAATGTGGAGGGGTGCACATTGAAGGCTCCAAATGGCAATGTGCTTGCAAAGGCACCTCGTGAAGGCAACTTGTATCAAGTGACCTTCATCAAGGTCTTTGAAGCCGATTCGGCAAAGGTGGCGCAATCATCATCAAAGAGTGGTGCAATGGAGCTTTGGCATCGGTGACCTGGTCATTTGAATGCAAGGAGTGTGCGCTTTCTTCAAAGCATGGTAAGCGGCATGAACCTTGGCAAAGATGACTTGTCCATGTCGTTTTGTGAAGGGTGTGTGCAAGGCAAGCAACATAGGGCACCATTTCCAAAGGATGGAGGGACACGTGCGTCAAAGCCATTGGAGATTGTGCATTCGGATGTGTGCGGTCCTATGAGGACCACATCCATGGGTGGTGCAAGGTACTTTGTGACCTTCATTGATGTCTTTTCAAGACGAGTGTGGTTGTACACCTTGAAGACCAAGGGAGAGTGCCTTGAGAAGTTCAAGGAGTTCAAGGCACTTGCGGAGACGCAATCGAAGCACAAGATCAAGGTTTTCCGATCGGACAATGGAGGGGAGTTCATCTCCAAGGCCTTCCAACGCTACTTAAAGAAGCACGGCATCCAACGACAACCATCAACACCATACACACCACAACAAAACGGAGTTGCGGAGCGAGCCAATCGCACCATTGTGGAGATGGCAAGGAGCATGCTTCATGCTCAACGGCTCAAGCTTTCATTTTGGGCGGAAGTGCTGGCCAATGCGATGTAGATTCGCAATCGGTGCCCCACTCGTGCTCTTGTTGGCATCACTCCACAAGAGGCTTGGAGTGGCTGCAAGCCATGCATTGCACACATGCGTGTGTTTGGATGCATTGCTTATGCCAAGGTGGTTGATGCAAAGCGAGGTAAGCTTGATGCAAAGGGTACCAAGTGCTTGTTTCTTGGCTATTGTGAGGGAACCAAGGCCTATCCTCTGATGTGCATTGAGACTAGGAAGATGATAAAGAGCCGTGATGTTGTGTTTGATGAGGAGAGCACTAGTATTGGTGATGGTTTGGAGATGAGTCCAAGTGGAAGTAGTGAGGCACCTTTGTTGGTGTTGGTGGACGAATCTTCCAAACCAACTTCTTCTAGTGACCATGAGGATGCCAAGAAGGACGAGGAGGAGGATGAAGAAGAAGCGGAGGAGGAGACAAGCGAGGCGCATTCACCAACATCATCATCAAGAGAAGGTGAAGGTGAAGGAGAGCGCGGCACTCGCTATCCAAGACGAGTACGGCGTCCACTTGGAGAGTGGTGGAAGAACCACATCTTGCCGCAACAAGAAGTGGAACGGGCCAATGTGGCCAACCTTGAAGATCCATTGAGTTTGTGTGAGGCTTTGCAATCGCAGGATGCAAGCCAATGGGAGGCGGCCATGAAAGAAGAGTATGACTCCCTCATTGCTAATGGAACGTGGGAGTTGGCTCCCCTTCCAAAGGGCCACAAGAGTGTTGGATGCAAGTGGGTGTTTTGCACCAAGGAGGATGCTACGAGAGAAGTTGTGCTCCACAAGGCAAGATTGGTGGCCAAAGGCTTCTTACAAGTTGCGGGAGTGGACTTCCATGAGACCTTTGCTCCCGTGGCCAAGTTCAACACCATTCGGTGCATCCTTGCACTTGGAGCCGCATTGGACTTGGAGATCCATCAAATGGATGTCAAGACGGCTTTCTTAAATGGAGATTTGGAGGAAGACATCTACATGAGCCAACCTCAAGGGTTTGAAGAGAAGGGCATGGAGCATCTTGTGTGCAAGCTCAAGAAGTCCTTGTACGGGCTCAAGCAATCACCAAGGGCATGGTACCAACGCATTGACTCCTTCTTCATCAAGGAGGGCTTTACAAGGTGTGAAGCGGATCATTCCTTGTACATCATGCAAACGGGTGAGTTCTTGTTGATGGTGCTTGTGTATGTGGATGACTTGATCATCTTGGCTAGCCATCATGCCAAGTTAGAGTGGCTCAAGGCCAAGCTCAAGGGGGAGTTCCAAATGAGTGATCTCGGTGAGTTGAAGTATTGCCTTGGAGTGGCATTCGAGAGGAACCGCAAGGCTCGCACCATCACCATGTGCCAAAGGAAGTACATCAAGGAGGTGCTCAAGCGATTCAACATGGAGGATTGCAAGCCCATTGGTACTCCACTTGATGTAAATGTCAAGTTGATGAAGCTGTCGTTGGAGGAGTTTGAGGCCATTGAAGGTGAGATGGAGGGAATTCCATACAAGGCGGGTGTTGGCTCATTGATGTATGCCATGGTGGCCACACGGCCCGATCTTGCCTTTGCGGTGAGCATGGTGAGCCAATTCATGTCGAGGGCTGGTCCATCACATTGGAGTGCGGTCAAGCGCATCATGCGGTACTTGCAAGGTACCTTGGAGTTCAAGTTGTGCCTTGGAGGCATCAACATCGAGTTGAGAGGCTATTGCGATGCGGATTGGGCGGGAGATGCAAACGAGCGCCGTTCAACAAAGGGGTATGTCTTCTTCGTTGGAGATGGTGCCATTTCGTGGAATTGCAAGAGGCAACCAACAATTGCCTTGTCCACAACGGAGGCCGAGTACATGGCCACTAGCCAAAGCACCAAAGAACCCATTTGGCTTCGCAAGCTTTTAGGAGATGTCGGGTGTGTCCAAGTTGATGCAACGACCATCATGTGTGATAACCAAGGGTGCATTGCATTGGCAAAGAACCCCACACACCACTCACGCACGAAGCACATTGATGTTCAACATCACTTCATTCGTGAGAAGTTGGAGAGCAGCGAGATAAGCTTGAGGTATTGCCTTATTGATGTTAAAAGAAGAAGAGAGATGGTTGCTCTAACAAGTGTTGCTCACAAAGTAGTACAAAGAATGAATGGAGTGAGATTTGAGCTTCTTTCGAAGCTCTTTAATTGTAGTACTTGGTTGCACATCTCTAAGGGACTCTCAAGGGACATTCCAAGCCACTTGCAAGTCCCTCTAGGACACGTGGCACTCATTGCCACCTCTAAGACTTAGCCACCACCCACTTGTCCTTCCAACCTTATCATTGACTTGGCTTAGTCAATGCAAGTGGGCTGGTCCTTATCTCTTCACCTACTCATGCCACATGTGCACCATGTGGTAGATCACCTCTCTCCCTTTTCTCCCTTTTTACTTCCCCCCTTCTAATTCTACCTCATTGCAAACTCTATTTACAATGCCTTAACTACGAGCTACCTAAACTCCAACACTCCCACTTTGCGAGTAGTTACCTTCTCGCAATCCCATGGCCTTTGCTAATGGATGGTGCCTCTCCTTCGCAAGTGCCTTTGTCAACACATCCGCCACCATGTCCTCCGTTGGGCAATACCTCAAGCTTATCTCGCTGCTCTCCAACTTCTCACGAATGAAGTGATGTTGAACATCAATGTGCTTCGTGCGTGAGTGGTGTGTGGGGTTCTTTGCCAATGCAATGCACCCTTGGTTATCACACATGATGGTCGTTGCATCAACTTGGACACACCCGACATCTCCTAAAAGCTTGCGAAGCCAAATGGGTTCTTTGGTGCTTTGGCTAGTGGCCATGTACTCGGCCTCCGTTGTGGACAAGGCAATTGTTGGTTGCCTCTTGCAATTCCACGAAATGGCACCATCTCCAACGAAGAAGACATACCCCTTTGTTGAACGGCGCTCGTTTGCATCTCCCGCCCAATCCGCATCGCAATAGCCTCTCAACTCGATGTTGATGCCTCCAAGGCACAACTTGAACTCCAAGGTACCTTGCAAGTACCGCATGATGCGCTTGACCGCACTCCAATGTGATGGACCAGCCCTCGACATGAATTGGCTCACCATGCTCACCGCAAAGGCAAGATCGGGCCGTGTGGCCACCATGGCATACATCAATGAGCCAACACCCGCCTTGTATGGAATTCCCTCCATCTCACCTTCAATGGCCTCAAACTCCTCCAACGACAGCTTCATCAACTTGACATTTACATCAAGTGGAGTACCAATGGGCTTGCAATCCTCCATGTTGAATCGCTTGAGCACCTCCTTGATGTACTTCCTTTGGCACATGGTGATGGTGCGAGCCTTGCGGTTCCTCTCGAATGCCACTCCAAGGCAATACTTCAACTCACCGAGATCACTCATTTGGAACTCCCCCTTGAGCTTGGCCTTGAGCCACTCTAACTTGGCATGATGGCTAGCCAAGATGATCAAGTCATCCACATACACAAGCACCATCAACAAGAACTCACCCGTTTGCATGATGTACAAGGAATGATCCGCTTCACACCTTGTAAAGCCCTCTTTGATGAAGAAGGAGTCAATGCGTTGGTACCATGCCCTTGGTGATTGCTTGAGCCCGTACAAGGACTTCTTGAGCTTGCACACAAGATGCTCCATGCCCTTCTCTTCAAACCCTTGAGGTTGGCTCATGTAGATGTCTTCCTCCAAATCTCCATTTAAGAAAGCCGTCTTGACATCCATTTGATGGATCTCCAAGTCCAATGCGGCTCCAAGTGCAAGGATGCACCGAATGGTGTTGAACTTGGCCACGGGAGCAAAGGTCTCATGGAAGTCCACTCCCGCAACTTGTAAGAAGCCTTTGGCCACCAATCTTGCCTTGTGGAGCACAACTTCTCTCGTAGCATCCTCCTTGGTGCAAAACACCCACTTGCATCCAACACTCTTGTGGCCCTTTGGAAGGGGAGCCAACTCCCACGTTCCATTAGCAATGAGGGAGTCATACTCTTCTTTCATGGCCGCCTCCCATTGGCTTGCATCCTGCGATTGCAAAGCCTCACACAAACTCAATGGATCTTCAAGGTTGGCCACATTGGCCCGTTCCACTTCTTGTTGCGGCAAGATGTGGTTCTTCCACCACTCTCCAAGTGGACGCCGTACTCGTCTTGGATAGCGAGTGCCGCGCTCTCCTTCACCTTCACCTTCTCTTGATGATGATGTTGGTGAATGCGCCTCGCTTGTCTCCTCCTCCGCTTCTTCTTCATCCTCCTCCTCGTCCTTCTTGGCATCCTCATGGTCACTAGAAGAAGTTGGTTTGGAAGATTCGTCCACCAACACCAACAAAGGTGCCTCACTACTTCCACTTGGACTCATCTCCAAACCATCACCAATACTAGTGCTCTCCTCATCAAACACAACATCACGGCTCTTTATCATCTTCCTAGTCTCAATGCACATCAGAGGATAGGCCTTGGTTCCCTCACAATAGCCAAGAAACAAGCACTTGGTACCCTTTGCATCAAGCTTACCTCGCTTTGCATCAACCACCTTGGCATAAGCAATGCATCCAAACACACGCATGTGTGCAATGCATGGCTTGCGGCCACTCCAAGCCTCTTGTGGAGTGATGCCAACAAGAGCACGAGTGGGGCACCGATTGCGAATCTACATCGCATTGGCCAGCACTTCCGCCCAAAATGAAAGCTTGAGCCGTTGAGCATGAAGCATGCTCCTTGCCATCTCCACAATGGTGCGATTGGCTCGCTCCGCAACTCCGTTTTGTTGTGGTGTGTATGGTGTTGATGGTTGTCGTTGGATGCCGTGCTTCTTTAAGTAGCGTTGGAAGGCCTTGGAGATGAACTCCCCTCCATTGTCCGATCGGAAAACCTTGATCTTGTGCTTCGATTGCGTCTCCGCAAGTGCCTTGAACTCCTTGAACTTCTCAAGGCACTCTCCCTTGGTCTTCAAGGTGTACAACCACACTCGTCTTGAAAAGACATCAATGAAGGTCACAAAGTACCTTGCACCACCCATGGATGTGGTCCTCATAGGACCGCACACATCCGAATGCACAATCTCCAATGGCTTTGACGCACGTGTCCCTCCATCCTTTGGAAATGGTGCCCTATGTTGCTTGCCTTGCACACACCCTTCACAAAACGACATGGACAAGTCATCTTTGCCAAGGTTCATGCCGCTTACCATGCTTTGAAGAAAGCGCACACTCCTTGCATTCAAATGACCAGGTCGCCGATGCCAAAGCTCCATTGCACCACTCTTTGATGATGATTGCGCCACCTTTGCCGAATCGGCTTCAAAGACCTTGATGAAGGTCACTTGATACAAGTTGCCTTCACGAGGTGCCTTTGCAAGCACATTGCCATTTGGAGCCTTCAATGTGCACCCCTCCACATTGAATAGCACCTTGAATCCACTAGACACAAGCTTGCTCACCGAGAGCAAGTTTGCTTGCAACTTGGGCACATGAAGGACATCCTTCATGGTCACCTTCTTCAAACGCCCCTTTTCAAGCACCTCAACAACAATGCAACCCATTCCAATGGCTTGCACAACACTATCATCACCCAAATGCACATTGCGTGGTGGAATTACCTCATAAGTGTCAAATGCCGCCCTATAAGGTGTCATGTGCTTTGTAGCACCCGAATCCATGATCCACTTGCAAATGGACTTGGAATAGGGTCCCTCTTGTGTTGCAAAGGCGTAGTCATCTAACCCTCCTTGTCTTTGGCTTGGTTTGCATTGTCTCGCCCCCACTTCTTTGCCTTGTAGCAATATCTTGCAATGTGGCCCGGCTTGCCACAATTGTAACACACCTTGGGCTCTCCCCGTGAGAATGAGCTACTCCCCCTGTTTTGCCTTGATACCAAAGCCGCATCATCTCCATGGACCTCCTTCTCCTTGCGCTTGGACACTTCATGCATCAACCTTGCCGTCCCAAAATCCATGGTAAGCTCTTCAAACGGTAAGGTCTCCAAGGCCGTGTTCAAGTTCTCAAAAGAAGGGGGCAAGCGCTCAAGCAAGGTCATTACAACAACGTCATCTTTGACGGGCACATCCAAACAATTGAGTTGATCCGCAAGGTCTCTCACATGGTTGATGTGGGTTAGCATGTCATCACCTTCTTGCATCTTGATGGTAAAGAACTTGCGACAATGTCTTCCATGCTTCCGTTGGCCCTTTGCAATTCCGAATGTGGGCAAGTTGGTTGTCCACCAAATTCAGCCCTATCACGGACATGGCCTTCTTCACACGGCGATTGTACTCCTTGATAGCCTTTGGATCCATCTTGATGCCCTCCTCATCGTCGTCTTCACTTGGTGGAGTCTTCTCCGTGCCTTCTACAATCTCCCAAAGGTCCATGGACTCCAACACCATCTCCATCTTGAACTTCCAAAGGCTAAAGTTCTCCCCCTTGAACTTGTCAATGGTCCTAGCACTCTCATTCTCAAATGTAGCCATGGTGACACTCAATATGCCAAGATCAGCCCCTCCAAGCTCTCAATGTGCACTATTGGCACCTCTACACTCACTTTGAGCCCCTTCTAGACTCCAAGGTGTTTCTACACACCTCTCACACTCACATCAGCCCCTACAAGGCTCTCATACTCATGTAAGCACCTCCCACTAGCAAATCAGCCCTTATAAGGCCCTAGTGTGTGAGTGCACACTCCAATCAATCAAATTGAGTCCCTTCTAGCTCAAATGTGCAATGGTTCACTTCAAGCACTCAAGTCGTCTCACAATGAACTCAAATGCAAACCTTTGCACCTCACTCAAGTATACCTCCCCTTCCTTTGCTCCTACATGCAAAGATGGCCTTGAATGACTTCAAAGAGCATCACCTAGACTCCAATGTGCATCTTATGCACCTCAATCACTCAAATCAGCACCTTTAGAGAGCAAGCAAGCACATCCACAATGTTTGAACACTTACAAGGTCCAAAAGCTTTGAATGAGCACCTCCACCACTCTTGCAACTCTATGTGCCTCCCCAAATCTCCAAATCAACCCTTGTGCACCTCAAAGGCTCCAAATGAGCTTCTTTGCACCTCCAAGGCTCCAAATCAGCCCTTGTGCACCTCCAATGTTCCAAATCAGCCCTTGTGCACCACACACACACAATGCCTCACAAGACCTCCTCCAAACTACTTAGCAACCAAAGAACTCTCACTTGCAACTCACATGAGTGGGCCCATAACCTATTGATGTTAAAAGAAGAAGAGAGATGGTTGCTCTAACAAGTGTAGCACACAAAGTAGTACAAACAATGAATGGAGTGAGATTTGAGCTTCTTTCGAAGCCCTTTACTTCTAGTACTTGGTTGCACATCTCTAAGGGACTCTCAAGGGACATTCCAAGCCACTTGCAAGTCCCTCTAGGACACGTGGCACTCATGGCCACCCCTAAGACTTAGCCACCACCCACTTGTCCTTCCAAGCTTATCATTGACTTGGCTTAGTCAATGCAAGTGGGCTGGTCCTTATCTCTTCACCTAGTCATGCCACATGTGCACCATGTGGTAAATCACCTCTCTCCCTTTTCTCCCCTTTTACTTCCCTCCTTCTAATTCTACCTCATTGCAAACTCTATTTACAATGCGTTAACTACGAGCTACCTAAACTCCAACATGCCCAACGGAGGACATGGTGGCGGATGTGTTGACAAAGGCACTTGCGAAGGAGATGCACCATCCATTAGCAAAGGCCATGGGATTGCGAGAAGGTAACTACTCGCAAAGTGGGAGTGTTGGAGTTTAGGTAGCTCGTAGTTAAGGCATTGTAAATAGAATTTGCAATGAGGTAGAATTAGAAGGAGGGAAGTAAAAGGGGAGAAAAGGGAGAGAGGTGATTTACCACATGGTGCACATGTGGCATGAGTAGGTGAAGAGATAAGGACCAGCCCACTTGCATTGACTAAGCCAAGTCAATGATAAGGTTGGAAGGACAAGTAGGTGGTGGCTAAGTCTTAGGGGCGGCCATGAGTGCCACGTGTCCTGAAGGGACTTGCAAGTGGCTTGGAATGTCCTTTGAGAGTCCCTTAGAGATGTGCAACCAAGTACTATAAGTAAAGAGCTTCGAAAGAAGCTCATATCTCACTCCATTCATTGTTTGTACTACTTTGTGTGCTACACTTGTTAGAGCAACCATCTCTCTTCATCTTTTAACTTCAATATAAAATTGCATATATTGGAGATTTACTAAATTGTGTTCATGTGGCATGAGGAGGTTAAGAGATTATGGCGAGCCCATTGCATTGAGTAAGCCATGTCAGTGATAAGGTCGGAATGATAATTAGGTGGTGGCCAAGTGGCATGGGCAGCCATATATGCCACGTTAGCTCAAGGACTTGCAAGTGACCTGGGATGTCCCTTTAGAGCCACTTAGAGAGGTGCAATCAAGTACGTTGAGTTACAGTCTTCAAAAGAAGCTCATATCTCATTCCATTTAGGATTTGTACTACTGCGTGTGCGTATAAGAATTATATTTCTCCTTCTTGTAATCACAATCCAAACTGGGCGATGTAGTTTTTGACCTTCTAAAGAAATTATAAAAACTTGAATCCCATCTGGAGAGTCAGAACTTGAGCTTCCAATGTTGGAGTTAGTCAAGAGAGGGATTGCTCCATCGCGCTTCTCTCAAGTTGAGCTCAACTAATCCTTTTTATTATTATATGTAGTATTCGCCAACAACATGTAGATGCATAGTATGTAGTATTATCCCTTCCATCGAACCCAAGCCCCTAAAGCTGCAAGCTTTTATGAACATGAATTGCTCCATCTTCTCCTATGTTGAGATTTGTAACTTTGCTTTGCTACTCACAAAGGTCCTTCTTTGTCTATCGCCCTTAAATAGAACTTTTGATATTTCCATTTCCCCCCATTTGCTGACAAATCCAATACCCTCCCTACATGAATGTCACAATTATTAGAGTGTGCGCTGTTGAACGAAGACAGCTTACAAGTTGACACTAAGAAACATTCAAAAATTCCACGAGATACACACACACTCAAGCAGTGAATCCTTGCAACAAGAATCTAAGGCAACGTGGTCTCTCTTTGTGCGACAGTAAACGCTAATTGTGAAGTACCAGTTGGATAACTCACCATACGGTTGATGGGGACCGTCTTTGACATGTGACATGATGGATACGGCATTTAACGTAGTTCCGGCATGTGCTACGAATGCGTAAATGTACACTTTGGAGCACCCTAATTCCTCCACTGCAGCTCTGTCATCTTCACAAAATACATGTTAACTCCTAAAGGTCCTAGACCCGATTCGTGTCATAGCCGTTTTGGGCAGGCTATTCTAAGGTTTCAGAATTTTATTATTTTCTGAAAGTTTTACTCTATGTATCTCTAAACAGTAGCTTTCCAATAGCGCAAGTATCAGAGCATTTGGAGTTACGATGCAAAAGATCCGGGCATCCAATAACCAATAGAAATCTTCCATTTTCTGCCCAAGTTGCCCATCATTCAATAGCGCAGAAAGTGACAAGACAAATTTTCAAAAGGTGGGCACTTGCAAAATGATGGGCCCAATATTTTTTCATCCATACACAATTATGATGGTTTTCATCCAAGAAAATTTTCATCTAACTAACTATTTCTATCTAAAGAAGTTGCTGATTTTTCATCCAAATAACAACTATCATCCAAAGTTTATATTTCATTCAGTATCTATTTTTCATCCAAGGTATGAAAGTTAGGTATAAGCTCACAAAGTTTGAGCCTCACACATGCTTCAAAAGGCAAAAAAGTTCTTGATTTTGTGAAAGGGTGTGTGCTGAAATTGCCTTGCATTCTTCAAAATTGAAGACTACTTCAAGGGTAGTCTAAAAATGTCCGATTGAAAATCTGAACGATAAATATGTTGAAGTCAATGATAAAAAGAACCACAAAAAATTTCAATGCAATCGAAGTAGATCTCAAATTTCTAGAATTTTTGGAAGTGTAAATTGTATATTTTCCTTTTATTTCAACGAGCAGTTTGGAAAAAGGGTCCTGTGGATGGACCCTTCGCCACGTCATAAGTACTAGATGAAATATTGTATGAAGGAAATTGATGATCCTCCATATATCAAATGTGTTTGCAAAGTATAGTTATTGGGCATCAAAACTTAAGTATACTCGAAGGGCAGTGTCAAAAAATACTTTTATAGTGACTTCAAAGGTTATAATCTCGCAATCTATACGATGGATTGTCCTCAAAAATGGCATACACCTTTTTGAATAAGGCAGATAAAAGATCCTACGGTTAAATATTCAACATTGAGTCTGAATTTAGAAAACAATCGATTTCTATTAGTAAGGGTATATTTTTGGCAGTTTTGGCTCCAAAAACACCAAAGGCCTTTAGAGGTTAATTTTCCTCTAAGCCATGCCATTGAAATTTTGATTAGCAACATTTGAAAATTTTCAAATCTTCATACCCTAAATTGAAGAATACATAGATTGAAGGCCAATCAAGTGACTAAAGGATTAATGACCACAATACTTTGATTTCTTAATGAATAAAAAATTTCTACTATGGAAGAAGTTTTTTTCACAACGTCAAAGAGAGTTATGATAATTGATTAAATCAACAATCTCAAAGGTAGCAAAATCTTATAGCCAAAAATTTGAAGTTGCCCCTTGTTAAAAAAAAAATAGACTTAAAAGGACGATAACTTCTTTTTTAGACGCTTTGAGTAAAAAAATTAAAACTTAAAATCAATATATTCCCATAAAACTCTAGCATTTTCCTATGTCTACAACTTTTTTTGAAAAAATTGACATGGTAGGATCCTACCCAAAATTCTATTTGTCTATAGAATAATCAATAGTCCTTTAGAAATTAAAATGAAATTGTATCAATTTTGAACCTACTGTATCTCCAAAAGTAGTGATGAATAATAACCACTTCGTGTTTGTTACATCTGATATTTTGGGTTTTTTTTAATTTCATAATTTTTTTTCTTATTAACCTTCATAATCTTCTAATTTTTATTTTAAAATTACTTTTCATGAACTATGCTATGGCACTACTATATTGTTTTGATAATATATATATATATATATATATATATATATATATATATATATATATATATATATATATATATACATATATAATTATACATGGAACACTAAATTATAAAATTGAGCTAAATCTTATTTAAAAAATAGTTATACAAGTTATTTTTTCATCATTTGTTTTGTATTGTTGGATACCGAGCTGATAAATATATCAAATGTTTGATACGGTCAACTCAAAAAGGACTTAAAATGCATATGTGGCAATTTCACAAATATTACAACTGGAGACTAATTATGTTACAATCATAGATTTCTATAGGATCTTAAGAGCTCCACATTTGTATAATTGCAAAGATTCATTACAAAATATAAGTGGAAGAAAAAATCATTAGCTGATGTTTAAAAAATATAGTTGTTGATCAAATAATTTAAACTATTACTATACGGTTAGATCTATATGATTGATATCATCAATATACTTTTATAAAATTGAAAAAAAAAAATCTCTATAATTTTTAAAAAAAAATTATAACAATAAGAATATTAAAAATTCATGGATGAAATTTGCTGTGATGACTTGAAAAGTGACACTTTAATAATGGTGATTTCTCTCCATTTTTTTATTGCTTCACTTTATGTTCTTTTAAGGGCTCTTTTAAACTAAGATCTTAAGTTTTTTTTTAATCACTTCAACATGAAAATGAAGCATAGAAGATTTACTTATCATCTCCTTTCTTTTAAATTTCTGTGTAAACCATAGGATTTTAAAATATTTTTTGGACATTAAACAAATGCCATCTAGAATATATATACCACTTTCTAGTATTCAATTCTATAAATTTTGAACATTCACAGCATATAGGTTTAAAGTAGTCAATACCTTGGAATTCAAACAAAATTATAAAAAAAAATCCATTTAGATTCTTAAACTTGATTTATTATAAACTATATACAAATAAAATATAATGATTTTTTGTTAAATCATTTTGTATTATAGTAAAATGTATGCAATACTTGCTAATTCCTAAAATTGTGATGAAAATCATACATAATATTTACCTAGTTAAGTTGATAAATCATTTCTTTGAATGCTAGTACATTCTACTTGATGAAGTTTCAACAAGCACCATAGCATAAATAAATAAGTGTACCTCAATCCAAATTACTTTGGCCCATATCCTAACTTTAATTCTCTTTTTTTTCATTATTCGGATTACAATAGTTAAAAATTTGCTGATAGTAGGGAAAGATGGAGGGAGGGGGGGAGGGGGGGGGGGGGGGGGGGGGGGATTGAAAATAGTAGATACTTTCTTTCTGTATGTTTTTGAATATGCCTTGCTAGTGCATACTTGGAATGTAGTTGTAAAAGCTTTCAATCTAGAGTAACTTAGCTCCAAGCCCACAGTAATTGCAGAAAGGGGTTGGAGTGCCCACAGGGCCATGTGGCCGCTTGCAGGGCATCCTGGACAAGTGGAGTGCCTTGACAACTGATGCATGAGGCCAGACTCCACATTGCACAATGATGCATGGCTGTGTTTTCACCACATGTGGACCACTGAACGTGAGCTGCATCCCTCCCGAGTCCCCTCTCAATGTAAGCTCGTTTTCTACGAAATGGACCAACTGGTGGAGGAGCCTGTCAATTGCCTCATGATGCCTCGAGGTTGATGTGTTCGGGCTTGCAGATTGTGAAATTTAGTATCTGAAGATTGGCAATTATCTGGTCGAATCTTGTTAATTGCTTGAAGCCTCTATTGTTCCTGCCTGGAAATCTCATCTTGTGTTGAGGGGTAAAGCTTCTGAACAATGGGGTTCGTCGAGTCCTTCCTCAACGTGCTACTGCCACCTTCAGGTACATCTCTTCTGATTGCAGTTTTCGGTGAAAGTCTAGGGTTGTTTTCGGTGAAATTAAGTACATACCACTTTCATTTTCCCCGCGTCATGCTCCAACTACATGCTTCATGCCTCTCTACTTTTTGGTTCTGCTTCTAATCGCTGCTTCTACTTCTGGTTTCGAAAGAGGTTTGTGTTTCCCCATTGCAAAGGCTCAAGAATAGGATGCTTGTAATAGAAAGAAATTGACCTACTTTTGTTTCTGCTTCCACTTGTGTAAACGGCCCTAGTGTTGTTCTAGCGTGTCGTTGGTTTTATTCAGCTAAATTTGCGTTATGCAAGAAATTTCATACAGTTGATTGGTTTTCTATGGGTGCAGCGGCGACGGTGTTGCTGTTGATGTCGCCGATGCTGGTCTTCTTTAAAGCTCTAATGGCGGTGTCCTCATGGGTATTTCACGAGGACATGCATGGGAAGGTCGTCCTTATCACGGGAGCGTCATCTGGAATCGGAGAGGTAAGCTAGCTTTTGTGCTGATATTGAAGAGACATAATCGTTCCGAAAACCTTGACCCACACTTTGTCTTACAACACCACTCTGGGTGCGAAACTCGCATCCTCAGGTATGGCACGCTTAATGTTTTCCAAGTGATGTTATTCCGACACATTATGTGGCTCTGAATTGTTGATATCAAAGTATCAGTTTATGGAGCTGCATCCTCGCCAACCCTGTCCTTATTCCAGAAGGAAAATTTAGAATGAGGAGTTCATCATTTCGTTAAAACCTCGCTTACAGTTTCATCAACTTGTGCGATCTGAACACACAGCAGCATTGTTAGTATAACGTTAATCGACATTTGTGCAATGAATAAAGTGCTGTGTGCGATGTGTCTTGTCTCGGATCTCAGCACATAGCCTACGAGTATGCTCAGAAGGGGGCGCGCCTCGTGCTGGTGGCGCGGCGGGAGAGCCTGCTCAAGGAGGTTGCACACAGGGCCATGGCTAAAGGAGCATCAGACGTGAAGGTCATCATTGGAGATGTTCAGAAAGAAAATGATTGCAAGCGTTTTGTTGATGAAACAGTCAAAAAATTTGGACGACGTAAGAAATTTCTTCTCTTGTGTAAACAGACACCAACTGCGCATGCTTGAACTTGGGCGATGTTGGGTAACTGTACATTGAGTAGTTTTCAATATTATCTGCTGTCCTCATCTTCTTCAACGAACACTGATATCTGAAATTCAACTTCCGGCTGGGCTCATAAGATTTCTAATAGGATTTTTGGCTTGAGTTCGTTCTAATTGCTTCACAAGATCTGGGTAGATTTTTGTTCTGTAGATCGTTACATTCTGAGTACTCCTATGTGTGGTTGACATTTTTCTAGCGTATTTCTAGCTTGTTTGTAATGGCTTCCTTTAACTGCGTCTGGAAACTGGATGGTGGGTGAGTATTGCAGTGGACCATCTCGTGAACAATGCTGGTGTTGCGCACAGCTTCTTTTATACCGATACAAAAGACCTTCGATCTCTTACGTCAACTTTTGTACGATTCGGAACCCCACCTTCGATAGATGAAGTCTACCGATCTCTAAATTGAATGGACTCATAATGTGTTGCATTTTGGCCTCGACATGAAACATGTTGATCTACTCGCTGGAAATAAATATTTCTCATAGCTACTGACGATTGAGAAGCTTTTGTTTTGAAATATTTTGACTGTGGAATTGTGGATAAACCAACAGGACACAACATTCTGGGGTGACGTGTACATGTCGTACTTTGCACTTCCGCATTTACGACGCACCTCGGGCAAGATTCTTGTCATTGCATCTGCTGCAAGCTGGTTGCCATATCCAAGGCAATCAATTTACAACGTAAGTGTAATCGTCTAATTACCCCGATCAAATATGCCGTCCAGTAAATGAGAGATTCTTGATCAAGTTAAATTCGCGTTGAGTTATTTCATCAGCGTTTCTCCAGTCAGTAGTGCGCTGGCTTTCTACGTGGTTCCTGTCCCTTGCCAGTTTTGTTTTGAGATTCTCAAATTCGCATAGCTGAGCTTCAGTTTGGAAAAACCGAACTTTGGAAAAGATTTTTGAAAATTTAACTTTTCATAATTATTTTGATGTGTGTAGTCTGCGAAGTCAGCTACGTTGGCCTTCTTTGATACGTTACGGGTTGAGGTCGGTGATGCAATCGGCATCACCATTGTTATGCCGGGATGGGTTGAAAGCGAGATCACGAAAGGCAAGGTTATTCATGAAGATGCCGCTATGTGGATAGACCAGACGCAACGAGACGTATGTCGCCTTCTACTCAATTTGATTGTGGTTGCTTTTGTGCCTTTCAGAGGATAGTTCAGGTTTTTAGGTGAAAGAAGATCTAGGTCGAAGAATGAAAATAATCTATAGTGAAGGATCTTACAATGTGCACTGGGTTTTGTGGTTAATGTGCAGATACACGTTGGACCAGTACCCGTGATATCTGTAACAGAATGCGCTCGCGCGGCAGTGAAAGGCGTGATAAGAGGCTCCCACTATGTCACGGTTCCATTCTACTATTCCATCTTTCTCTTATACCGCGTTTTTGCCCCTGAGGTCCTGTTGTGGGCGTTCCGTCTCGTTTTTGTGATAAACCCAAATAAACCTTCAAGCAAAAAAATATTGGAAGCTACAGAAGCGAACAAGATTTTGTACCCAGAAAGTATTCAGAAGAGTGATTGAATCTGAAGTATAGGTGGTTGGTTTCACGATTCAAAGGAGAAGTCCTCTTCTGGGCAAGAAGTAACACTGTTTACAACAGCTAATTCTCCGACGGTATTTGCATCAAACAGTGTACAGTCCATGCAAATATGGGTTACAGGATTTTACCTTGAGTTACCGGTTATTTGAAGGCGTCAATTCTAATTGAAAAGTTCAGAGCAGAATCCGATGTTCACGAATCGCACGCTTTGGTAGTGAAGGAATTGGTGAAAGATTAGTCAAGTTCCGAATGCTCTTTCGTCATCCTCTAAGTTGTTTCTTCTAATCTTTGGACCTCTCTTCGACAGCTTTTGAGGCGGTTCTCTCTGTATTGTTCAGTACTGCCATACTGCTGTTTCAAAGCTCTTGAGACTTTTTCAGTAAAGAGTTCGTCATTGTGGGCTTTCTCTCGCATACACTACAGAATGTGGATGCCTACTGAAATCCAACTTGAGGGCATTGCGACAATAGTTTACTCTTCTGAACAGAAAAACACACTTTTCATGCCACATTCAGCCAGACGTAAATATCTAACAACTTATAACGTGAGTGCTCCACTCCTTACTGAATCGTAATAGATACATTGCATCCATCACCTTTTAAGAACCTCAATCCCAAACACTAATCATTGGAAAAAAACAGATAATAGCCTCGTGAATATAACAACGTTGTAGGCTTCGAACACTGAAATGAGGCATTCGAATATCCTCACCATAAAGTAAATATCTCCTAAACTAACAAACACAATCACTTCAGATGATGCTTACATGATTTCAGGACACCTTAGTTTCTAACCTCGGGGTAATCCAGTTTCCCAACAAGTGCGAAAAGTGACGACAGGTTGAAGCTTGAGGTAAATTGCATAAGCGCTCATCCATTAAAGGGACGAATAAAATAAGGATAGACATTTTTGAACATCAGTACCACTAGATCCAATCTTCCTGCTGCAGCTTCAGAGGTAGATATACCTCTGAAAGATACTGGAACCCAAAGGAACTAAGCGCTTGAATTTCGGCCTTCTCTTTGGTCTTCACCATCAGTTCTAGCTCCTTAACCCAATTCTTATCCTTTTTGATAAAATCCTCATTTAAAAGGTCCTTTCCGGTTTTAATATCCTGATCTGACATCGGCAAGCGGCACTGCTCGGGAATCTTGTACTTGTCCAAGTCACTGGGCCGCACCCCAAGCCATTTGATATCAGGAGTAGTCAGGTTCGAGCTGTCATAGGACATATTTTTGGATCCTGACATATACACCGACAGAATTTTGAGCCCATACGGGTCACTGTCAACCAACCCCAACACGGGGAGTTTCAAGTCAGTCTTCATTTTCCTCAAGAACAGCCTTGTTGCTACATCCGGTTGTCCTTTAGCAGTTATGATGACACACGGGAACCGATTGTAAAACCGATCTTCTGCCAAACGCATGAAGGCGGCATCTTTCTCAACAAGAAGAATGAACAGAGCATCACTTTCCATGCTTTGAACCTTATCGATGTTGGGGGGAATCGCCTTCCCACCCACTCCCATCTTCGTACAATCAATCCGATCACCATCTTCAACAAACACCAGCCGTCCAACTACAACCCCTTTCTCAGAGGCAACAACGTTAAGACTTGACCTCGTGCATCCCAACATGCACGAAACATCGTCGAGGATGGTGTCACTCTGACCCTGCTCCTGAAACAGCTTTACATCGGTGTAGAACAAATCTCGCTTAGTGACATGAATCTGCTTCGTGCAGAGCTGATGCACAAGCTGTAAAATCCGAGTAGTAATGGCCGTCTTTCGAACGCTAGAGATGTTGGCAAATTGACGAAATGAAGCTTTGTCCTTCAGTACAATACGGTCCAACTCTGGCACATAAAGCTGGTTAGCACTGGACCGTGAAGGAACCAAATACCCAAAACCATTCCCACTGAGTATTGACTTAGCAATTGCCAGGATGCTCTTCTCAATCTCAAACACAACGCTCCCTGTGTTGAGGTCGACTACCTCCTTACAGCTGTTGGCAAGATTCAAGTCTGCTAGTGTGCGCGTTTCCGGCTCTGTATCTTTTGCAGCCTGACAAAATTTGGTTACAGAAGCAAGGATCTTGACGTCGGGCTTCAGCTTCTTCTTGAACGCGAGGGCTGCCTTCGCTTGCTGCTTCGGACCTTCTGCTGATGTTCCCGGAATGTCATCATCGTCTTCCACCTCTCGGGCTTTCCGCTTGTCTGCCATACCCCAAACAGCAAACTACTCACCCAAAAGTCACCTGGTCAGGCTTGGGTCAAAGCGGAATCACAATCACGCCCAGATATGGAGAACGGCCCCCCGAACCGAAGTAGAAGACTCGTTAACACATGCGCAATCTGTCATGAAATCGCAACCAAAGAGACGATAACGACATTCCACTATCAAAACAATCTCTCTTCAAAAGTGAGCCGCAAACGAGATGAGACACGAACACGTATTCATTAACACCCAAAGTGGGTTAAAATTGATCACGTGCAGAGCAGGTGACAGAAAAATGTACACATCTGGCAATGATTAGAATCTACTAGTGGAACATTTGTTCCCTTGCTCTCCAGAATCAAACACATGGTGTAGTCACAGAGTATGCACATAATCCAAATTCCTCGGCAGCGCCCTCGGAAACAGAGGCTCCGACTATGTTCCTTCCTGCATTGACTATGCTCTTAAACTTGAATGGACTCATACACACGAAACGACATGGGGCGTAATTCCTTAATCTTCTCTCAAAAACGTGAAACAAGAAGCAGATCTGCATAAAATAGGGCGACGGCAACACGGAGAGGAACGGTCACGAGCGACATCAGCTACGGTAGGGGAGCTTGGGAGATTACCCTGGACGTTTAGCTCGACCTTTTATTCGTCCAAAACTTCGCAATTGCTCAGAAAAACACGTGACTCTGTTCGGTCCCTAATCCTACACTGCAGGAGTGATTCGATGGCCAGAGCACTGAACATTAACGACAGCCAGATAGACTACGCAACCGAACTGAGTCAAACCCTCCCATAATCGTCCGTCAAAAGCCCCAAAAAAATAGTATACACAGCTCGGCCTCGGTGGTAGATTAAAACCCTGACATCGTTTCACGAAAAGAGGAAAAACAGCAAACAAAGTGACAACCCGTGGTCTGTAACCCTTGATGAACGACGACTTAGACGATGGAAGCGAGAGAAGGTGGACCCATGATACGTACACGAAGGGAAATAAAGGAAGGTGAAACCTGGCGTTGCTGAGTTGGGATGGTGGTCGGTCGGTCGGAGCAGAGCTGAGGTTGTGGATGATGCAATTGTTGAGAGGAAGATGAGCTAAGTTAATCCAGAGCTCCCCCCGGAAGGAAGGAAGGAAGGAAGGAAGGAAGCAGACGACGACGGAGGCGAGTTCACGAGTTCCGCATCGGCACCAACACCCTCACCAATGCACCATCACCATTGCACCATCACCAATGCAGCACCATCGGCATCGTCATCGTGGGCAACCCTATGTTTCCCTCCACCCGCAGTGCAGTGCAGTGCAGTGCAGTGCAGTGCAGTGCAGTGCTCCACCGCTGGGGTCCCCTCCCTCTGCCGCCTCACACTACCGGTACCGTAGCTTGAGTTTGGAATGAAGAGAGCCTCCGTCTCGTAAAACTTGGGAGCTGTTGCCCTGGCCATCCAACCAGAAAAATGGCGGGAGACCCCTCCAGGACCCCTCTCACGCCCTCTTTCCACTACACACCCGTGACCAAGGCTTTTTCTTCCTTGGGCCCGCTTTACACTCTAGAGTCTACACATACAGCCCACGCCAATTTCCCTTCGGATCCATTGCATGAAATTTTAGCCCATTTTGGGTGGTGGCCGGACTCAACTACCATTAAGGTAGTATCACCTACAATCGTCACTTTAACTGGAGTGCCTACTTTCTATTATTAAGGTAGCAGCACCCATAACCACGAAAATAAGGATTTTAGGGTAGTGAAAGTCACTTTTAGGGGATGAAAATAATAATCTTGGATTAGCAAGAGGAAATGAAAAATATTGATGTAAGTTTGGAAGCTTGAATCAAGAGCATGTAATTACAGCAAATTTTCAAAGTGCGATTCCAATCTAAATCCATAGTTGTCTGTAGCAGCCTCTATAAGGGAGTGGACATGTAGCTATTGGTGGAATTAAAGTATGATTATACCAATCTAGGTAGTCCCCAGAAAAGTTAGAACAAGAACTAGAAAACGTGTTAGAGTGGTTTAGAATCCTAAACTGAAACGGCTCTAAAGTTGCGTCAGAAAAAAAGTGAAACTGTCATGTGCCACATGCGTTGGCATGACTATGTACACCCAAAACCGTCCAAAAGCGTGTTCAGAAGCGGCCAGGTTGGGCCCATCTTCGACTGCCAGAGCTCGGCTTGGCTTCGTAAAGCAACCCCGCGATGACAGCCGGCAAAAGGCCGTTGGAAACCCTCCCCCTCCCTGCTCAGCTTCCCGCCGCTCCCTCTCAGCTTCCCGTTGTCTGCGCGCCAGCCTCGCAGGCTTCCCGCTGAAATTGTTGGCCGCTGTGCGCCACGCTCCGAGGAGCAAGCTTCCCGCTCCGCTTCAAAAGCACAACCGTAGTCACAGCGCTTGTGGTGTTGCACCTTCCAATCTGCAGCGTCGTCGCGCCTCAGCTTCTTCTCGCTTCCGGGCTTGCTCAGCCGCTCGCCTCGCTTTCTCACGCAGTTTTTCTGCCTTCTTACGCTTTGCCTGAATCCGCCGTAAGACTCTGTCGGCTTCTTTTCTTGCCTTCTCAGCTTCTTTCCTTACCTTGGACTCTTCACGTTGAGTTTTTCGTTGCTCTGCCTGCTTCTTGCGAGCCTCTCGCTCTTTTGCTACTGCTTCTCGTTTTGCAACCTTTTCTTTCATTGCTGCTATGTACTCTTCAGAGGTCATCAAAATCGACTTTGAGTAATCAATAAGTGGCTCACCTTGTGCGCGGGTTCTTGTACGTCGTTGCAGGTGTGGTAATGGAAAGAGATTGCGAGGCTCGATATTTGGCGGAGCATCTCCTTCAGAATCCGTTTCTTCATCACATTGTGTTTCACTGTCTGACTGCACGAAATACTACTGCGTCTCAGGTATGATCTGGTCACCGACCTCCATATTGATGTGGTTCTCGTCAATGTGTGCAGCCACATCGCCGAAGCTGTCCCCTGTCTGTGACAGTCCGTGGAGATTTAGGGCCCCGAGCGGTGCAAGGTCGGTCACAGCTTCCTGGTTTGACTGAGGCTGCTGATCAGACATAGTCTGCTGGTCGGACAGAACTTGCTGCTCGGAGACGGCCTGCTGCTCCGCATTGTCTGCAGGTCGAACATCATCACCGCTCGAACGTCGAACTCCCATCTCGTAGTGTTGCAGGTCGTGGTAGTCATCATCTTCATCTGACTGAAGTCCTTCGTCATCATCGCCGCCTTCCACAGACTCTACAAAACATGAGCTGGGGGTCATGTGAGAGTCCATGGCTGAGGGCCGTAGGGGCCATATCCCTGTGGCAGCAAATCCCTTCACAATCTTTTGAGCTGTGAGTGCTTTTCGTAGCCCTAGTGATACCCATTCTGCCAGTTCTTCTTTTTGTGCTCCACGACCTTTGTTCTGGATAGTCCACTTATCCCTGTATTGTCGAAATGCTACCTTGAAAGGTTTGAAGATACTAACGTCTAGAGGTTGTAACCTGTGGCTTGTATGGCTAGGCAGTGTGATGATGTCAAGGCCTTCATGCTTGGCCTTTTGCACAACTTCAAGTGTGACGTGTGATCCGTGACCGTCTAAAATAAGAAGGTGCCTATTCTGATCTGAAATTCCATACCTTTCTTTGACGATTTCTATGAAGTGTGTGATCCAAGCTGAAAACAAGAATGCTGTCATCCACCCATTAGGTTGCATAGCCATGCATGCCTTTGGTTCACATCTAGCTATGTAGTTCCTTTGCTTTCGTTTGCCTTTGAAAATGTAAAAATTTGGGATGTACTCACCTGCCGCATTTACGCATGACAAGACTGTCAAATGCTCTCTACTGTTTGGCACTGTTGTGTGCACAGATCTAGTGCCCCGTCGTGCGAAGACTAGAGCACCTCCTCCATTCTTGCCTGCTTGTGCTCCCGATTCGTCTGCATTCCAAATGTAGGCAGCAGGGTATTTGTGGCGGTTGTATGCTTCTTCAAGGTTTTTATAGAAAGAAGCAACATTACTTGGATTCAAAGCTCTTGCGCGTCCTTCTTCTAAACCTTGTGCAGATCTAAGCGTCAATTCCGGATGGCGATACATGAACCATCGAAGCCATCCACGTCCAGGTATGCCGTCTGTGAAGGGTGTCCAACGCTCTTGTGTAATTTCTGTGACCTTACTTTTCAATTCCATCACCGAAATGGGATGAGCGTGATCTTGCATGTCAAGAATCCAACGTACCAAACTTGTTTCTTCTTCGACAGTGAGGACTCCTTGCCTTCCTTTTTTCCGCTGTAGAGTTCTGTCGTAGATGTGATCCCTCAGCGACGACGGTGGTATCCCGAAGTCCTTTGCTACAGTTGCTATTTTATTTCCAGCATCTACTGAAGCAATCGCTGCTTGCAGTTGAGCGTCTGTCCAGTTTCCTGTGCGTTTCTTACGTTGATTTGCATGCCCGCTTGGCCCCGCCAATGATGATCTACGATTGTTTGGTTGCACTGCAGGTTCATTGTCGATGATCCCAGCTCCTCCATAAGCTCCGCCCAGTGTACCTTCGGCCAGGGAGTCTCCGACGACACCGCCCACTGTACCTAGTTCGGCTAGGGAGTCTTCGATGACTGCAGCGTGGGACGTTGCAGGTACTGCTGCGAGGTTCCCTTCGGCTACTGTAGCGCCAGCTGCTGCACGTACTCCAGCCAGGTTACGTGTGCCACTGCGGAGTCCACTAACCCCGTTGCCGAACCCTGCATTGTAAGCGGCGTTGCCGAACCCTGGAGAAGCTCCGGCGCCGAATCCTGCAGAAGCTGCGGTGCCGAACCCTGCCGAAGCTCCGGCGCCGAATCCTGCAGAAGCTGCGGTGCCAAACCCTACCGAAGCTCCGGTGTCGAACCCTGTAGAAGCTGCAGTATCGAACCCTGCAGTTTAAGTTGACGGCATGAACCATGATATTGCAAGAAGTACAATAATTAGTTCTTAAGGTTTCGAACTTGCCAAGTGGGCAACATACCTGCTGTAGGTATCGGCCGATGCGAGCTGAGCGATGGAAGGCCTCGCAGGCGCCCTCCCCATTCACTTTGTCTTGGGCCGATTCCGGTCCTTTGCGTGTGCACTACAGTGCCACAGGACTCGATTCTTCTCCACGGACCTGCATGTAAGGGAACAGGACGTGCAAGTCTCTCACGCTGATTTTCATGACTTTCCTGAGATCTACTGTAGCCGTCTTCCAATGGAGACCAACCACCCTCTTCTAGAAATCCGTAAGCCTGTAGTTCTGGAGTCCATGCCTCTGACTGCCGAAAACTCCTTTCAGAGTAGGACTGCGTCTCTTCTCCCCCACACTCCATGCGTGTAACTACAAATTGCACTCTCAATTCTTCCAAACAAAACTGCCAGCTACTTGCATACGGAGCCCTCAATGGCAGATCATGTTTGCTTCACTCTCTTAAGTTATAAAAATATTGTGGTTTTAATGCCGTGCTTTGATGTTCATAATAAAGTGTAAAAAATCGCTCATAACCGTCGTTTTTGCCCCCATATCTTTCTCCACCAATGAGTAAATACAATAAGACTGCATCCTTAATTGCTTTCATTACCCCCGTAACCACTGGGCAAGGTTTCAGTAACCAACTTCTGTAACACATAAATAATTCCATCACTGAAATTATCATGACATATGTTCCGTGATCGTGGGCTTTTATTTCCAAACACATGGGCACCTTATCTTATTACAGTATTCACCTACAACCGCCGTTTTTTTCAAGAAACCGGTCATGGGACTCAAAGCCACGCTAAAGGATACCAAAATAGGTCACGCCCATGGGAACGGTAACGGTTATGAATGCTACCTTAGAAGTTGTAAGTTTCTGATTTTTATGTTCAAGAGGATTCCAATGCACCAAAGAATGACCCTTTTTAACTTTTGCATACTTTATTCAAATCATGCAAAGTTTTATTGGTAAATGATCTAAAATCGCCATTTATTCCATTAATAAATGATCAAAAATTACAATCTAAATATGGGCAGGAAACCATTTTTGAGTCTGACTCAAAATTGGGTGTCACTACCTTATAATAAGATTATAACCGCATCCAATTATTCCATGTGTAAAGACTTTGGGGGCAAGAAGCTAAGAAAATTCAATAAATCTAGATCTAGTCCTTTTTCTCTTTTTATTGCTTTTTGTACAAGATGGATGAATGAAGACATGATAATTTAGTGACTCGCCTATTCTTCATGGTCGTGCGACATCTAATGGCGGTTGTTGCAATATTGCAAAGTTTGATTGAATTCACGAATTACCGCAATAAAACGAGCATGTAGCCTCAATCAAAGCATCTACAAGTGCACATCACATACACAAACCAAAAACATAGTCAGGAGGTGAATTTGGGCTTCATTTCCAAAATGGGGCTTGAGCTAAAATTTCCAGCAATGGTTTAAATTCAAAAATGATGAATTGGGTTGGATAGACATGAAGGTGGAAGGAAGGAAGAGGTAAATCAAATCCGTGGAGACTCTTTCATTGCACTCGTGAGATAAAGGTCTCAACTTTTGCAGCTTTGCAAGTGGATTTGATTAGTTGAAGAAAAAAATACTTTTTCTTTAAAAAATATTTTTTTATTCAAATTTAACATTGGCTCCAAGCCTAAGAATTGGCTTTCCATTTTTGGTGCATTCAATTCACTAAGCTTAGGTCATGATAGTACCAAAATTTGTATAATGTATCAAAACATTATATAATGCAAAAATGTAAAGCAATCAATTTTGTTAATAATTTTCTTACAACTTAGACATCTTTTCTTTAATAATATAGTGCAAAAATATTTTGGCACATTATAGAGATTTTATATGTTTATGTAAATATTTTCCAAAAATGTACATTTTCACATGCACTTGTGTTTTTTTAAATCATAGAAATTTCTATAGCAAATCAAACAGAATTTAAAATATGATAATTCTATTATAATACAAGTTACTTGTCACACATAGTTGCTTTGACAATGAATTTGTTTTTGACTAGATGGATGTATTTTTTATTTTATTTTATTTCTATTTCTATTTTTTAAATAACTTACATAAATTATTTTTTATTGGCACCAATGAATTGCAATCACGAATAGGCCATCAATCAATTTAATAAGATAATTTATTTGACGTGCAATGATGAAGGCAATCTACGCATTATTTAGAAGTCAAAATTGTAAGAAAATTTTGGGAATTATTGTTGAACAATCATTTTTAAAATAAATAATGTCTAAGTCGTAAGAAAATTTTGGAATTGTTACAGACTATTGTATTTATTAAGAACTCAATTATTTAAAATAGAAGTTATGTTTTAGAAAAAAAATAATCTATATTATACAAAAACCATATCTATTTGCTAATCAAAACCAATTCTACAAAGAACCTTTCATGAAATCTAAGTTATATGTCTTTTTAAAACATGCAACCTTTTCTTCTACAAATTGTTTTTGTATTTTTAAAAATTCACTATATGATTTCTATGTACTTTTTGATACATTCTTCAACTCATATGTTCATGTATACTTTTACACAATAATATAATTGCATTTATGATTTCTTTTTTAAAATCTCATAAATCTTGAAATTAAAAATTAAATTTGAATTCAATTTTTTAAACTAATATAGTCAATGCAAAAACTATACCATGGGTCTTGGATTTTAAAATATCTATTAGATTATTTGGTGGTTTATCGGCCGTTGCAAATCATTGGCGCTAAAAGTGCAAATGGAATTCATTTCCATGAGCCATTGAAAAACAATGTGGTTAAAAAAACTTATACATCCATTCTATTGAATTTTTTTGCATTATCAAACAAGTTAAATATTCCAAGTAATCTAGATTATAATATTCTAAGCAATAAAATTTTATGTTATAGTTTATTTGACATAACAAAAATTTATGATTAAAAAAACATAAGTGCATCTTAAAATGTACATTTCTTTGAAAACATTTGCATAAATATATGAAATCTCCATGATGTGCCAATCCATGTTTTCATTTGCTATTAATTTTAGATTTAATTTTTTTACTCAAAAATATAAATAGAATTTCAGGTGTGTGTTAAAAGATACATTGAAATTAATTGAAGAATTTCAAAAAACATGTAAATAACCTTAAATAGTAAAAAAGGTTGCATGTTTTGAAAAGACACAAAAATAAGTTTTACATAAGATTTTTCGTTGAATGGCTGGTAATTGACAAATGGACGACAATCAGCAACAATTTGATTATATATATATATATATATATATATATATATATATATATATATATATATATATATAGCATTTAAAAATGCATTTGTTTTTTTTTTAACATGCAATTGATCATATCAAAAAACATTTGACCTTATCTATTAGAACCTATCAAATTTTATATTCATTGAAAAAAAATTATTTACTTTGAAATAAAAGCATTTTTTGATTAGAAAATGATTCTTTGGCATTTTTTGTCAACATAAAATCACTACAAATAACCTCAAATGTATCAATAAATCAAAAAATATCTCATTCTCTTTTTGTCGTTTTCTCCTAATAATTTGGTGAGATTGAATTTTTTTTTCTTAAGATTTTTTCTACATAATTCTATTATTATATAAATTGCTTAGAAGTTATTGTTACTTCCTTGATGCAAAAATATGTTGGTAAACTGGATGTTTAATTCCTTTTATTATATGGATTTATGAATGATTGTACATTGTACACACACCACCAATGATTTTGACGTGACCAACAAGCCACTATATAATATAATAGGGATAATTTCTTTAATTATTATGAATTTAGAGTTTACACAATTTATGTTTCAAATTACAATTCAAATTCACGAGGATTTTATAAATTTGAATACAAAGAAGTCAAATATACTTATATATCACCTAATTTTTTTAATAATAATATAAGAAGAATAGTAATAATATACAACAATTAAAATCCATAATTGTTGCAAGATTTAAATTCATTCCAAAAATAATCAAATTGATTGAAATGTAGAAAAATGCAATCCTTAGATTTTAGTGGTTTAAAATTTGTAAAAGAAAAGAAAATGGAACCGAAAGGTAAAAAGAAGGGAAGAGGCCAATTTGCCGGAGATGGGCACTAGCGGTGAAGGGGTAGGGAATACCGGTACCGGTAGTGTGAGGCGGCAGAGGGAGGGGACCCCAGCGGTGGAGCACTGCACTGCACTGCACTGCACTGCACTGCACTGCACTGCGGGTGGAGGGAAACATAGGGTTGCCCACGATGACGATGCCGATGGTGCTGCATTGGTGATGGTGCAATGGTGATGGTGCATTGGTGAGGGTGTTGGTGCCGATGCGGAACTCGTGAACTCGCCTCCGTCGTCGTCTGCTTCCTTCCTTCCTTCCTTCCTTCCTTCCGGGGGGAGCTCTGGATTAACTTAGCTCATCTTCCTCTCAACAATTGCATCATCCACAACCTCAGCTCTGCTCCGACCGACCGACCACCATCCCAACTCAGCAACGCCAGGTTTCACCTTCCTTTATTTCCCTTCGTGTACGTATCATGGGTCCACCTTCTCTCGCTTCCATCGTCTAAGTCGTCGTTCATCAAGGGTTACAGACCACGGGTTGTCACTTTGTTTGCTGTTTTTCCTCTTTTCGTGAAACGATGTCAGGGTTTTAATCTACCACCGAGGCCGAGCTGTGTATACTATTTTTTTGGGGCTTTTGACGGACGATTATGGGAGGGTTTGACTCAGTTCGGTTGCGTAGTCTATCTGGCTGTCGTTAATGTTCAGTGCTCTGGCCATCGAATCACTCCTGCAGTGTAGGATTAGGGACCGAACAGAGTCACGTGTTTTTCTGAGCAATTGCGAAGTTTTGGACGAATAAAAGGTCGAGCTAAACGTCCAGGGTAATCTCCCAAGCTCCCCTACCGTAGCTGATGTCGCTCGTGACCGTTCCTCTCCGTGTTGCCGTCGCCCTATTTTATGCAGATCTGCTTCTTGTTTCACGTTTTTGAGAGAAGATTTTGTGAAGGAATTACGCCCCATGTC
Organism: Ceratodon purpureus; assembly: GCA_014871385.1. Taxonomy (NCBI): domain Eukaryota; kingdom Viridiplantae; phylum Streptophyta; class Bryopsida; order Pseudoditrichales; family Ditrichaceae; genus Ceratodon; species Ceratodon purpureus. Next base: position 14,073,870 of record CM026433.1, on the reverse strand, counting down.
GTTTCGTGTGTACACACACTCTTCCCGGGGGGGGCGCTGGCTTTGGATGTTTTAATAGATACTTATGATTGTCGAGGTTGAGTATTTAAGGGTTGATTAGGCTTTTAAAAAGCGTAATTGATCCTTTGTAACTTGGATATTGATTACGTTTGGGGTGGTTTTGCAGGAAGTTGGGCTTTATTTTGTTGTGCCCACTGGGCTAAAAAGATCTCGGAAGCAACAAGATGCCGGCTACAGCAGGTCGGGTGCGCATGCCCGCAAACAACCGGGTTCATTCAAGTGCAGCTCTTCAGACTCATGGTATCTGGCAGAGTGCTATTGGGTACGACCCTTATGCACCGGACAAAGTGCAACGTCAAGACGACCGGGGCGCACCAGATCCCACTGCTGGAGGAGGCGCAACTGCTACTGATGAGCAAAATGCATACGATTCCTTTCAAGGTGAGAGATCTTACTTTCCTAAACTACTCTTTCATCGTCGAGTGCAATTAAGTGGTTGTTTAAACCAACCATGGATCATAGTAGGAAAGCGTAGAGGTTAGACTTTGAAGACACACATAACTGACCGCCTTTGGTCCCGTCATAAAACCTATGATTCTGCTGCTTTCTACTTCGTTTTGCTGTTAGTTTTAGTTCTTATATTTTATTCTTTGCCGTATCACGAACCCACAGATGAGTCTGTCGTTAAATCCGTAACTGATCAGTCTTTTTGCACTGGTGATCAACCAGCAGTTGTGCACTTTTAAAAGGCGTCAGTATTCATCACTTCTGTCTATGCTTATGCTGTTGCCACTGTGCTTGGGGATGGTATTTTCTAGCTTGATGGTGATATTTCATGGGTAGTATCTAGTCTTATGAAGCTGAACGGTACTTATCTCCACATTTTCCAGGTCTTCTTGCGTTGGCTCGCCTGACGGGATCAAATGCGGATGAGGCACGAGGTTCTTGTCAAAAGTGTGGACGAGTAGGGCACCTTACATTTCAGTGCAGAAATTTTCTTACTGCTAAAGAAGAGGCAGCAGCGGCAGCAGTTGCAGCTTTAGAGAGGGAAAGAGGGGGCGCGAAGTTTGAAGGGGCTGGGAATTTGATGGCGGCAACTTCGTCCTCGGAGGAGTCTGATATTTCTGACAGTGACGAGGACTCGGAGATGGAAAGAGCCCTGGCAAGGTTGGGAAGAAGTAAGAAGATAGGAAAGACCTCTGCACCCGACCGGAAAAAGTCGGAATCCAAGAAATCGAAATCTTCATCAAAGAAGTCAAGAAGTTCAAAAAAAAAGAGGCATCATTCCTCCACTGAATCTAGCGATGAGAGTTCAGACGATTCTCGGGACAAGAAGAGGCGCCGGAAGCACAAGCATTCAGAAAAGAAGAAGAGTTCTAGTCGGCGACACAGATCTAGACGAACGAAAGATGCGTCGGATGTTGATTCTAGTAGCGATGAAGAAACCCAAAAACACAGGAGTCGACATCGCAAGGACCACACTGACAGGAAGGCAGAGAAGCAACGGGTTGTGCAAGATAGCGACTTTGACGACCAGAGAGACAGGAGAGGGGACAGGAATAGAAGGGTCGAAGACAGTGAGTTTGAAGATCGTAGAGGAGAAAGAGATGAGAAAAGGAGACCTCGGAGGGACGGCAGTGATGACGCCGACGAGAGAAATGACACGAAGGATCGTGATGAGAGGAGATCACGAAGGGATGGTACCGAAGACGCTGATGAGGGACAAGGCAGGATGGACCGTGACGATGGCAGATCACGGCGAAAGCGGAGTAGAGTCTATGATCACAAAGAGCGCAAACATGAACGAAACAAGAACGGTAGTGAGAGAGAATAGAGGGAGAATGTAGGAGGTAGATTAAACTTGTGAATCGAACATGTTTTTCAAACTTGTGAATCGAACATGCAAATGTTTTTTTCAAACATGTTTTGCAAGTTGTGATTGTGTAACCATCAACGGCCAAATCATTGCACGCAGGTAGTGTGTGAATATGCAATGTGGTTATTGAGGCGTCAAGGTTGTCAAGGTCGCAGGATTCCAATATTTGAAATGACTTACCTTAATGGCTTTGAAAATTTTCAGACCTAGCATATTCTCGTGAAAATTATTTATCATTTGCAGCGGTACAGTGTGATGGTGCAGTGTAGCAGATAACATCGAATCTACCATCAAGCTGAAACAAACCCACATCTGAATGCGTTGGAGTCAGAGACAATACCATCGTAAAGTTATAAACCACATTTTCAAGAATGTTCTGAGGAACCACTGAAAACAGTGTTGCAATTAGAAACAATCAGCAAGGAAATCTCCTCATTTCCTGAGAAATTTTCCAATGTTCAATAAGACTCGGTCCGCTAAAATTCTACAGGCTATCGTAGATTCTTCCCATTGTTGAATGTTTAGCTGAAGAGCTTCAATCTGCATATGCTGGTACCAGGGAGTTCGACCCCTACCCAATTCCAATACTTGATGAGGCAATGGTCTATGCTACTTCTTGGTTCAGCAGATACAATCGGACACTAAGTTCCGTTTGAATGAGACACTAAGTTCCTGTTTGGAGTTCCTCTGGTAGCAAAAGTGGAAGAAACGATGGATAAAGACCTATTCTGACTTGCTTGCAGGCAGGGCTTTTCCTTTGGCTGCAGTCATGGTATTTGAAAGATAAAAATTCCAAAAGATGGAACACGATGACATGAACGCCACCCGTGCTTGAAGAGGAACCACACTGCATCACATTCAATTCGTTGCACATTAGAGGAAGCGTATTTCAAAAAGCAACAGAAGTCTTGTCTTGATATTCATTGTCTCTTAAGACTCAGCAATAAAGTGCACTACAATCCCCTACTCGTAAACGGCCACCAAACCAATACGGAATGAAGTGCGCTTACCCAAAGTTGAGGACGCTTGCTGGTATCCAGAACTTCCAACCTGCTCATAGAAGATTGAAATTAATTTGGAGTTTCAGCAAAAACAACAATGCAAAAAGCTCAGAACTACCTCCAGTCCAAATTAAGGGGGATACGTAAATCTTAAATTTTACATACCATCAATAAGAGTCTGAAGAGCACGAGTACGGTAAAGGTCAGGAAGTTGCTCTAGACGACCTTCCCAAAGTTTGTTCCATGCAAAAACAAGCGTGATAACAATGGGTCCCAGTATCACTTGGTTGGCAACAACCTGCAAGAGAAAACATCTCAAACATGAGCAGCTTACAGACTTGAAAGAAATTTTTATGTATCCATGCTGTAAATCGAACACAATTACCCTTACTTTATCCAAGTGCTTCGTTATGATCAAGAAGATCCCGAAGCTTGCTTACAAAAGTCAATGTGCTGAAGTTCAAATGCTCATGGAAAGATGAAGTAGCTTTTAGTCTAGAACATCATAAATACCTTAAGTGAGAGGTTCGTCAAATTCTTCACTGGCAAGAAATGATCAAGGACTTCATACCACACTTGTGATAAGGGCCCATATATCAAAAATCCATAACTTGCCATGCGAGCTGCTCTTTGCCAATCGTGATCCCATAGACTGACGTCGTCTGTAGCCTTCACACAAACCCACATATCATATTTCTATAGACGGGGAGGATAACCAGATATCGTTAAAAATACTTGAAGAATGCATTAGGTGATAATACCTATACCATGTAGCCAATTTGTACCTATCTAATTCCTCCCGCAGAAGTCAGATTCCAAAAGCCCCGCATACCCGCGTCTAGGGCGCTCTTATATCAGTTCGTGTTCTTCATTGAACATAATGCTCCAATCACGAACTTGGCAATAGTGTACTAATGTCGTCAATGCAGAAACGAAGCACTAGGACTAGGCCAAACAGCAATATACCAATGAAAGATAGCTCTCACTCCTAACTTCCTTGCAGCGAATTGGCCCCAAAAATCCAGGAAACTAGATCTCCTTACCAATGACGATTCCCTCATCCTCAATACACTCACACTAGAAACAACCCTCGAGGAAACAATTCGCACTGACTACCCTAAACCTTGCATAATTTCCATGTGACCAACCACATCGGCAAAGGTTGGAAGCCATTCGAAAACTAGGCAAGCACAGAGGGGCAGAAGGACATTTCGAATGCCCAATCACCTGATTAACAATCTGAGGTGCGGCAACCGCGCCCTCCAGAATTGCCTGGTTTGGGTGGTCGTGGAGCGCCTTGCGCTTGTTGTGGCGATGAAGCAGCTGCGCCACCGTGTCCCCCGTGGTAGCCAAGACGCTGGCGGTGAGAGCGGCCTTGAGGGGGAAACGCAGAGACCTTTTAGGCTTGGGGGAGGCGGCGTCGTCGCCCAGCACCGCATCGCCCTGCGCAGCGCGGAGCGAGGAGGAGCCCATGCCCATGCCCAGGCCCAGGCCCAGCAGGTCGTGGAGGCGGAACGACAGGCTGCCGGGCCCCGGCCAGCATCCCCCACCCGCCATGGCTACGCAAGGAGGGAGGGGAGGGGAGGGGAGGGGAGGGGAGGGGAGGGGAGAGGAGGAGGAGGGAGGAGGGAGGGGAGGGAGGACGGCGACGGCGAGCAGAAGGGGGTTGGGGGAATTGAGTGCACGAGGGAAGCGAAGGAAAGGGAAGGCAAGGCAAGGCAAGGCAAGGCAAGGAAGGAAGGAAGGGCGTTGAGGTAAGGGAAAGGGAAGGGAAGGGAAGGGTGGGCAAAAGTAGTCGAGTACTAGTAAGTTAGCTTGTTCGCTGTGCAGTGCAGTGCAGTGCAGTGCAGTGCAGTGCAGTGCAGTGCAGTGCAGTGCTGTGCAGTGCTGTTCCCCCACTAAGTTACTGCAAGGGCTCTTCTCTTCCCCCCTCAAGGCTCACACCCCAGCTTGCTTCCCCCACCCAATTGGGATTCCAAATTCCGCCCTTACGCTCTGCTCCTTTCCAATCAATGCAATCATCTCATTCTGCCCAAGTTTCTGCATTCCCTTCTTACCATTCACCCCATTTGGACATCTCTTCTCTACACTCCCCTCCTCTCCTCTCCTCTACTCTACTCTACTCTACTCTACTCTGCACACCTTCATTTTAGCTTCTTCAAATTACTATATCATCACATTCTACAATTCCCTTCTACAATTTTTTCAAAATACTCTCGTTTCCCATGACTCCAAGTTTTACAATCATCCCCATTTCAATTTTTAAACAGGGCATGCTTTTCATTATGCAATTCTGTACAGTAAGGTTGCATTCATTTACAAGTTGCACATTAACTAATTATGATATTTATTTATTCCTCTATTTATTCTGGTGATGGCTTTGAAATTCCAAGGCAATAAGACACCTTCAAGTTCAAACACCTAGGCTATACCATGAGGTAATATAATATAGTTGAATTTGAAAACTTGTGGTGGAAAAACTTCCAAAATTTCAATAGTCCTCTACACCAAAGTGACGTTCACTTTTTAAAAAAGTATAAAACTTTGGAAATTTTTTACAATGGACTCTTAAATTGGTCGTTGTCCAAGCCTAGTCACTCCTCAAGAAAAACATTGTGGCTAAGATAAAGTTTGAGGGATGCGCAAAATTTGCATGTGAACATTTTATGAAATTGAGCATTTCATAAAAGAAAAAATTAAAAATTATATTCACTTCCAACATGTCTTTTAGAGTCAAATTGGCCAAGTTTTGGCCTCATTAGAAGTTGAAGGTTACAACAACATTGTATGAGGCTTGTTGGCTAAGAATTAGAGCCATATCTTTAGATCTTCTCAACATTCATAACAACAACGGCAAGATTTGTATAACCATGATAAAGAAATAAAAATTTATAATCAATTTTTTTAATCATTCAAACAATCTACGGAATGGTATTTAGATCATAACACTGGCAAAGAAGTGATATTTTAAAAATAATACCATAATGCAACTCTTCTAACATTTAAAAAATATGACATTCTATGCATTTCAATGGCCATATCAAAAAATGTTCATAATTGTGTTATATTTCTTCATTACAACAATCTTTCTTAAATATACTGACAACCTTATAGTTCATAGGCTATCCTTATTAAACATAAAAAAATCTACAACACTTTAGACTCTAAGTACAATTATGTTTGATATATTTGACAATCCTTTGGAAGGCTTGCATATTACATAGAAGGTATGGACCATACAAAACCAACACTCCATCATATGTAGAGACAAAAAGTCAAAACATTGCACATCCTTGAATCACATTCCAAATTAAACCAAAGATATACGTTTTAAGCACACTTGCTAAAAGTCAAACTTTTTTCCACTGTAGTATCATTTAACTACATTTTACTACAAAAAACAAGCAACAAAATTTAAAATGTTGATCATTTGTATATCTCTACATCATTTTATAATCCATAGTTCAACATCTTTAATAATCTATAAAGCCATCCACTTTCCATTTAAAAATCTAAAATAACATGATTCATTTGAAATATCTTAATTCCTACAAACATTTCCAAAAAAAACTAAATCTAATGATATATATTAATTTTATCATGTCCACAAAATACAACTTCAAACTAATGCCAACTCATACAACCCTAAATCTTTGCATATTAAGAAAACAAACATTGCACAAATCCAATTAATCATCATCCTTGCTCTTTTTCCAATATCACATTATCAAATACAAAATTTCCTCAATAAATTGCCTAATTCATTTGCTTATAGAACTAATTCCCACACCAATCAAGGTTTTGGCATTCAATTTCCCATTTCTAATTTATATTCACGTTTCAATATTTAAACCACTTTATTTGATTTTTTGAAGTTATCTCTTACTATCATATTTTTTTATTTTGCCTTTTAGATTTCAAAATCCATAATTATAGAGCAAGGTTTATTTGTGAGTAAGTTATTCTTGCTTGCCACAATCCGTCTTTCAATGTTGTAGAAGTCATTTTAACTGAATTATTGTTAAAGGTCATTGGATGAACTATGGAAAATTTAACGTTGAGCTATGGGCGCTAGTAAACAAGCTATAAATTGTGGAAGGCAATCATTTCTTGTTCTTGTTGAGGAAGAATTTTTTTCACTCTTCTTGTAGTTGGGAAAGCTTTTTCCATCCTCAAAGGCATGATCTTGGCACAAAAATTATTGTTATTTGGATAAAAGGATGGAGCTTGGATGACTCAATGTAAAGCCATAGTGTTGAGATGCAAGGTACTAAGTAGAGAGATTTCAAGGGTTAAGAGCCATGTACATTCGGCATTTTGATATTTAAACGAGACGGAGAATAAATTGTCATTGAGCAGAACTAAGTCATTGTGGAGTAATGAGGATTCCTTAATACAGAGGCCAAAGAGATGGCTTTCGTCTAGAATTTGGCTTGGATCATACATGTGAACCCCTAAAGTATTTTTCATCAAAACTGCCTCAAAACAGCCCTTCTTCAAAGCAAGGTGGATTTTGCAAAGTTGGGATCTTTATTAGTACATCTAACCGTAAGATCTCGTAGATAACTTCTATGTCTACATGTCTATCAAATCTTACACACTCATTCCTCACCAATTGCAAGATCGTAACGTTCAAAGTTGAAAAACAAGTTTTTTTCCCATGCGCTAAACGGGATCAGCAGAGTTTTGAAGGCCCAAAAAACCATTTTTTTGCAATATGGATTTTGGAGGTTTTGATGCACGTCAAAGAAGACTGAGTTAGCTAATTGTGTTAAAAAAATTATATTCAAAAAAGTTGTGGAAGGTTGCCAAAAAAATCATTTTCCGCTAGGGGATATACTGAAATTCACAAACAAACACTACTGGAAAGAGAGGAGGATACGAGGTTGGATTCGAGGGAGGAGTCGACGGTCTGCACGTCGACCGAGGCGCGTCGTCAGAGAGTCGGGTCTAGTCGAAGTGGCCACATGTCAGGGTTGTTAATGGAAACTACAGTAAACCACCAGCTGTTGTGGGTCCGTCAGGTTTCGCGCGCGGGCAAGGCGTAGGAATTTTTATTTTCTCTGCCCAGCAGATCCGCGTGGGCTAGATGAGTCGCCGAGGAAAAAGAGATTCATCGTACTTGAATTACGCGACGTTGTTGTTAAAACTTTCTACCACAATAGGTAGCGATTGATATTCGTTTAGAGGATATTGACTGTGTTACCCGTATAGACTTCATACCCGGACCTATGTACCGGTTGAGGAGTTATCCGGAATTTGATGACATGATGTTCGATAGAGGACCAAATTTGCGGTAGAAGTCCTGATCTTGGGTTTAGGACCTGCGTTTAGATTGCCTGGTATTCATGTTGGCAAGCTGCCGGGTATGTGCCCATACGCTACCGACTCTGTGGAGACTTTGCCAAGAATAGATTATCGTTTACTGTATGGTTTATTCTCTTCTGGATACAGAATTAGAATTTATCCGGATATTTGGTGCAGTTATTTTTTATTGCCTAGTATTAGCACATCGCTCCCTAATTCATGCTAGGTCGTTTAATGGTCGGAATGTACCATGGGTTTCTATGTATATGTGTTTCTGATTTATGGTACAACACCATGCAACAATCTTATATTACTCTTCCTATAATATACGAATGGAAAAGCGGTTTTTTATTTATATAGACAACAACGGAAACATGCTCTATTGCCTTCTCTATACATAGAATTTTTTATTTTTGAAAAATATCAAAATCTCAATTTTTGGTGGAATTTCAAAGTTTCGTCTTTGGGCAGATTTTGGTAATTTTGGGTAGTTTTGGGCAGCCTTTAGGGCAGAATTTGCTGCATTCACTGTCATTCTCATTGGCTAACTTACTGCCCTTGGAGGAGCTTTTGCGGTTCAGAGGTGAATAAATTTTCACTCCGACATCGGAATTGAAAATAAAAAATACTGACACAAAGTTCTCACCAAGGCCTACTTTCACTAAAATTCTCATAAAATCTGAGTTCAAATTGCATTCGCGGGTACATGCCCAAACTCCAAAAAAAGCCCGATTTTGCCAAATTGTCCTTTAGGGGTTAAAGAATAGCCATTGATTTGTCCATTTGGATTAATGGCGTCATCTCAAGGACATTTGTAGATGGATTTGGTTGTTCTTGGAATTAATTGGATTTTTTTCTTAAGTCTGGTTACGTGTGATTTTTCTATATGTATGTCTTTGAAAGACATGTATGTTTGTTCTTTCTAGAGAACATGTTTTCTAAGATTAAAAACAGCCTAATTTCTTTTTTTTAATTTCTTGTTAATTTTTTTATTTAGAAAGTTGTTATATATGGCTAATGACTTTGCTCATATAGATTGATTGGATGTCAAGTATTTTGTAAATCTTTCTCATGCCCATTGCAATTGCATACAAAAAAAGGTTTTAATCAAATTCCACCTCTTGTTTAGAAGATACAATTGAACATTCTTGCTTCAAAATTTCCAAAATTGTCTAGTTGCCCTAAAAATTGTTTTACTCATGTACCATGTACTTTAAATGTCATTTTTATCTACGAAAAAATTTGCAAAAGTTTTTAGTCAAGTCACACATACTTGGAAAAAGATTGGAAAACAACTCAGAAAGTTGGATTATGATAAGGTAAGCGACAACTTCCATAAGGTTGCATCATTATGAGAAATGGTCAACATGTCCGCCCTTTCATTTTGTACTTTTGAGTTATATTTTATCAAAGCATAGATTATTTTTTGACCATACCAATCTAATTATGTGTTTTGGATTAACTATATACAATCTTATCAAGACAACAACTATTTTTGTTTAGACGATGATATATATTAAGAAATGGTTATTTATAGGCAAGTTAGAAAGTGAAGATGTTAACATACTAGCTTCCAATGCCTAAGCCTATGACCACGAAAATAGACTTCAACTCTAGATGCTCTATATGGCTTCTATATCTAATATAAAATATGAATTTTTAATTATTCATGGCTAGATACAAATGTTATCTAAAATTAGTAATGTTATCAAAATTAATGGTTTCATTATATAACTAATATAATTTTTTCAAAATGAAAAACAAAAAAAATTCATATCGTATATAAGTTATATTAAAAAAATAAAAAATATTTACCATAGATGTATATGACAACCAAAAACCCTATACTGGTTATAATGCTCAGAAAATATGTTTTGATTCAAAAATATGATGGAAAAACCTAACACCGTGGAAATTCAAGTAGTAGCCATGATCATATCCCTTCATCTTATACTATCTATAAATAACTCAATTTTAGATTTTTTTTAAAGTTTAAATTAGAACAAAAACTAAATTTCCTAAGCTACATTTTAGTAGTTTACCTCAAATGCAAAAAATATTGTTTCCATAGTCAAAATTGTGTTTTAGCTCTATGTACTTAGAAAATTTTCAATACACTACATCGTATTGATGTTTTGGACTTTAAAGTGACACCAAAATTCATGAAATTATTGTTTAAAGAATTCATTAATGATCTTTGATAATTTTCTCAAAATTTTATAAGAATAACATTAACCAATTTTTGGTCGTTTAGGCATTTAGAGGCTAAACTCACATATATTTGAAACAATTTTTGAGGTCCACTTTGGTACAAAAATCCTAGAGGGGGGAAGGACAATAAAGTGGACCACCAAGTGCAATTTGTGATCACTAAGAAGTGAATATGAAGTGTGCTGTTTTTCAAAGCTCAAAGTCGATTTTGAGCATTTTGGTGTAGTTTTTGAACATTTTAGTCACTTTTTAAGGTGTCATAAGGTCTCTTACAGGCATCTCTATAAAAAAAAACATCTTCTATTGAAACTTAATTTGACCACTAGTTCTAAAGGATGAAATGAACTTTCCAAAGTCTTAATTTCTTCATTTGGGGCCCTCTATTGTCTTTAGAGGATGTTTTTTCCAATTTGAAAAACAATGTTCGGTGTAAAAAAGTGACAAAAAGTATCGCGGAAAAGACCCTCCTAAAAACATCCTTGCAATACTTTTGGAACCCTAAATCAAACAATGAGTATATGAATTGTTTATTTTAGAATACCTCTTAAACATACAAAGAGCCTACTTCATCAAAAGTGATTTTTAGATAGTTTTTTATTCTTTTCTAGCCACTTTTACAAATGACTGCATTCACTTTGCTTGGATTTAAAGCCCTCATACAATAACTTAAAAGTGTCTACTTTGCACGAAACTTTTCCAAACTCTAGAAAAACAAGTTGAGAATCCATATTAGCACAACAATTTGACTTCAATTACATCTTTCCATCACTTTTGTGCAATTTTTGCAAAAGGCCTAAAATTGACAATGAGCTAAGCACTTTTGTGGTCCACTTTATTGTGCTTCCCCCAAGAGACAATTGAATTTATCTTTGTGTAAAATTCCTCCAACATTGTAATTACTAAGCCACGTTGGTTTTTTTTGTACATATATTCTTTTAAGAATTATTCCTTTCTATTATTCTATAATTTTGAAGTCAAAATTAATGTCAATGTTGATATAGAGTCTCATAAATTTATCTCTTTGAGCCTTTTGTCTTCAATCATGGTGTGGTTAAGAACCTTGTTCTAGCCTTTAAATCAAGTTTACAATGTAACCTTTTCATTTGTAGTGCACCTTTGTTGCATCGGTCTAAAGAGTCTCAATTTCAATGTTTTTAGAATTGTTAAATGATGTATTATGTTATAATTTCATGTTGAAGTTGATATTAGAAGTAAGTTAATTACAATCTTTTGAAGTTCATGTATTTATGATCCAAGTTTTTGAAAATTTGCATCATACTCAAGATGGTTAAATGATGAGCAAAGGTGCTTATATTTTACAATTTTGCAATACATAATGGCAGGTTTGTTCTATGGTATATGAAAAATGTTTGATTATGACCAAAGAATACATTTAGTGGCAATATCAAGATATGGTAAAATTTGTCTAAATTGAGTAACTCATTTAATAGCAATGTAAATTTGATCATTTGAAAATTGAATTGTTTTTGCACTTGAATTGCTATTAACGTATCAAATTTAAAAATAAGTATTTTTCTTCTCAATCTTTTGTAAAAACATTCATTGAGAGTGTATATTTTTTCTTATAATGTTTTTATTTGTATGTCTTTTGATTTTGTATCTATTATAAAATCTATAAGTACATTGTGATTTGATTTATGTTGATATTTTTTGCATTAGTAAGATGTTGGTAAGGAATTTCCTATGCTTCTTGTAAGATTTGATGCAATGATTTGCACCTCTTTTTAGTACGCAGTTTTTGATGCATATTCAATGTGTGAGAAAAAAATTCTTCTTTCGACCTTATCAATTTTATTATGAATCACTTAGATGGCTTGCTTTACAAATTTTACTCTTGTATTAGAAGGAATAGCCAAACCAATGAAGTAAGAATGGTGATTTTCTTTTACGGCAACGTTGCCATGTATTTCTTTTATTTGTTAGAAAAGCTTTTATTCACGCAAACCTTTAGCTTACATTATCTCTATGTATTCTAAAACAATCAATTATATGTCAACCTTCAAGGCGTTAATTTCTAAATACCTTGGTATAATAGGCTTGTGACAAACCAATAACTAATACTTCCTATCTATTATTAAAGATTTAAAATTCTCAATGAAATTCTTCTTTAGTCCACAAACCACTGGCACTTTGATGAACTCAAATTTATTGGAGGACTAGCAAGTCCTATTTTATGACAAATAAGTTAAAGCTTCTATTTGAGTGAATTGTGTATAATGACATAAGCACTCTTTATGTAGGTGAATGCTACAGATTACTTTGTAATATTCCTGGTGGGATTAGAAGTTTATCAAAATTTTGTTGTATGAATCATTAGTACATTTAATAATAAACACTTAATCCCTAAAGAACCATTGTCCTAGAATGGGCTTTTTTAGAATTTGGGCATGTACCTATGACTTCAATTAACCCCTAAGGTTCCTTGACTATATTTCACCAAAAAACGCTTCAAAACTGCCATTTCTAATGAAAAAAGCATGAATGACTAAAAAAACATTATTTTCTAATTATAATCGTAAAATCCTCAAAACAATTGTTGTAGTAGATAGCTCAAAAAATTTCATCATAATCGACTATAGAGATTAGAAGAGTAAAGCAATTGAATTTTGAGAACAAACTTTTTTGACATAGTTTTTAACTAGGTTGACACACTCTAACTTTTTTTTTCTTTGATTTTTGCATTATTGATTTTGGGGGTTTTGGTGCATGACAAAGAAGACTACGTTAGCTAATTGTATAAAAAAATCAAAGACAAAAGACAAGTGTAGTATGTTGAAAACAATATTTTTATTAACCCCTAAAGGACAATCATCCACATTTGGGCTTTTTTGGAATTTGGGCATGTACCTATGAATGCAATTTACATTGGGATTTTTTGAAACTTTTATTGAAGGTGGGCCGTTCAGAGATCTTCGTGTCGGTATTTTTATTTTTTGATTCCGACACCGGGATCAAAAGTTATGAAGGTTTAAGTGTCAAACGCTGCTCGTTGGGCAGCTGCTGAAATTTTCTAAGCCACTGTGAATGCAGCAAATTCTGCCCAAAACTGCCCAAAATTGCAAAAATCTGCAAAAATCTGCCCAAAGACAAAACTTTGAAATTCCACCAAAAATTGAGATTTTGATATTTTTCCAAAATAAAAAATTCTATGTATAGAGAAGGCAGTAGAGCATGTTCCCACCGTTCGGATTTTTAATCCAATTTTTTTTCATATGCTATTTTTATTGTCAAAAAACAGCCTTTGTTTGTGAATTTCAGTATACCCCCTATCGGAAGATGATTTTTTTGGCAACCTTTTACAATTTTTTTGGATATATTTTTTTAAATAAAGTTAGCTATCTCAGTCTTCTTTGACGTGCATCAAAACCGCCAAAATCCATAATGCAAAAAAATGGTTTTTTGGGCCTTCAAAACTCTGCTATTTCCTTTCTGCACAGGGGAAAAGAACTTGTTTTTCAACTTTGAACGTTATGATCTTGCAATTGGTGAAGAATGAGTGTGTAAGGTTTATATGACATGTAGACATAGAAGTTAGCTACAAGATCTTACGGTTAAATGAACTAAAAAAGACCCCAACTTTGCAAAATCCACCTTGCTTTGAAGAGGGTTTGTTTTGAGGCAGTTTTGATGAAAAATACCCTTAGAACTTTAGGGGTTAAGTTGAATACATAAGAATGCTAAATCTTATTTAGTTCCTAGAAATTCCATTATGTTACAAAGTCCCAATCCAAACGGTCGAAGTAAAGATTGATGTCCATGCTTTAAGCGAATAAAATAAAAAACCTAGAAAAAAAAATTTGTAACTTTTATGAAGGAAGGAAGAAGTTTTTTTAGTACACTGCCCGAATCGGTGAGAAAACTTTGATATTTTGTAGAGTGAACATTTTGTACTGAAAAAAGTTTTTTTTTGGGAAATCTCAAAGATGGCAATATTAAGTATTTATAGAAAAATCTCAGGGGTAATAGATATATTTAGTTTGGCTGCCCGAACTGCCCGCCGAGCAGCTATTTCCACTTTCGGTACCATAACTATTTTTTGAAATGTCTAATTGAAAAAAAAAATTAGATTCCTTCAAAGTCCTTGTTACGGCCTACATTCACAAAAAGTTTCAAAAAATCACGACTTAAATTGAAGTCACATGTACATGCCCGAATTCTAAAAAAGCCCAAATGTGGATGATTGTCCTTGAGGGGTTAAGTGGAAAAAAATTGTTCAATGGGCAATTCGGGCAGCCATGCTAAATACATCAATTACCTCTGAAAAGATTTCAATAAATACTTCATGATGTCATCTTTGAGGATTCCCAAAAAAAAAAACGACTTTGAGTGCTTAATGTTCACTCCACAAAATATCAAAGTTTTCTCACCGTTTTGAGCAGTGTACTAAAAAAACTTCTTCTTTCATAAAAGTTAGAATTTTTTTAAAAAAAATTTTTTAAAATTTTTTTTAAAATTTTTAAAATTTTTTTTAAAATTTTTTTTTTTAAATTTTTGGTTGAAAATATGAACATCAATCTTTACTTTGACCGTTTGGATTCGTACTTTATTGAATAATGGAATTTCTAGGAAAGAAATAAGATTTAGCATTCTTATGTATTCAACTTAATAAAAATATTGTTTTAAAGATGCTACACTTGACTTTTGAGTGTAATTTTTTTAATACAATTAGCTACCTTAGGCTTCTTCGACATGCAACAATACCCCCAAAATCCATTATGCAAAAAACCTAAGAAAAAAAGTCAGAGTGTGTCAACCTAGTCAAAACTCTTGTCAAAAAAGTTTGTTTTCAAATTTCAATTGCTATAATCTTCTAATTTCTACGGTCGATAATATTGATTTTTTTGAGCTGTTGATTACAATAATCTAGTTGAAGATCTTACGGTCAGAATTAGAAAATAATGATTTTTTAGTCATTCAAGCTTTTTACATTGGAAATGGCATTGTTGTATGTTGGTGCCAAATTTGGTGTGAAGCTTTGTATGGTGATGGTAAAGTGGTACATGTAAAGGTAAAGGCATATATGTGTAAAAAGTACATAGAATGAGTAAGTGGAACATGCGCCTTTACCTAGGAGGGATTGGAGGCAGGGGGGGGGGGGGGGGGTGGTCCCGAAGCGGGAGGAGGCTGAGCCTGGAACTGAAAGTGGACGGAAAACAGGGAGGGACAAAAGCATTCATTCAAAATCGTCGTCGTCGTCGTGGTGGTCGATGCTCTTTGGTGCGGGTGATGGCCACTTCAAACCCTCGCATTGCCATTGCCATCGCCATCGCCATCGCCATCGCCATCGCCATTGTCATCGCTTCTGCGTATGTGTTGCTGTTGCTTTGGGACTGCCACTGCCACTGCCACTGCTCCTCTTCTTCTCCTTCTTGCATTTGCTCTGCCTTACTCTACTCTATTCTGCTCCTCGCGCTCCAGGTACTTTTCTCACTCTTCCCGCCTTTCTTTCTTTCTTCCTTTCTTTCTTTTCTCTTCTCTCCCGCCAGGTTCATCGTTTGCACTTCTCCCGCAATGCCATCTCATGGCTAAGGGGACATGCTAAGCTACCAAGGACACGTTCTGCCATAGCTGGGCGACAGCGGGACCGGGATTCACAGAGAGACACACACACAGAGAGAGAGAGACAGATAGATAGAGTGTGAGAGAGTAAGAGAGAGGGGACATTGGCAGGCTGCCAAGGTGTCGGGGCGGTGTCACAGAGTAGAGTTGTGATGGAGAAGAAGAAGAGGCGAGGGTATCGGGACTCGGAAGGCGATGGAGAGACTGTGTCCCTCGGAGCTGTGCCTCTGCCGCCTCTGTCACCCCCCCGGAAGCGTGTTGCCAGTATGGCGTGTCTTGGCACCGCTACGCAGCTCCAGGACGAGGCTGGGGCTTTGCGAATCACGTTGGGTGATGCCCGTGCTTCTTCGGACGGGCGTAAAGAATCAGCGCATACTGCTACTGTTCTGCTGAGTTCGGACGGGCAGAAAGGTTCAGGGGCTACAGGGACTGTTATGCTGGGCTTGGAAAATCCCATAGCGGTGCCACCATCGCCGGAGCTTTCATTAGGATTGCAGCGCGACGGGGATGAGGGGGACAACATGGCAATAGCTTGGAGTCTGGAACGAAATCTTCCCAAGGAGGCCTTTCTGCCGACGTTGTTGAGGGCATACGATAACGTTCACGCCAGGTATACCCGCATGAAGGCCAGGAAGTTGGACATTGAAGCTCAATTTGAGGAGCAGCGAAGTTCCCACGAGAGATTTCAGCAAGTAGCAGACAGATACATACAGGATATGTGTAGTGAGAATCAGGAGCTCAGGAAGACATTGGACGCTGCTGAGAAGAGGATAAAATGGCTGGAGTCGCTGTACCTCAAATGCCAAAAGGATGGGTTTAGGGCGTGCGGAAGAAGTGCAGAAGAAGTATTGCAGAAACCGGACTGTGAAGCTGATATAGCAGCTTCGCCAGTGCGTCCGCTAACGCCCACCACAGACAAGGTAGCCGCTGAAGGGGCACCTATTCAAGTTGAGGTGCAACTTCCATCTGAGCATTCAAGACAACGAGGAACAGAGGGGGTTGCTGAGTGCCGTGTCGGAGACACTGCGCCTCAAGAGGTTGTAGGGGACCGAGGCAATGAGGAGACTCAAGAAATTGAAATGGCTCGAGACGGTGAGAGGCTCGATGAGATTGCGGCGACTGAAGAGCATGTGTCAAACGAGGGTCACGTGGGACCCAGCCGCTCGGACGGAGAGCACCATCTCATAAGTACTCAGAATTCCGTTGGTGAGATATTAGCTACGAATCAGGTCTTGAAAAGCCCACCGGCAGTTCCGGCGTTGGAAAGCTCACTCGAGAATGCTCGCTGTCGAGAGGACTCAGCACCTGCTGAGTTAGACAAGGCGATAGTGGTTTGTCCCGAACCTATCGATTGCCGTCTTTATTCGAACGAAGCTGAATTTCAGGATTTGCACCGGAAGTATGTTGAACTCCAGGATTTGCATCGTAAGGAAGTTGAACTACTGGATCAGCAACGAGTGGAAGCTGAGTTGCAGTTTCATCATCGAGAGGAGGCTGAACTTCAGAATTTGCACCGCAAGGAGTTTGAACTTCAACGTCTACACCGTGAAGAAGTTGCAGGTTTGCTTTTAGAAGTAGAGATGCTACAGAAGGTACTAGGTCATTTCATTGGCATGACTGTGTTGTCCGATGAGATCGCCAGGGCGCGAAGGGGTAAACCGACACTGATTTTCTCTCATTCTAGTACTGGTTTTAGATTTAGTCTTGAACTTCCCGTGGAACACGATGTATCACAAGCAGAAGTTGCCAAAGATCTGGAGCTCTCCTATAGGAATTTGTCATTAGGCACATTATGTAGAGTGGCGCCATGGTGGATGAAAGAGGAGTTTTTCTGTTCCGTTACTCAACTGGGGAACTTCATGAGAAGGTTTCAGGAGACGGTCACAGGCCGCAAACTGCAGAGCTGAATGAACAGATGTGTACATACTTGGGTCCTTGTTCCTTTATTCCATAGATATGTCAACAAATAGGAGTTGGAACATTAAACTTATGCATAGCTTGAGTGGAAGTGTAAAACATAGAATTGGTGGTCAACTATCTGCGTAACACTGCATCATCTAAATGCGCGGTCACGATCTCTTGATCATTACCTTTTCTATCTCTATGAATGCCTTGAACTACTTTCTATGGTTCACTGCCGTAATGAATTACTGTACGACTATGGACAGTCTAATGCGTACTTCTTAAGTCCTAACTTAGCATCCATTACCTACAATCACATGATTGCATTAGTAGTACTCGTCCATTGGGAACATGACTTCCCCCGAGGTAAATAATGCAAAAATATTGCTTTCTTCTCTCCAGCTGCTTGATTTTAGAAGCAGCTGCTGTGCAATGTTACCATATTCCATCCTCAGGATAATGGCACAATAGGAAAGGGGCAACCCAGAAAGTGTTGTCGTAGAGCTGACGGATACTGCCACGCTTTCACAACCTGGTTTACTCTAAGCACTTCGGAGTTTCGTTTGAAGGCGGATATAAGGACCACAATGCCACGGTTGAATCCTTCGATCCTGAGGCCAGCCATCTCCTGTCCTCTGAGAAATCCACTCCGTTTACCTGTTACCACATCATCCACCCTCAAGAGAGGTCAGACTTAGAAACCGGGATAAATGAGACAACAGCACATGAGAGTTTGCAAAACATATGAAGTAAAAAAACTCTGCCCAGGTTAAGTAATAGCATAGGTGAGACATGCCAAACGTGGTTCATTGTGTTGAAGGTAAAGCAGGAACGTACGATCTCTTTGTGATATTTTAGAATTGCCAGCGGTTTGCGACGTCGGTAATCATAAATGCGAACCCTGTTCGCCATACACTGCCACAGTTACTTCAACCGGAGTAATGCCAGCAGTCCAAAGTAGGGAAAGACAGGACAGCTTACGACGCTAAAAGGTGCAATATTGTACAAAGCAAACGGATCATAATGGAGAATACTTGCAAAAGTTTGTTTGCACTGCTCTTCCACTCCCTGCGCCAATCCCCAGATTGAAGGTATTCGTATGATATGGCCATCCCCATATGAGGACCTCATGTGTGTATCAGAGAGCGGCTTACCGGTGATCCCAACCAGCAGTTGCAACAATTTTATCATCACCTCGTAATGCAACATCACCTACTCCTGCTTGTCCTTCGAACTTTTTCTTCGGAGTAAACAAACTCTGCTAGCAGCAACATACCCACACCAAGGAAATGAAAAAAATAAAGAAAATAACGAACATGACATCAAGTACATGTGCAAGACTTTGTCGTCTAGCTGCTCTTAATGCAGATTATTTCACTTTAATGAAAATAAAAAATTCAAATCCGATAGTCGTGAGAATATTGTAATGCGTACCTCAGTATAACTCAAAGAAAAGAATGTAAGTTGCCCATCTGCAGAACCTGAAATGCCTCCTGTTCCTTGTCTATCCAGGACAAGGCTGAGGACTGCAATTTGGAAACAAATAACAGCGGATTAGAGTACACTACTGCTGCAATGGCGAAGCCGAAGGCGAAGAGCCCCCCCCCCCCCCCCCCCCCCCCCCCCACACACACAAACAAAAACAAGTACAAACCCTGATTCTTCTGTTTCTGAGACTCTGTCTCTCAATCTGCTCTGTTCATGCGCTTTCGGCCCTAATTCCAACCGGTCATTCAGTGGTAAACTAGTCATATTTGAAACCTACAGCCCGATCTTGTTCGAAATCCAGAAAGTTCATGTTCGGCGCCAATTTCGAAGATATTAATCTAGGCGGACCTCCTTAGCCTAACTGCGTAGGCCAGACATGCAAGCATCTTTGCTTCAATGAACCCTTGAATAAGCACATGAAAATCCTGTTGCTGATGCTCTACAAAAGGTCTGTAAGCGTCAATCGAACTCATTATTTCCTTGAAGATTAAACATTTCCAAACATGAATACATGATTGGAATAGGTTGTCTTTTCAACGAAATCTGGCAAAAGTGAACGTGAAGAAAACTTGTTCAAAGATGGCTACAGATGGAATAGTGCTTGGGTCTCCTATTGGTAACTGGCATGGCTCACCTGGTTCCTTATGTTGCTTAGTCTGTAGCAAAGGTGCAGCTGCATGGCGCGTGTCCCACATCAAAACACTGCCGTCTTCATATCTGGAACAGATAGCCATCAGAAACCAAGAACGTCGCTTATGGAACAAACGTGTATTGTAAATTGATGTCGTCTTCTGCCTATATCTTCCAGTCTTTACGATCATTATCAATGCCAAACTTAAAGCATGTAGTGGATGAAAGCGAGAAACAAAAAACTGGGTAAGAAAGACGAACCCGGCAACAACTGTACATGGATCACCTCTCTCCGATTGCAAGGTCATGTGAAGTGACATACACATACCTGCACTTCCAGATCAGATGCTTCATCACATATCACTTCCCACTTCATAGTTAAACCTTCAACAACAAAAACTACCAGAAAATCCACAGAATTGGAGTCTCCTAGTAGCCTCTATCATTTAAGAGCTAGATTCCATAAATCCAGAATGACATTGAGTTCTCCAGGATTCATAATATAAGGGCAGTGTATGTGCGAATTAGGAGGACATTCATAACTTTAAGCAATTGTGCCCCATCTCGCATGAACCAAATGTAATTCAATCCTAAGGGACATCTCTTCGACATCTCAGGCAAAGTTGCAATCGTTTATGTTGCGACCAATTCGAAATCAAGTACGAGTCTCACCTACAGAGGAATCTTTCGGTGACAATAGCTGTACGCTCTGACCAGAAGCGATATCCCAAATCTCGATCTACATCCACAGTTTATAATCAAGCATGTATCCAGCGGTCCGATATGTACGCTAATGCATGTTAAATTCAGCAGAATTTGTTAAAGAAAGCGCGTGAAAAGTGAGAAAATTTACTTTAGATGTATCGTTTCCAGCCATAGCCATCAAAACTTGCCCCACCCCTCCTCTGTCATCCTCTGCAAACAATTTCTTCCAGGTCAATAGCCTTGCACAATCACGATGCACAATTCATATCCAGAAATGATGCAGGACAGCCTTCTACACCACAGACTACTGAATAACTGTCATCTGAAGGTGAGAAAAGGGTGCTAATCTGCCCACGAGTCAAACTCAGAAAGAAAAATTTACACAAAAGCTAGCAAATTAACCAAATAAGCATATGATCACCAAGCAAGTACGGAAAATACCAAGAGTTAAGTTCCACAACCATCACAAATACTTCTAGGCTCGAATTGTTACCATGCACTCTTAGATATCATTGGCCAGTCTATGAACACATTCTTACCGCAAGGTTCATCATTTGCAGCAGCATGCCCTGCAACTGCAAGTTTGCAGAAATGATAAGATTCAGACTTGATAGTCAAGATAGGTTGTCTGCACATTCAGCCAATAAACGCCATTAAACTTCCAAATTTATAATGTCCAAAATCGTCTTATCCATCAACGCATGCGAAACTATGTGGTCACACAACACATCAACATCTTGTATCTAGTTTCGGAGTAAGGATCGCGAGAGCTCTCAGAAGATCCACAAACATATAGGATTGAGCACAACGAAAAAAAACGATCACTTCCTGTACCTTGACAAGCTTGAGTCTGTCAGTTGCCAGCATTTCACGGTGCCGTCTCGACCCTGACTGCATTCCACAAGCAAAAGCAAAGAGTGTTAAAAATTACATGTCCCACTGACGGATGAGAACCCTCAGTAGTTGTCAATGCAACCTTGAGATTGAAACTTTCAGTCACAATCACAGCTCTAAAACATTTACATGATTCAGTGTAAAAATGTCATTTTGAGATTGCTACCCGAATTGAATTTCTACCTCAGGATTTTGTTTTCTAGAGCTGAGCTGACACCAATGCCAAGCACTCCAGCCGACGGAGTGTGTACTCTGTGATAGCACAGCGACGCAAGAATTAAAAGAGCCGCCTAACCGTCTCATAGATAATCGCGAGCATAGATATTTCATTCCCAAATCACAACGAAAGTTTTCCCAGAAGGTAAAAGATGAAACCTCAACATCAGCGTGAGATGAAAGAAACCAAACAAAGGGATACCAAACACAATCTCCAGATACCTCGATGAAAACACGGGCCGATGTTTCACAAGATCCCATACTTTCAATTCTCCATCGGCGTCACTGCATAGCCATTGCACGAGTTATTTGAGACACCAAAGAGTGAAGTGCCGCATATATATATATTGTCTGTTAACCCAATGGGCACTTTCCTGACCGGAAGCGCGAGATGCAGCTTCCGAAAACTGTGTGATTGTAGTGGAGGGCAATCATTTAGACTGAAGCCCTAAACCCTAAACACAGCTCAAGGGTGAACATCGAAAATGAGGGAGAAATTCGTGAGGGGCAATGGGGGGCGTACCCAGAGAGAAGAGTGTTGGAGGGGGTGTGGAAAGCCACGGCATGGACAGCAGCTCGGTGCGCTCGGAGAACAGCCACGGGGTCGGGCGCAGGGCCTTGGGACGCAGCACAAGCCATGCATGCATACGTGCAATGTGCAATGTGCAATGTGCAATGTGCAATGTGCAATGTGCAATGTGCAATGGGCAGTCAGTCACTTAGTGCGGAAGGCCGCAAGGCAGGCAGGCAGGCACTGTGTGTTGGCTGCACTCGTATTTGAAGTTAGTAAGTACGCTTACGCTTCTTCGCACATCCTCCCTGTCGTCCTGTCGTGCTGCCCTGCAACATCATAAGTTATCGGATCATGGCACTCCTCCACTCCTACGTTAAGTTACTCCTAACTTACTTCCTTGCTCACTGCCATGCGCTGTAAGTTATTCCCAATCACACCGTCACTTTCACGTTTGCCCACAACAGCCATCCTCTCTATCTATGCATATGCATATGCATATGCTTATGCTTTTCGGATGTTCTCTCACACTTCTTTCCCATATGCATGTTCCCCACTCAACATGTGAACAACAAATCAAATTTATTTCTTCCTCTCCTGAACTGTAATATCATAACTTACGGTTGCAAGTTCCTTCAATACACAACACTCTCATAGTGGCTTACTTAATCGTGGTCTTTACCAAACAATCTTTCAAGTGACAGCCTTTCAACTGACAACCCTCTCCTTGCCCTCTACCTCCTACCATCGATCCCTCCGCCTTTTTCATGTTCGTTTGCTTAATTTCTTCTCCAATGCTCCATGCTTTGTTGTTTTTTAGTACTCTCTCTCTCTCTCTCTCTTATCTTCCTTGCTTTCCATTCTACACAACTGGTCTTCACCTTAGCCATTCTTGTTGTTCCTTATTTTGCTGTCTCACTTCCTTATTATTCTTTGTTTACTTTCTTATGTTGCTGACTTCTTTGTTCAAATGTTAACCTTCATCTAAATGCATAGAATGAATATTTTATTCCACAAAATTGTAAAGTTTAACAAGTCATTTTTAATTTAAATTTTACTAAGTATATATGTATATTTATTGTTTAAATAGTTGCAAGCTACTGTGTCCTCATTTTTCTAGCACATTAAATGATTTTTTATGTTTTCCAACTTTTATTAAATGTAAATCATTTTGACTGCTGCTGAATGTGGAAAAGTAGCATATTTTTGTCAAATTACCATGTATCAAATCAAACTTCATATCTAAATTTATACATCAAGATTGAAGAAAGAAATGTAAATATGGTTGTGTTACCTCATTCGTTTAGAAGTTATAGGATATAATTTCATAAGTGAATTTCATAGTGATCCAGTACAAATGGAATAAATAACTTTTGAATGCTTGCATATTGAAATATTCATAAAACAACCTCTATAGATGGATCTTAGTGAATTGTATATCGTAACACCATAGCAGGTTTGGTCCTCAGCAAACAAATATATATATATTTTTGAAATATTAAGGTTCATCTTTTAAAAAACTGAATTTCTGAATTTTAGTTTTTGAAGAAAAAATCAGTAAAAATGACCCTAAATGGCTTAGAAGTAACAAAATATTGCAAAGACTAATTTATTCTATTTTCGTTCTGCTATCTTCATAATTTTCAATTTTTTTTTGTTTTTTATATTTAGATTTAGTTAAGAATAAACCTGCTATGGTGTTACGGTATTTAATTCAATAATTTATTGTTAGAAGATATATCAATAATAATGAGGGTTATGAGAATTGGGAGAATCTTGCCGGGCTCGTGCGAACGAGCTGTGATTGTTTTCAATGTTTCATGCAACAGCGCTTGGCTCTTCCCTGCGAGACATCTGCAGCCAGCAACCTAATGCCTTTGGTATGAGCAATTCAGGAGTTTCACCCGCCTTTCCTCTCCGTTTGACGGCACTTGTGAACGCTAATTACACTAGACTCTAGTTGGTCGCACTACAGTTGGAGAGCTGCAGATTAAACCTGTGTGTTCAGGTATATAAGGCGGGGACAGACTCTGCACCATTTGGATTAATCCTATTCCTGTGAGGTCTATCCACCTCTCTCGGAGCTCTTAAGGAATCAGAGCAGTAGTTCAAGATATTTTGACTCCGAAGTTAAAAAGGGGGAGGTAATCTCGGGAGTGAGTGGGGGACTACAGGTTTAAGAGCCATAAAAATTGCATAACCTAAAGTACCTGCTACACTTGCCTTCCTCTGTTTTCTGCTTGCACTAGCAACAAACCCATCATTTCTCATCCTAGAGAACGCGGTACAAGGAGAAATCAACCAATCCGCACAGAGGAAAGGGGCCCGCAAAATTGTCTGTTGTGACGGATTTGACTGCTTTATCTCGGAGTGGCGCGGTTTCACTGCTTTTTGGAATGAAAAACGACGCATTTGCTTGGAGTGTTGGGAGCCCATCATCACTCGGAATTCACAGCTGAATGTGACACTAGAAATTGAGCAATTCTCACAGATTGAAGGAGGAAAGTGAAGATGTCTCAAGTATCATTTTACACTCGAACGGTGATGTCCTCCAACCCTCTGTTGCTCCAAACCTCGTCCCTTCTACAAAATTCACAAATCCACTGACAATGAACACATCTTGCACCATGGCAAACATGTAATATAGTAATTACCATTAAATGTCTGACAAGGATCCACAAGATTTTATCTGCAGCTGCAGGTGGGACACTGGGTGGGAACTGGTACCGTATGTCAAAATTAAACCAAATGCCTTATCCGCGGCACCTGATCTAGGAGTCCACTATTGCTCAGTTACAGTTGGAATGTGCCATCGGTGTACTGTATGATACAAAGTTCTGTTTGATACTAATTTAATCAGAAAGCTTTTTGCATGTGTTTACATTCATCACACACGTTCTGTATGATGGTATGAGCACCGACATGAATTTGTGGAACAGAAACATGTAGCACGTATAAATGAGGTGCAACTATTACAAAGTCAAGTTGTTTGCAACAACGTTACAGTGCCTCCTAATGATTGGATGTAACCCGGTGGTCCCGGTGACCTATTTAGTAACACTACTCCCATCAGACTCTTGATTCACGTTGGTCATATTGACCAGGGTTATCCTTCTTCTCTTGAGCTCCTTCCTCATATTCGAAGAGAGGGCAATTATTCAAAGAAGCAGCATACTCGCCCCTGGTTGTATGATCTCACCCTTGCCGGGTCTAAATTGAAATACAAAATAATGAAGCAAATCTAGTTATCTTAAGCGTAAGGCCTAAATGAGCAATGTTTAGCATGAGATTAACACCTACTACAGTTTGATTATATCTTTTAATATTGTAGAATAGTCTAATTATATTGTACACAATTGATTTGATGTTAATGAAGCTCAATTTCGAAGGTTTATGGAGCTTGCTGAGACTTTTGGAAAATTGGTGGCTAAACAACCAGCTCACCATCGGAGCACCTTTGGAAAATACTGCCAGTACAAACATAATTTGAAGTTGTTAGGTTTGGGTTATCCCTTGAAACCTCCTCAGAAATTTCTCGAAGATGCAGAGAAATTGACTGGAAGGCTCTGTGTGAAGTCGTGAGAGATTGTTTTATAAAATAACGACGAAGTCTGCGGTGATTGTACCTTTTGAATGAGTGACTGATAGTAAGGTTTCACTGCTTCAACGTCGACGCAGACCTTACTCTTGGAGTACAAATCAAACTTGCTGCAATGTCCATCAGAAGGCAATAGAAACATGAGTTTAATCTTACGGCTCCTATCATACTAGATATATGCAATTCGTCTTGAGAATGCTGGTCTTAAGGTATGGTGACGAGAATTTACTTGAATCTTTCAAGCCATCGAAAACTTTCATGGTCGGAGTCATTCATTAGGTGTTTGTATGCACCAGCTTGGTGCATCGCTGCAACGGAACATAGGACAACGCATTTAGATTCAGAAGCGTAACCACGTACAGCAAAACTAGGTCCTGCCCTGTAATTCAGACTGCATTCCAGTCAGTAGGTGGGTTGGAGTCTCACCATAGAAGGAATGGTAGCGGATTACAAACAATGCTGCCGGTGGAAGTGTGGTGTTGTTCTTCTTCATCACCTGTATCAAACCGTAGAGAAAAGATTCAACAGACAATGAGCGACAGATTGACACTTCTCCGTGCGAGCTACACCTTTAAACAGAAAGTGGTAAGAGAAGTGCTCCATCAGCGCACCTGGTACATATACTCGTCGTGACCCCACGACATGAACACCTTGTCGAGACCGCAATTCTCTTCGTAGATGCCCAATTTTGTGGAAAACTTGGAATTTTGCGAGTCCGGGTTCTCCTGGAACAACTGCACCAGACACGATCGTTTCCAACAGTCAGAAAAAATTCCTGGCATACAATTGGGTATTCTCGGCACGTCCACGACATTCCCTCCCCTAATCCAGGCAATTGAGAATTCCGGCAGTCAAGAGTACATGCCAGGAAGCGATGATCCCTTTTTTGGAATCTTCATGCCAACATAGAACTCCTGTTATCAGATTGGAAGGTGGGAGTTCGAGTTACCTCGGCGTGCACAATGGCAGGATCAAAAGCGCAGCCAACTGGGAAAGTGTCCCCTGCACACCAGTCCATTTCCAGGCATCAGAGTGCAGACAGATTACGTCCTTTCTTTCAACGCCGAAGGCGAAAAGTTCAGAGCAACAATGCTAACAACGGAGGAAGAAAGGAGGTGAAAGGGAGAGGTCTGCACCAACAACTGCGTACTGAGGTTCCGCGCCAAACAGGGGGTGTAACAGCACTTTGCCCAAATCTGCCAATGTCATCACCCCGCATTCATTCAGAATTGACCAAAAAAACAGCAATAAATTGGCATGCAACAAATCAGCTCTGCCAGTACTCTATATATGAAATCTCCTTTTCCCATCAAAGTAAGAATTCTGCGCAGCATGATCAAGTACCGTGAATGAGTCCCACAAGGTGAAACCATTCGTCGTCGGGGTGGTCCAAGCGGATGGCCTCCGCCGTCTGCAACAAATGCTGGATCTGCGGCTCCTCAAGGTCAGGATCACTGTCGTCCACGCACTCGTTGAGCAGTTCGCAGCACTCCCAGATGCTCATCAGCCCTTTGTTGAACTGCAGGTGCTTCTCACGCATCGCCTGACCCTACACCCCATAGATCTCCACGCCACCATTGAGGTCACAATTACCAAAAACAAACTCTTAGCTGGACTCATGATCACAAGGATATTACTTCTTGGCACATTGATTTCTTACAAAAGATGACTGGTGCACATGATTCATATCACTTACAAAAGCAAAGGTCTGGTGAATGTGATTGGCGCGATACAGATCCTCCACTCCTGCTTGCCGCTCACCATCCGGTGCGTCATATGCCCTGCAAACGAAGGCGTGCATACCAAAGAAACGATCACCTACTTGGGCGTTCATGATCGCATGCCGATAGTCTAACCAAAATCAAGCTATTATGCTTCATAACACAACATAGTAAGAATCATAACACAACTATCATGATCGAAGCAACACTAGTGGATGAGACGTTGGTCCCAGAGGTGATGTACCTGAACGCTTGGCCAAATGCATTGAGGGTGGGCATGTGGAAACGACCCGCAGAATCTTGCAATTCCGGGCGGAGGAGCTGCATGGACATGTGGTGCCAATGCTCAGCACTGGACAGCTCCTTACTCTGGGGAAATTCTGTACTGGCTTGCACATGATCTTCCCCCTTCAAGGTGGCTTCATCCACTGCTGGACGCCCCATAGCAGCTTACCAGTGCTACAGCTGTATGAAGAGAGGAATTATGTGCAAGAGACACCGAATGAAGAGGAAGCGGTATTAAAAGAGAGTGGGAGGGAGAGAGAGAGCGAGAGAGAGAGAAGTGAACTTGGAGAAGAAAGGCAGATACGGTCAGTCAGGCAGTCTTTTATTTTCAAAATTAGCCAGAAAGAGCCCTGGACGTCACGGAAGTCCAGGCTGCTGATTTGATCGCAGCCTATCACCAACACACAACCACCGCAGAACCACCTCAGACTGCACGTACAGGCCAGTTCTAGTCGCACACTTCTCTTCCGGACTGCCTGTACCACACCCACGCAGCACAATTTATTACTGCCGCACGTGAACTCCCACTCCTTTTTTTGTTTTTTTGAAGCATTAAACGGAACTCCCACTCCTTTTTCACCTTCGTCCTTCGCCCCCACTGCTTGCCCCCACTCTACAGCACAATACAGCAGCAGTCATAGCTAGGAATCCACTCCAACTCAACATTCCGTAACTTCTGGCCGCCTGGTCAACGCCTACGTGACTCAGAGCAGTTGTTGTTTCATGTTTTGAAACCCCAACCCAGGATACCCTTGTTCTTATGCAAAATTTAACAAGGATTGTATAGGAATATATCACACAACATTCTTCACTGGCTGTTTAACATAACTGTGGTGGAGCATTACTCAAAGCGGGGCATCTTAGTGCAAATACTGTATCATGTAAAGAAGCTGGGCCTTCAGCTTGGTCCTTGAGAATCATGCTCTCAATTCTGTTCCTTAATTTCCAGTCCCTGCATGACCAGTGCACACGTTCCCAGCAGGAATTTCCTTACAGGCAATTATCTTACCATGTAAGCTACATAGAATGGTCATATCATGTCAAAATGGATAAACTCAAACTGAGCTGTTAATAAGCCTCAAAACAATGAATAAGAAAGAATCAGGATTTGAATGCCCATGGATAGAATTTGGATGGAAATGGATAGAATTTTGAAAATGTGCTAATGTCAGATCAATTAAGTTTGTGCTTATCAAATTTGTGACATGTAACTTTAGCAGTTAAATTGATTGGTCTACAATCATGGGTCTGGGTGACATGGCAGTCAAATCAGCTGGCCACAAATGTAGTGCAAATTTATACCCATAGCAAGCTAGTTTTCTGCAAAGTCTGCTGCCAGACTTCAATGGTTGCACTTCACTTACACTCAATGAGTTGATTCAGGTACCTTGGTATGAACATAACAGGTTTAGATAACATTCCCTCTACATGGTTCCCACACACTGAGCCCAGAATGTCAGTTTGTGTTGAGTTGTAAATAAAGTCAGGAAATTGTCCATGACTAACGTAAGGTTGATTGTCCTAAAACCAACCACTTATGCTACCTACACTATATCTAGACCAGCCATTAATAGGGTGAAATTTTTCCGGACTAAGAAATTAGTTTTAGTCTATCCATAGTCACAAATATTGAAATAGTTTCAAAATAGTGATGTGGTTGTCATTGTATTGCGTCATACATAGACTTGAGAAAATACGACTCTGTAGAGTCATATATACTTCACTACACATAGTCACATATATTCATCTATATCATTTGATGACTATGTGGAGTCCTTATGTGGAATTGAAAACAGAAGTAATGGAGAGAGTGTTGTTTGTCGTTCCCAAAGGCTTCCTATTGCCTCTCATCAAAGAACACGCCAAATCATCCGATAATACCATCATCCTGTTCAATAACAAATACATACGAATAAAAGCGACTTCATTAGCTTCATAAAAAACACAATAACAAATACATACGAATAAAAGCGACTTCATTAGCTTCATAAAAAACACAACAAAGATATGCTTTGAAATTGAATGAAAATCACATATGTCCATATCCTGGGCTTCGTCGCACAGAGCAGGGGCTGGTACTAGAGATTGTCGTTATGGTTGTGGCGACACCAGCAGGTGCGAGTGCCACCGCCACCATGATGCCAGCTGCAAAGAATAATGACCTGCAACTCACGCATCCTAGATTACTAAACCACCCAACAATCATCACTCTACCCTAAGCAATTTGATGAAACAAAACAACTTGCATTCAACTCCATAAGCATATACCAGATAGAGCAACATCAAGCTTCCACTCAAAACCTGAATCCACTTCAAACCGTCTCATCATTGAAGTCTAACATTGAACCAAAACAATGTTTCTTGAATTAAATTCAGAAACCCATTTTTGAACAACAGAAGCGCGTTCTCTGCAAGCAAACAGCAGTCCAACACATATCATCATATAGAATTTAAATCGATCCTGTGACAAAACGAATACTTTAACAATGGGGAGAAGCACAATAAAGTGTACCAAAAAAGTGCTTAGCTCATTGCCAATTTCAGCCATTCTTGCAAATACTAGAAAAAGTGGCATCATCATTTACGAGATGTTGAAAAAAAGTTTGGATATGGAAAACAGACTTGGTTATAAAGACTGTGGGGAATTTCTGAACGGATCCGCGGCTTCTACGATGTCGAACGAGAACCGCAAAGTGGGACAAAGTGAAAGCTGTCATTTGAAAAAGTGATAAGAAGATGGGGAATTTTGTTCAGAAATCACTTTCGATTTCTTTGATGCCTCTGTTTCTTAATTGCGGTTGTAGAAATGACCATGACCAAGTTCAAATGAAAGTTTGGGCGGACAAAAAGTATTTCAAGGACGTTTTTAAAACACTGTTTTCTGTGAAACTTTTTGTGAGGTTTTTTTCACCAAACATTGTTTTTTAAATTGGAAAAAACATCCTCTAAAGACAATAGAGGTGGCCAAGTGAAGAAATTAAGACTTTGGAAAAGTTCATTTTTATGATTTAGAACTAGCGGTCAAATTAAGTTTCAATTAAAGAGGTTTCTTTTATGGAGATGCCTCAAAGATACCTTATGACACCTTAAATAGTAACTAAAATGCTCAAAAACTACACCAAAATGCTCAAAATCAGCTTTGAGCTTTGAAAAACAGCACACTTCATATTCACTTCTTATTGATCACACATTGCACTTTTTGGTACACTTTACTCTGCTTCCCCCCCAATTTCTAAAGTAACATTGCCTTTCCGTTGCTCAAAGACAGTAACTACTGTTGAAGCGTCAATTGAGCAGAATCATACCTTCTTGTCCAGAAAATATCTGCGGAGGCGGTGCCCCAAAACACAGCAGCCATCACAAAAGCCAGTGCACAGTACATGAATGCCATCGCTCGTGCGCTTCCCCCCACACTTGACATCCTCAGTTCCATAGGTCTTCCTCTCCACTTCACTGCACACAAATACTATTGTCGTCAAAAAACATACAGTTGGAAAATATATTCAGTTCAAACCATGACGAATCAAGCCAAAAACAGATAGCACAACCGTGAAACTCGAATAGTTCTAATTTGAATGTCGAGCAATGACTGTACATCACCTGTCCGATCGAGTTTCTTCGAAGCTCAGAAGCAGTACAGCTCCAATACAAGGATTGCTATTGAAGACAAGCCATGGCTCAAAGCGAAACCCTAAACTTTAGGAGAAAAATCGGGTCACAAAAAGGCCGTGTAAGCGGCACGTGAGAGAAAAAAACAGGCGCTGCCCGCGTACTTTTTAACATGGCACTGGACGTGCCACCCTGGTGCCAGCAACCGCCACGGGGGCTCGAACCAATGACCTCTGAGCGAGGCGTGTGGAGGGCACGAGCTACAGTGTCGGGCTGACACCATCTCCCCACGGGGGACCAAACCCCGAGCCAAGGCATTCATGTCTCAACTAATATTCCGAGGACCTTTGTTGTGAGTGCGCCACGCAGTTCTGTGCGGGCAGCAACTCTGGCATCCGCTGCCAGCGGCAGAGGTGCCCAAAGTAGGGAGTTCACCTAGAAAGGGCAGGCTTACACGGCCTTTTCATGACCCCAAATTTCTCCTAATGTGACCAAACCCTAATTCTGAATCACATTTTCGAAAAACACAAAAGCAAAGCATAATCAAAATGAGCTCAAGATCACCTCAGAATGAACAGATAGATGGTTTGATGAATGGCTTTACCCTAAACCTCACCAAGGTGCAAAAAAACAGAAGTGACGAAATGAAAAAGAGAGCTTACAAAGTAGTAGCTTACAAAGACAGAGCTTCAACCTCTCATTTGCATACCATCTTCTTCCTACTCCGGAGTGTGCTGCTTGAGGGGATTCCGCATAGCTATGGCTAGTACAAATCAGATGGAGAATGACAAGAGGCGGAGAGAGAAAAATTGCATTGAAATGAAGTCCTCAGGTTTTAGGGTACCTGAGGATTGACTTATTGGGTGCCAAGATGGGAGGATGATGGTTTGATGGATGACTTTAGTGAAGGAAGGAGGTAGTGAGTTAGTAGAGCTTTAAGCTTTCATTCACAACACAATCATTCAAAGTAACTTTGTGGGGTAATGCATAATGGATACCGTAGGCTACTAGCAGTTTTGGCAGAAAATAATTATTTACAAATCTGCATAAATTTTCTGGAAATTCTTTCCTCTGTTTGCTCCCAAAAAAATAAAATTAATAATAGTGTTGATAATGGAATGTGATGGTTTTGAAGAGTGCATTGTAAAATATAAGTTAGAATTACCCAACTTTGAGATATTATTTTTTGAATTGCCTAACCACTTCTTGCACTTCAATTAATTTTTAGGCAAAACAGTGCAAAAGCTGCTAGTAACCTATGGTACCTTAGGGGGAGCTTTGCCAAAAAATAATTCCAAATATAAATGTCGGATTTAAAAAAGTATATTATAGCCTATTTGTTGAAAAATCATGAAATAAAATTAGATAAATGTTGAAATATCTTGAAATCAAGTACATGAATTTAAAATCAAATCAGTTAAAAAAATTCAAAGTGATCACACGAGGTTCACTAAAATAACAAACATTATGAAAATTCATTACTTGTAGATGGAAATTGAAATAAAAACTATATATATTTCTTGAAAAGTTGAAATTAAAAAAAAATGCTCTTTTTGATGCCAAACAACAAAATTTGAAATTAATTAATCATTTGACTAGAGGTTGCCGAAGGTGCCTCTAAGGTGGAGTACTATTAGTTCTATCTCTTATTCACATGGGTAATGCATACCGTAACACCATTAGGAGAAAAATGAGGTCAAAATAAGGCCGTGTAAGCCTGCCCTTTCTAGGTGAACTCCCTACTTTGGGCACCTTTGCCGCTGGCAGCGGATGCCAGAGTTGCTGCCCGCACAGAACTGCGTGGCGCACTCACAACAAAGGTCCTCGGAATATTAGGTGAGACATGAATGCCTCGGCTCGGGCTTTGGTCCCAAGTGGGCAGGTTGTGTCAGCCCGACACTGTAGATGTGCCCTCCACACGCCTCGCTCGGAGGTCATTGGTTCGAGCCCCCGTGGCGGTTGCTGGCACCACGGTGGCACAGGACGTGCCACGTCAAAAAGTACGCGGGCAGCGCCTGTTTTTTTCTCTCACGTGCCGCTTACACGGCCTTTTTGTGACCCGATTTTTCTCCTATGGCATAGCACGTTTGTCACTTGGCAAATGAAAAAATAAGGTTCGCTTCTCAAAAATAGAATTTCTCAATTTCGTGACTTTAGCAAAAAATCAGTAATAGTGACCTTAAATGACTTAGAAATAACAAAATATTGTAAAAACTAGTTGATTCTAATTTCATTTCTCTGTCTTCATAATTTTTTGATTTTCACTAAATGACTATGTTATTTTGCAATCATTACCAATTTTAGTAATAAAATTGTCCACATGACTACGTTATTTTGCAATCACTCTCACATTTCAAAAAGTATGGGAAGGCAATCAATAATGACTTCTTTGTCAACTCTTGAAATCTATGGCGAAGTAGAAAAAAATCCTAGACATATTTATATAAAGATTATTCTAGATTTAAACAATGACTACATGACTACATATAGTCACCCAAATCAACTTTAATACAACACTGAGTCATACAGAAACCAATGATCAATATAAGTAAAGAAAATCGTCTATATGACAGTCATAACGACTACATTATGTTGGCAATCAGCTTGACACCTCAAAGTAATATGGGAAGGCAATTAATAATGGTTCAATTGTCAGCAAAGGAAATTTATAGCATAATTATTAGTACAAGCAATTTTCATGCATCTGGAAAGCAAGTAGGAAGCTAGAGAGAGTGGAGTCATAATATTTGGTGACTTTCATTCAAATAGGTATTCATTTTTTAGAGTTGTATTCTAAATATCTAGTGATTGTAATTATGTGAATATATTTTTCTACTATGTACCTGCAAATGAAGATTATGGATGTACTCCAATTTCACGGCACTTACCCATTGAGGCCACGAGTAGAAGATTTTGTCGAGTCATTTGATTGAAATACATGACTACAATTAGTAAGTTTGAAGACTTTAGAACTACATGCAGTCACTTTAATGGCATCCATTACGCAACGGAGTCATACAAGAATCTATGACCAATACCATATGACTATGTTAGTATGATTGCAGATAGTAAGCACTCAATGCATGAGTATGGGAACATCGCAGGGGAACATATGGCTCGTTCCCGTAGACGTTCCCACCCAAGTCTTTAAAAACATGACTGGGTACATGACTAGTTTGTGACTAGTCTATGACTGGACCCTGTTATGACCGATGTTTGACTGAACTAATGAGTGATGTGACTACGCGGTCACATGGGCCGGTTTACATCTAGTCACATTGGGCTGGATTTGTTGTAGTCAGTAGAACCTCCCCTCCCTAGAAAAGCAAGCAGCTAGCAAATTAGCAATCAACCTCTGAAAGACCTAAGGCAAGGGATTAAGGGGCCCCTCATACATACATTCTTATGAAGAAGACACTGCCGTCGATATCAGAGAGGTAGAAAAAACCAACAAAAAACTTTATAGGAGGAAAATATGAGGGAGAGGAGGAGCGGCGAGAGGGTGACGTACTGCGCTTCGATATGGCTGTCGGCAGGAAATCCTAGACCTGCGAAGCGGATGGCAATCCAAAAAGAGGTTCTTCGAGGCGTCGAGTGTCTGATAAGCCCTCCTCCCCCCCCCCCCCCCCCCCCCCCCTCCCCCCGCCGCCCTCTACACACACAGCCAAACCCTAGAATCCTGCCTTAAGCCCCTCTCTTCCCTTCTCTTCCCCACCTGGATGAATGAAACCAGCGCCAATGTAGTGCTCAAGTGAGGCTATGAGCACCACATTCCGCATCTGCAATTTCCACCTGCCTCATCCCAAGCCTTCCTCAACTAAATACTCCACTCTTTGCTCTAAAAAAATAAAAAATAAAGTTATGGTATTGGTAGTGGAATGTGATGGTTTTGAAGAGTACACTGCAACGTGTAAGTTAAAATTGCCCAACTTTGAAATATTATTTTTCAAACTATCTAACCACATTTTGCTCTTTAATTAATTATTAGGCAAAACAATGTCTAAGTTGTTACTAACCTACGGTACATATCCAACATTATCACAGTCCATAACAGTACAGATTTTGTCATCAAAAACTTCTCCAATCCTCAAAACATATATGGTATAAATTATTTTTACTTTTAAAGTTTGTTTATATAAATTATGTTGTTCTATAGAAATCTCACCTATACAATTTTATAGAAGACCTCTTGAAGCAAATGATGTGCATTACATTTCGACTCTTACAATTTCATAGATTTGAATATTGTAATGTATTAATATCAAAAATAGATTTTTGTATTGATGGAAGGCACTTTGAATTTAAAATGCTATTATTACACCTTTTACAATTAGATATTGAACCCAAACTTGATGCATGTACAAACTTGTACATTTTATGATGTGTATTAACTTTTTAAAGCATAAAGGTTTCAAAATTAAACTCATTAGAATCAAAATGCTTGTTAACCCCTAAAGTTCTGAGAGTATTTTTCATCAAAATTGCCTCAAAACAGCCCCTCTTCAAAGCAAGGTGGATTTTGCAAATTTGAGGTCTTAATTAGTACATCTAACCATAAGATCTTGTAGCTAACTTCTATGTCTACATGTCCACCAAATCTTACACACTCATTCCTCACCAATTGCAAGATCATAACATTCAAAGTTAAAAACAAGTTTTTTTTCCCTCCGGAAAAAGAGAACAGCAGACTTTTGAAGGCCCAAAAAACCATTTTTTTCCATTATGGATTTTAGGGGTTTTCATGCACGTCAAAGAATACTGAGT
Source organism: Ceratodon purpureus (assembly GCA_014871385.1). Classification (NCBI taxonomy): domain Eukaryota; kingdom Viridiplantae; phylum Streptophyta; class Bryopsida; order Pseudoditrichales; family Ditrichaceae; genus Ceratodon; species Ceratodon purpureus. The sequence continues at coordinate 14,037,572 of CM026433.1, read as the reverse complement.
TAGCTAATTGTTCTAAGAAAATTATATTCAAAAAAGTTGTGGAAGGTTGCCAAAAAAATAATTTTCCGCTAGGGGATATACTAAAATTCACAAACAAAGGCCGTTTTTTGACAATAAAAATAGCATATGAAAAAAAATCAGATTAAACATCCGAACGGTGGGAACATGCTTTACTACCTTCTCTATACATAGAAATTTTTATTTTGGAAAAATATCAAAATCTCAATTTTTGGTGGAATTTCAAAGTTTCGTCTTTGGGCAGATTTTGGCAGATTTTGGCAATTTTGGGCAGTTTTGGGCAGCTTTGGGCAGAATTTGCTGCATTCACAGTGGCTGTGAGCTTGCCCGAAGTTTGGCTGAATGCAGCTTTTGACACTCAAAGCCCCGTAACTTTTTTTCGGTATGTTCCAAAAAAAAAAAAATAAAAAAATTTCTGCACAGACCTCTTCAAAATGCCTACCTACATTGTTTTTCTCAAAGATTTTGGAATTAAATTGGAATTCTAGGAATCTGCCCAAATTTGAAAAACGCCCATTCCAGGACTATTGTCCTTTAGGGGTTAAATAATTATATCATCTTAGATTTAAATGGGATTTTACTATAGTAATTATATTTGAATTAAGAACTTTTCTCAATTTTTTGTTATAATAGTAATCCCCATGTATAAGAAACAACTCTGTAAAGTATTACTTATCTAAAAATGTTTGAAATGGCAATTGATATCTTTTGGAATCAATTTCCAAAATGATAATCAAAGTCCTTAATTTAGGAAGACAAACAACCGAGACCATGGAGTTTAAACAAATAAAGGGAGCATTCTACTAAAATGAATGTTTTCACAACCAAAAATAATGGTAAATGAATTTTAAAATAACAAAGAATTAGTGTACAATACTTCTTGATTACATGTTATTTTAAAATAAGTGGCAATTGGTTCCATTTAGAAAAAACACAAGAAAATGAGGAATTATTTGATGTGATATTTGTTTATTAAAAAAATCAAAAGCCAGAAAACTAAGTTTTTGGGCGGCGAACTTATTTATCCCAAAAAAATTAAAAATGCATTGAAGGGTGAAGGAAGCTGGTATGGACGTACGGTACTCCGACGCGAGTGCAAGGACGGGTTTAGGGAAAGTGCGCACAAATATCAGGGACCGAGGGAACGCAGGTCGACTGTAGCAGCAGCAGCCGCCGAGGACACGGAACGGCACTCAGTTGAGTGAGGGAGGGAGGGAGGGAGGGACTGGTCACTGGGGGGAGATCGGAGCGCATAACTTAGCCAGGCTCGTGACTCATCACTCAGCAGCAGCAGCAGCAGCAGCAGCATCGGCATCATCATGATCGCAGGATTCTCAACCCTCCCAACGTCATTCCCTGGGACTGGGACCCTGGGACCCTGCAGGCAGGCTCCTTCAATCAAGGGGGGCCCAAGGGGGGGCCATTGCCATTGCCGACGGGCCCAGGCTCCGATGGCGCCCGCGTTCATCCATCGCAACAGATATCGTCCGATGGACACCGGCTACACGCAGTTCGTTCACCTGATGTTCACCTGATGTACACGCACCCACCGGGAGGCGACCGGGAGTGGGCGGTGGGCAGGCGGAACCGACCGGGGTAGAGCAGAGCAAGGCAGAGAGAGAGAGAGAGAGAGAGAGAGAGAGAGTGAGAGAGAGTGAGGTTGACGACATGGGTGCTTTTGGAGCCTCCTTTTAAGGCCCTTCCCCCTTCTTGCCACCCAGTTCTCCCAACCTCATTGCTCCATCATTGCCGCCCCCCCCCCCCCCCCCCCGAACTTCCCCCCCCTTGCTGCACACTTCCTTCACTCATTGTGCGCCGCTTCGCCCACCCAGGGTTTCCACTTCCATGCCCACCTCCCTCCCCTCGCTCCTCCTCTCACTTTCTTCTGCTCTTGCTGCTGCTACGGAATTGTGCGTTGTGGGGGTTTTGGAGCCATGAGAGCAGTTATGGCCTCCTTTGCTGTTGCGGCGGTGCTCGCCGTGGCGTGCCTGGTGGCCGTCACGGCCGACCAGGAGCAGGAGCTGCGGGATTATGTGGTGGTCAACAGGCATTTTCCTAGCGACACGCATTTTCCCAGGGAGACGGGGATTCTTGCTAGGGTCAGGAAGCACGAGGAGATCCACCGTGTGGAGGAGGATGGCCAGCGAATGCAGTGGAAGTTCAACCCGTGGAACCCGTTCCAGACGTTCGGAGTGCGCCGGCAGGGTCACATGCACAGGAAATGTGGAATGGCTGCGAAATTGGGATCGTGGTGGTCGACCATGTTCGGGCATCATCGTGGTCATGAGGAGCATCACCATCATCGTCATCATCATGAGGAGGAGCTTCGCCGTGAGCACGATCATCACCACCGGTTTATGGGAGACATGGAGCACCATCGCTATTTTGGATGGGGTTTGCTTCGGAACATTGGTCGGTGGTTTTCCGGCATTCCATCGTTCCTTTCCGACGTGCCTACTTTGATTGTAAGTGATTGAAAAGCTTCGTCCATAGAGCCTTTGCCATTCAATTTGATGTGAGCCTCAAGTGCTCTTCCAACCAAAGCTTTTGCTTCGTCAAATAGCATAACCTACGTGAATGCCTCAGTAACCTGTTCAATATCGAACACAACTCGTATCAAATCAGGATTAAGATGCGATTCACCGAATGCCCTGCGATCTTGATGAATCCCGACAAATTGTAAGAAACGAGTAAAAAATTCATGCCAGAAGCGTCTTATACAGCGTATAGCTGAAGACCTTAGCACTGCTGCAATACTCTACAAGGTGAACCGCGGAGTACGAACACACCTGTCGATAGTTGCTCGCTAATTGCGGATGACCTTCTTCCAAAATAGTCTATTGGACAGCCAACCCTTCGACGGAACATAGTTGAAGCTTTTAGAAGTGCACGATCTTGCAAGAGGAGAAATGGGTCTCTGTAATGGGTCGGTAGTTTTGTTAGCAGAAGGTATTATAATCTGCTCGCTATTTAAGTTTCACTGTGCTGCCATGGGGGCTTGGTTGATGACCAGGTCCTTTTGATGTCGCTGTAATAAGCAACTCATTTTTGGAGTCTGTAGAGCATTGCATGTGAAGCGGAATGTTCAGCATTTGCAGCGAGTAATGCTTCTTTTATTATCGTCTCATTCTTTGGTGGGATATCTGCGGTATTTCAGAGAAATTGGAGTGCTCGAGTAGGAGGAAGGAAGCCACCTACTGTTGAATCTGTTACCGAACCTTTGGACATGCATGCATTGCAAAAGCCTTCCAGCCCTAGCCTTTCATGCACTCTACGGGAGAAACTGTCTCGTGTGTTTACAGCCGTTGCGGAGGAGGTCGTTGCGACTACTGGGAGCGCTGTTAAAGACGACACTGAATCAGGTGGCCTTGCAAATTCAATTCTTTAGTATTGGGATTTTATGATGATGTCACTGGTTGTTCCTTTCGTGTTTCACTTCTTTCTGTGCCTCATAATTAGTTGAGTTTGAGGTGCGGGCTGTTTTTATTCTTTTCTTATTCTTGTTATTGTTATTGCTATTATTATTATTATACATTTTTTTTGCATGGCAAAATACTTTGATGTTCTTACCTCTACGACTCACACATTTTAGCCTTCATGGTTTTGCAAATGTAATAGAGTTATAATCTGAACATTTGATATTGAATTTGAACTGTTAAGTTAAAGACCCCAATATCTTTGTTTGCTAAAATTTGTTCCTTCGTGTATAGATGTGATGAAGAGAAATTTGAAGAAGTTCATGGGAGACTCCATGCAGCTCAGAATTGTAAAGAATATATGCGACACCTCATCAATGTCTCCATGTGAACAGGAGTTTGTAAGTAAACCCTCCTTATTCTTGGTTTACGGTATGTCCTCCGACATGGATGCCGTCATCAGCTTTCTTGGTTATGTCTACAAGGTTTTAAAGATATATTTTTGAAGGCTTTTACTGGAGCGGGATGCTAAATTGTAGGCTGTTAATATTCATTGTGGTTTAACGGCGGCTGTACTGTAATTAATCGAATAGGTTGAGTTCGGTTGAGTTTTAAGATTAAGCCGAGCACTTACCTCGCTGATATCTATATATTTTTCCCACACCATTTCATATACTTAAAGGTTTGTATCTGCAGTGTGATGTGTTTCTCAGCCATCCAAAGAGCGGAGTTCTTATGGCTTTCCGAGTCTTAGGCCTTAATCCAGTGAGGGCAGCCATCAACCCGAAAGGGGTGGCTGCGGGTTTGTCGTCTTCCAGGCCTCTGGTTAGGCCGGTACTGTCCACCAATGAAAGGGACATGATTGTGAATCTAAGAAAGGTACACTACTTGCTCTATCTCGAGAGAGAGGTCACTCATTTGTTGTCTCTTCAATACAGAACACGATCTAACCTTTTCTCTCTCTCTCTGAAATTAGTGCGTCTTTTTAAAAGCTCTGTTCATGTGTCGTGTTTGTGTATGGATGTACAGACTCACAGATTAGCACATATTGTTTTTCAACGTATTCTTGCTGCCAACCCGACCGAAGAGAGTGTGCCAGATTTCAAGCATAAGCTCAAAAACATATTCTCTAAAATCTCTGGTGGAGAGCTTAATCCTTGCAAAGGTAATTAGTGATGTCACGTCATATTTCGTGGATGGTCCCGTCTTGTGCTTTTCTCTTCGCCACTAAACTTCAAACGAAGTGTGCTTGGTTCTCTAATCCGTTCGTTATTTAGTCTCTGCTTAATATTTTATCTGTGTAATCTTTTTGTGATGGAAAGTTGGATCCATGTATTTGGGGTGTTTGGGTCAGCCTGCTTGCGTCAAGAGATTTTTCGTTTTAAGAAGTTGGCAAAGAAATCGATGATCGAAGTTTGTGAGAACCCAGTTGATTCTCATCTGGAACAATCTGTAAGTTACTGTTCTCATTCTCGTTGAAATTGGACTGTTCTCAGAAAATCGTTGTTTCGTCGGTGACCCCTTTGTTTCATTTGTCGTTATCGATTTTTTCTGTAACAGCAATGCCATGGTTTGTGGAGAGTATCTCCACAAGTGTTTTGGTTTACTGTTTAGTTTTGTGGTAGGTATTTACAACGCGTTCTCGAAGAAAATGATGAATCGAATTTGTTTCCTTGTGACAGTGCCGTTTTGCGAAAGAGAACAGATTTGTTTTCAAGACACTGTTTGCATACAAGTTCAAACTCTGGGAGAGGGCTTCACTTGTTTGCAGGAGCCGAAAGGCTTGTGACTCTCCCTTTACCTCGTACGAGCTAGCATCAAGTACTTTGGTGAAAGAGAAGGAGACACCCAATCTACACTTTGCCCATTTTGACGTCAATCACTTCCGGAATCCAAGGGGAGTGGAAGTCGCACCATTTATGACCAGCCCCATGCATGGGTAAGTTCCATATCTGTTACAGAATGACTACTTGAATTTGATCTTTGGGAGATAAATGCTTCAACTGCATTTATGAGGCGGTTCCAGTTTTTATCTTGTCATGATCAAATTCTTGTACATTGCTCTGTGGATTAATTTTAGACAGTAGCCTATTTTAGGTGGATCGCTTTTTTTAATCTGGTGTTCATGTTATTCTAGTTTCCAGCATGCTGAAATGTGAAGTGCCGGAATTGCATTGCAGGAAGGGCCTGAATTGCAGGCAACGAGCTCTTCACAGAGCAGCGATGCTTCGGGGACACAGCCTGGACGCTATTGCATCTGAGTTGTTGAAAGCCGACGGTCTCTCTTCACAACGTGAACAAGGTCCAATAATTGTGGTGGAATTCATGACAGGTCCTCAAATGGAGATCGGCCAAGAAATTCATAGTATTCCCCTGTCATTGGGAGCATCCTCGCTTCAGAAGTGGGATTTTTTTCACAGCTCTATGAACATTGAGCCAGGGACGGTGCAGAACTTTGAACAGAGGTTCGCTGGGTCGGTAGAGATGGAACCCCTTCGTGAGTTTTTAAAGAAACCCTTGGTCGATTCCAGTCCTGTCCATCTGAATGATGTGATTGAGGATGCAATTGCCAAGCCTCACGACATGTCAGCTCTGACATCTACTTCCGCTGATGTTCCACTTGAATTGCCCTCTAGCGTTGAATCTAACGCAGAGCATCCAGATATGTGAAGAATTTAGAAGTGCCTTCGAAGCACTGCACCACTTTTGAATTTGGCGAAGCGGGTTTCGAAAATTCAAGTATTTAGGTTACTATCTTAGTGTGTGGAAACCTGTAAACGTAAGAGTATCTAGTTTCAAAAATATGGACGTGGTTGCTTCATGGGATGTCCTCACTGAAGTTAATTTGAAAACTGCGGTTATGGAAGTATGTAGTATGATACCGGAGATTATTGTGAGTGGGCCAGAAAACGATAGTAAGGTCTCTCTCTTTGCTGTACATATTTAGACTGAGTCCATGACAGACTAAGAACTTACGGTATTGCTTCTGGGTTCTTTAAGAAAGGAAGGTCTATCATACATCGTTTTGTTGTATGCCTGAACATTCTAACGATATGGCTCTTTAGTTTTTTATTTAATTGCCTCTGCTGACTAATTGTCGTTCGTTTTTATATTGCCAATCAAATTGTTCTGAGGTAGAAATACAGCGACAGGGTGTATGTATGGTTTCCTTTTGTATATATCTAATTAGTTTGATAAGAATAACATCCAAAGTAATGGTTTCTTCGTGTAATTGTGGATTCCTGAAACATGCGTTCCGGCCCTGGGTTGAACTCCTTAGAACCGTTTTTATGGTAATGGCTTTACACTCATGTACTTGAAACATGCAAACCCTTTGTCACTACAGTTCACAGTAGCAGTTGTACGAGGATAACCCTTCTATTGGCGATTTTCTCTCCTCGTAACCTCGTTTCTGACGAGCACTTTGTGGCAAAACCGTTAGCCAAGAGACGAATCATGAATGTATTGAGACATTCTTATTGGCTACTCTTGTATCAGTTGAACCTTGTTCGTTAATCTCTAAAGCAGCCACGATGCCAAATCAAACTACACGTAACCTTTTAAAGGAAGCAAGAAACCTTAAACAGACGAATCGCATGAAAATACAGAATATGAAATCAACGACTAGAACCAGTTTGCAAATTAGTCGGTGAAAAGAAGCAAAATGATCATCTTCACTGAGATAATGAACGCACAGCTCGTGTGCTCATTCACAGTAGAGCATTGGCAGCACTACAAGTCAGCTTACTCCTTCCCGACGGGGCCAGCCGCCAGGGATATCAGAACCTGCACAAGACACAGGAACACGACCTTTTATCAGGATCTCCTCAGGAGTCAGCACCGCAACACAGGAAATGAGATAGGGTAAGTGCGCCTATTAATGCGCAGAACCCCATGGTTACGCAGCGTGCACCTAAGTTATGTCTAGAGACGTAACTCATGCATCTTCAAATTTCATATTAAACTCCTTTACAAAATCCTTATATTGCAGTTGGTACAACTGATCAAATCTTTAAATGCGCAAGGATGGGTACATCTACCCTACATATCCTCTCCCTCTCATCATCAGGGTTGTCTCGGTTGCGTGATACGGGTTTGCAAGTGAAACGATTGTGGAAGTGTGGGTGGCTGCTTGTAACTACACAGCCCTGTAGGCTGTAACTACGACGACTGCAAGCCCAAGTGGACATCCCTGGTGTGAACCCAACACTGCACAAAACGAAACACATTTCCGTCTACTGGTCTGAAACCCGTCATTTTCTCCTCATCCGTTGCAACACATGGGAGTGCACTGATCGTCTGTTGGGAACAAACATTTTTCGCTACGGTTGCGCAGTTTTTTCCAAGCTAAACGTCTCGCTGTTGCTTCTCGCTTCGCCTCCAGCTTCAGCAGATTTATATTTTTTTTGGCTGAACAAGAGTAGGAGTTTTGAGATTTGATCCTTTATTGTACGACGTATCTGTTAGCTTAGTGGAACAGTTTGCGTCGTGTTATTTTGGCCATCTGCGCATGGCGACGTGAGCTCTTTTTCCTGTGAAGGTGAGGAGAAGCCAGAGCTACATTGTACTCACGATCGATTTAGTTAGAGTGAATACTCTCAGGAGGGTAGGTTGGAAGCTAGTTATCCCTTTTCTAGGTTTATTACACCTATCCCGGGAACTAAGACGTGTAGGGGAGTTCAATGCTTGCGGGAGTCAGGGAGCAGGGTTATTGTAGGCTGGCGTTGCAGATGGGGTTAATCTACTTAGTGCTGATGCTTTCTTTACCGCGGTTTTGACCTAGCTTTTGCGAATTCGGGAGTTCTCGATATCGCTACTGGAAGATTCTGAGCACGTGTATCATAATGTCGTTTATGTTAGAAGCGTTTTCTTTTCCGGCAAACTTAAGCGAGTGGAGATTGCAGTAGTCGTTGTAACAAGCTGTGTAGGTCTATTTGTTGGTACCATATTGTTGTCGTTACGCATTCCTTGCTTTTAACCCCCGGATTCGTGTTTTCGCGTCGATTATCGCCGCCATGGGATTCAGCAAGGCCGACGAGATGGACGTCGACGCGATTACTAACCTCTTTTCCAGGTTCCAAACCAATTCTCCACGCTCGTTTCCGATTTTTGGTTTTAGGGTTCAGGGTTTAGGGTTTTGATGGATTGTGTGATTGGCAGCCACAAGGAAGGCTTGGAAGCGCCAGTCAAGACGGCGGTCGACAAGTTTCAGCTTCTGCCTGCTTTTCTTAAGGTGCGTCAAGGTTTGAATTTCGGTTTTAGGCTTTGGTGGCGTTTTTTGGAGTTATATTGATTTTTATGTTTATTTTCAGGTGCGAGGATTGGTGAAGCAGCACATTGATTCATTCAACTACTTCATCAACTGTGAAATTAAGAAAATCATTCATGCACAGGGAAATGAGAAAGTTGTCTCCGACGTGGATGCCAATTACCATTTGAAGTACGTAGGATTTTCTATCCTTGTTTTTTTTCGGTGATTTGAATTATCGCTAGTTTGGAATGGCTGCTTTTAAATCTAAATTCACATGATCGCAGATACTTGGATATCTTTGTGGGGGAGCCATGTGTAGAGCAAGACTACATTTACGAACCTATTACACCCCAGCAATGCCGACTCCGGGATATGACGTAAGATTTGATTATTTATGAATCAGCAAATTCTGTTGTTATTAATTTCGCACAGCATTGGAGTATTTCTGGTTCTGCGTTTCGTAATTCTGGTTTATTTCATGTAGTTATTCAGCTCCAATCAGTGTGGATGTGGAGTATACCCGAGGGAAAGAGGTGGTTGTGCGGAAAGGGAAGGATGGAAAGCAAGAGGTCTGTTTCTGAGACTTCTTGATTTCTATTCTCGCTTTACTGCATTTATGATCCATATAACTGCAAAAAATGAAAATTTTGACCTTCAACTGATATGTGAGGTCTCAGGTGATACTCAGTGCTTCAGGGTTAATGCTGCGTCCACGTACTGATTTGATTTGTTGTCACTACGCACACAGGGAAGTATTGTTATAGGGCGAATGCCCATTATGCTACGAAGTTCTCGGTGTGTCCTTGCTGGAAAGAATGAACCTCAACTTGCCAATGCAGGTATGTCACCTTGGGGGATTATCGAGGGATTGAGGTGTTCCTCTATTACTAGAGCGGATGGTTTCAGCACCCTGCATTCTGAAATGCATTATCACCTTTTATTTTTCTTGCTGATGTTTAGCTCTCTCTGTTTTGCAGGGGAATGTCCTCTTGATCCAGGTGGTTATTTTGTGGTGAAGGGAACTGAAAAGGTCAGCCAACAGCTTCGTTATCATAATTTTCACATTCATCAAACTTTGGATGTGGTATTTTTCCTCCCTTTGCATTTTTTGTTTATTTACGTGTCGGGTTGATTTGCAGGTGATCTTGATTCAGGAACAGCTGTCGAAAAATCGGATTATTATTAACACGGATAGCAGTGGCAAGTAAGGATGAAATTCCATTCCGAGTTTGTTGAGGAATGCTTTATTTTTTTTGGCTGCTTACATGTTTGTTGGATTAGGCTCATAAAGAGTTGAGAATTTTTAGTTTGTCATGGATTAATCAAATTATCACTTGCAGTGTGGCTGCATCGGTGACAAGTAGCACCCATGAGAGAAAGAGTAAGACGAACATGGTGGTGAAGCACGAGCGGATTTTGCTTCGCCACAACACATTTGCTGATGATGTATGTCCAAACATTCCTACCAGCCTATACTTGATTACATCAATAGAACCCAACATTCTTAGAGGTGCTTCTCATAATTTTAGGCTTTCTTTTGTAGATTTGCTGAGACAGAGTATCACGGAGATATCTCTTGTTCTGAAGGTTAGTGCTCAAATTTTGTTGTAGGTACCCGTTGTTGTCGTTTTGAAAGCAATGGGCATAGAGTCGGACCAAGAAATTGTGCAGATGGTTGGTAGAGACCCTAAGTATGCTGGTATACTCAATCCTTCACTACAGGTATACTATCTGCTATATGAATTCTGCTTGAACATTCATTTTCGGACCTTGTGGAAGTGACTCAAACTATCCCATAGTCTACGTAGCAACGGGATAGATCTATTTTACTTGTATTGACACATTGTTGAATTTAGGAATGTGCCGCTCTTAAAATTTACACAAGTTACCAGGCGCTTGAGTATCTGGGCTCAAAGGTACTTTACTTATTGCTGTGTCTTTTGAACATGTGTGGCATGCCCTTCTATGCTTTTTACATGTAGAGGTGTATTATACTTTTACTAAGAGAAGCTGTCTACACATGCGTTTGGTCGTCGGGGCTCTTCATCACTTGGTCTTATTAAACTCGTCCATGTTCAGGTTAGAAGCAGAAGCATGTTCGCCAAACAAAAGAGATCTAAGGTACTGTTTCGTTGGAATTTCGCAATTTTTAAGGATGCTTGTGTGCAACTTCGAACGTACTTGGATATCAAGTACTGAGTTTCGAAGCCCCTCTACTCATTGATTACTGAGGGTAATTATTGAACAGGTGGATGAGGCTCGTGATATTCTTGCTACGGTGGTGTTGGCTCATGTTCCTGTACGTGCTCTAATCATCCTGCTTCTCTGTCTCATGGTTGCTTAGCGGAGTAATTGTGGCTTTCATTGTTTTGGGTTTGTAAATCATGGGTTGCTGAAAATTACGACTTTACTCATTATGTTGGTTCATGATTCAAGGGCAAGCGCTAGGATTAGTTCACTTTTTATTTGTTACTGATACTCTGCAAATTGTCTTGTAAAAGATGTGATATATTGGATTTTATTTCTTGGTTTCTCCAGGTGCATCAATTCGATTTTCGAGCAAAGTGTATATACCTTGCAGTTATTATTCGTAAGATGCTGGAAGCAATGCTTAACAGCGAAGCTGTTGATGATATGGTTAGTGCTTACCGCCCATATCATGTATACCTGCAATTTGGCATTTAATTTTGAATGCTATTCTAAAGTGTATACGCCACTTTAGAATAGCATTCAAAATAAATGTTTGTAGTAATTTGTTTGGATTCGTCATTATTTACCTGCTTGGACTATCTCTTGATATGGTCAAAATGCAATACCGTAGCTAATTTTGGTTTGCTTGAAGCTTAGCACGTTAGTATGGATTCTGGCATTTAAAAGGCATCGCTTCAACTTCCCGCCTCTGTTCAGGATTATGTTGGAAATAAGCGGTTAGAACTCGCTGGGCAGCTGCTTTCGCTATTATTTGAGGTCTGATTTTTGTACCTTCACGTAGCAACGATTCAACATCTATAGCTTATAATGTAGGAATCCGTAAGCGTAGAGGTTTCAAAGAGTTAGGCTATGGCTATGCCTTTTACTATTTCATGTGTTTTTTTTTGAGAAGTTTAGTTTACATGTACCTTGTGAGACCCCATGTGCGTTCTATATCCTTTTATGTATTGTTACATTTGGGGTTGACCTCTATTCGTACAATTAGTGTGGTATATACCTTCAATGAGCCACAATCACGTCTATCTTATGGATCTTGCAGGATTTGTTCAAGCGAATGAATGGTGAACTTAAGAAATCAATGGATGCCACGCTGAGTAAAGCGAACAGATCTACTCAGTTTGATATCATCAAGGTACATTTTCAGATGGCATTATGTTAACATGGTGAATATGCTTTCTTTTCTTGATCGTAGGACGCAATTATCATCATGGACTATTTACATTTGATTTTGCTTCAAGAAGTTTTTGCAAGAGCAGCGTTGCTCTCTCGTCACGTGCATACAGAGGAGGAATGGAGTCTGCTTTATGACCTTGGTTTGCTATTTTTTTCTGAATTCTGCCAGCTCATAAGGCCAGATACACTGACGAATGGATTGGAGCATGCAATCTCAAGTGGGAATTGGGCAGTCAAGCGATTCAAGATGGATCGGAAAGGTGTTACACAGGTATAGACTTCTGATACTTGCTTGCAGTGTGTTGATTCAGCTTTTCTGAATGAATTCGACGCCCATATGTTAGTTTAGTACCTTGGTAATCAAATTGTAATTTGATCTTTGCAGGTGGTTTCAAGGCTCTCCTTCATTGCTGCACTGGGCCACATGACAAGGATCTCCTCCCAGTTTGAGAAAACCCGCAAAGTCAGTGGACCGCGAGCACTTCAACCAAGCCAGGTATTATTATGCGATCGATTGATGCGAGTTCATTCCACAAGGGTTAGTTTCCTTTAGAAGAGCAGCCCGAGTTCTTTCACTCTATGTACATTACTGGTTTAAACTTGTTATGAGGTGGTATGAACTCGTTTGTTTGATGCTGAAAATGTTGTGGACTGCTTAGTGTGTTTCCTCCCTTTCTCTCCTCTTTTTAATACGAAATCGTTTGTTGCATGTTGGGTGTAGTGGGGAATGTTGTGTCCTTGTGATACTCCAGAAGGGGAGGCTTGCGGACTTGTTAAGAATTTGAGTCTCATGACTCATGTAACCACTGACGAAGAGGAAGCTCCCTTAATTGAGCTGGTATGGTACCACTTATGTGGATGTGTGGATCAATTGATATGCACTGGATTTTGTTGTATACGTTATTACTTCTGATGGTCTCCTTTCAATGTTAATATTCTACAACTTGTTGAGAGGCTCTCTCATTTCCACGAAGTGAGTCTCTATAACTTGTTTTGATTGTGTTGATAGTGCACAACATTGGGGGTGGAAGATTTATCCTTATTGTCAGGAGAGGAACTCCATTCCCGCAAAACATACCTAGTGTTTTTCAATGGAACTATTCTGGGAGTCCACCGGCGTCCAAATGTATCATCCACTTGACCTTTACTCACCATTTTTTGAGTGTGAAGTCTAATAAAGAATGACAGTGGTGTGCTTCAGTGTCCAAATTTGTACTATTGCCATGACGTAAATCAACATATTTGCGTTTTTTTTTCTTTTCTGACTTGGTCTTTGAAACTGCAGCGATTTGCGGAGGTTTTGAGGAAACTGCGCCGGGCTGGCAAGATTGGAGAATTTGTCAGCGTGCACGTTAATCCTAAACATGTATGTAGAAGACTCATTATGTGCTTCAATTTATCAATTGATGGATTTGCTTTCCCTATTTCCGATTATCTCGTTATATAAATTACTGTATGCCCCATTTTCTGATGAACTTGAGCTATTCGTGCAAACAGCGGAACATCCAAATTGCTGCTGATGGAGGCCGGGTCTGTCGACCACTGGTTATAGCTGATAGGGGTGTATCTCGTATCAAGGAGCATCATATGAAGGAACTGAAGGTTAGTTAAACCAGATCGCTTTATTATAAGCTATCTGTTGTAGACGTTCATGTCTCTTTATTCTTTTTACTTGCACTCTATCTCATAGCGGGGAGACTTTTAGGATAACTCCTGGAGAAATAGATCAACGTGGGCAGCTATGTTAGATGCCTGGAATGTGTGAATATTTGCTAGTTCCTTGATATTTACTAGTGTTTGTTTAAATAAAATGTTATGAGGAAAATTTAATCGAAAAACGCGGTTTTTTGAATTCAGGATGGTTTCCGCACTTTTGACGATTTCTTACGCGAAGGTCTTGTGGAGTATATGGATGTGAATGAGGAAAACAACAGCCTGGTATGTTTCTTGTCCCTTTTATGATATAAAAAAAAGCATGACTTGGAAAAGAGGCATTGTTCTAATAATTTTGAATGTCGCTATTGTTCTGTTCATTGTCTTGAAGTGAAGGTTGAAGGGGGCAACACTGACTATGCTCTTGTGAGCTCAAACAGATAGCACTTTATGAAGGAGATGCCATACCTCAAACCACTCATATTGAAATCGAGCCCTTTACAATATTGGGTGTTTGTGCTGGCCTCATACCATATCCTCATCATAATCAATCCCCCCGTAACACATATCAGGTACTTTCGGCTCTTGGTAGGATTTGCTGTTGCTCTCTTCAAAGTCCTGTGTGGGTCTGTTGATTGAAATCATTGCTAACTGCTTTTGTATGCTGTGATGGACAGTGTGCTATGGGTAAACAAGCCATGGGAAATATTGCATATAATCAGGTGAACTAGTCTATCCCCTCCTCTGCTTTAATTTATTAATTATTCAATCTTTTCCTTTTTGCTTGCAATTATATGTCGTAAACCCCGTACCTGTATATGTTGCAACTCTAAATACGTTTTGGGTGCCTGATGATGCAGTTGCAAAGGATGGACACGCTTCTTTACCTCCTAGTGTACCCACAACGACCAATGCTTTCTACCAAGAGCATTGAGCTGGTATGTCCATTTCCATATAATACCGTGTGCTGGCTTCTACACTTTAGGAATGTTTAGGTGGTTGAATTATTAAGAAAGTATGGATCGTTGACATCGGTAATACTGTGCCGGAGAAGCTGTGGCAGATGAGTTACTATTGACTTGTCTTTCTATGGGTACAACACTGGGTAGCATGAGTGTGCTTTAATCAAGGTGTCTAATGAAGTGCTATTTTTACTGCAGGTGGGCTATGACAAGCTAGGGGCCGGGCAAAATGCAACTGTAGCAGTTATGAGTTACAGTGGCTATGATATTGAGGATGCTATAGTGATGAATAAATCATCTTTAGACCGAGGATTTGGTCGTTGTATTGTAATCAAGAAGTAAGCTCTTCACCTTTGCTAGTGTCTGTATTTTCCTCTCATATGTGTTGAGGTGTATGGCTGCATGGATTGACTGACTTTGGGTACGTTTCCTATGACCATGTCGCAGGAGTGTAGTTCCTATGAAGAAGTATCCAAATCGTACTGCAGATCGAATTATGGCTCCTGAAATGCAAAGCTCGGCAAAGGGAGGTATCCAAGTCGTTGCAAGACAACAGGTAAAGAGGCTACCACCTCTTATTTGTTATTTTTCATGCTGTAGCAGGTTCATCATGCCAAGACAATTACTGCATTACTTAAATGGGATGCTGTACTAAACTGGCATCCTGTTGTTCAGTTACAAGATCAAGATGGGATTGCTGCCGTCGGAGAGATGATTCGTCAAGGAGACATTTACGTGAATAAACAAAGCCCAATTGATACCAGAAATAATGTCAATAATCCTATGGCAATGCCTGACTCGTAAGAATCTATTTGCCGTTGTTGTAAATACGATAATTGATTTTGGTTTCTTGAGGGTTGAGCTTTACCTTTAAATGCAATACATTTGGCAGACTTTCAAATTATTCAAGTTTCTTAATCAGCACACTGACATATTTATGAACAGGGCTTACAAGAGGTCACCTCAAACCTATAAAGGAGCAGCTGGAGAAACTGCAGTTGTGGATAAGGTTTTACTTACAAGCAACGATGAGAACCACTTTATCATCAAGTGCCTCATTCGTCAGACTAGACGTCCAGAGGTACTTGATTCTACTTTTTCTTACGAGCATTAGCAGATCCGAGGGCTTTGAAACTCGCGAAGATGTTTCGCTGATTATCATCACAATCCTTCAGCACATAATGTTCCATACACCTTTAATTTGTAATACGAGATGTATTCAATCGATGCTGGCTTGTATCTTGATTTTAGTGCTTTTCTTTGTGGTTTGCAGGTGGGTGATAAGTTCAGTAGCAGACATGGGCAAAAGGGAGTCTGTGGAACTATAGTCCAACAAGAAGATTTTCCATTTTCTGAGCGAGGCATCTGCCCAGATTTGATTATGAATCCCCATGGATTTCCCAGGTTTGCTTCCAAAATTTTCCTGGTGTAGTTAAGGGTGACTCTAGGTTGCGGTGAACATGCCTAAACCTCGAGTGATTATAGGAGAGTCGTTACAAGTGGTTATTGCAGAGCACTTACTTCTAGAGGCACGTCACCAACTGTGGTATTGGAATTTGTTCATTTCTCATGATTCGTTTTTGTATATATCTACCCCTACATTCACTGGATATGTCTTTACATCCCTGCACTGCTACAATCTCTTTCTTATGTGAACTTAAGACAGGGACTCATCATTTCTAGCAATTGAGAATATATTGACATGTTGTCTATGCTGATATCAATGGCCCGTTTTTGTTTTTGGCAGTCGAATGACTGTTGGGAAAATGATAGAGCTGCTTGGAGGAAAGGCAGGTTTGCATAGTGGAAAGTTTCACTATGGAAGTGCCTTTGGTGAGCCCAGCGGGCATGCTGATAAGGTTTCAACCATCAGGTACGTGTCCTTATTGCTTCGATTTGAGGCTTCTGTGATGCGAAGTTTATAACTTTGGAACTTATGTAGCCTTGACCCCCGAGTGGAAGTTGATACTTTTGTGGTCTTTGTTCGACAGTGAAACGTTGGTGAGACACGGCTTCAATTACAGTGGCAAGGATTTAATCTACTCAGGTCTGCAATTCGACACATGCGATCATTCAGGCCTGGTTTCATTATCGAGTTCATTACTAGTTGGTTTTGGCACTATATTGACATAAAAATATTCTTGCAGGTATAACTGGGAATCCTTTGCAAGCATATATTTTCATGGGTCCCATTTATTATCAGAAGCTGAAGCACATGGTACGAATCTGCCTTGCTAACTTCCATGAAGTAGATTGAGTGCCAATTTTTCACGGTTGAAGCATGCTATTAATTTGCAGTATTTTCAAGTGCTTTGCACGCACACAATTTGTCAATGTATCATGCAGGGCCTATAGTAACTTTTTTGGATGGCTATCAGATGGGTTTTCTGGTTTTAGCTTTACTTTTTCTGACGACATGAGGTGTGTGTTTTCTTTATCAGGTGTTGGACAAAATGCATGCACGTGCTCGAGGTCCTCGCGTGGTACTCACAAGGCAACCCACAGAAGGAAGAAGTCGAGAAGGAGGTAATTGAGTATACTCGTATTATTTGCCATGTGTTAATTTGCGTCGAGTCTCATCCTGATTATTCTCTAAAACTTGTCTGTGTCACTCTCTTGTAGGTTTGAGGCTTGGTGAAATGGAGCGCGATTGTTTGATTGCTTATGGTGCCAGCATGATGATATTAGAACGTCTTATGATATCCAGTGATCAGTTCCAAATCCAGGTACGCTTCTGTTCAGCTTTTGTTCTACATATTGTTGGTGGGACTGAACAGCATCTGAAATCGTGTCTTGTTTCCATCCATTGCCCACTGTTGTGATTCACCAATTTGTAAATATGTTATGGCAGGTGTGCACAAAGTGCGGAATGATTGGCTATTACCATCACAAGCTCAAGATTTGTCTCTGCTCTACGTGCAAGAGTGGTGATAACATTGCAACCATGAAACTTCCATATGCTTGTAAACTTCTATTTCAGGTGATTATCCAAATCTGTGCTCATTTGCTTCCCTGTTCTTGGGCTTTTGTTTCTTCCTGCACATGCCCACTTGTATTTGTATTGCTTTTGAATGCTAGATTTTGTTATATAAAGATTGATTCCAAGGTCTTATTTTAGATTCAACGATATAAACTCATCTTCCAGCATTAAACATAGTTTAGCTAAAATTAGATTGTTCCAAGAGATTGGTCATGAGGAGACATGATAAAATTCTTGGGGAGACCTCCTCATGATCACTTGCTTGTACCTACTTTGGAGGTGCTTAGGTCACTATCCAAAAATTTTAGCTCACAACCTTTCAACAAATTCAATGATGTGAAAACGCATTTTCTTCCTCTAATAGTAAATACTAGGAGCATCTTGGATACTGTGTTCTTTCCTCAGTTTTCTGACTATAGCAAGTTAAACAAAATAGTAGGTATACTGCTCTCTTGGTTCTGTTTTTTAGCCTCCTGACGACTGCATTTTCTTCCTGAGCTCGTATTCTAAATCCAGAATCAAGCTGGGTGCTGTAAGCAGGTAGTTTTCTCTAAAATAAAATGTTGGCTTTCTTAATTCTGTCTTGATTGGGTTATTGCTTACAGGAGCTGCAATCTATGAATATAGTGCCCCGCTTGCAACTAGCAGAAGCATGAGTTGTTCGATTTCGCCCCCACATTTGAACCTGGTTTTCAATTTGGATGAAAACCAGAGAAAGGCAGAATAAGTTGCTGCATGGATTGTGCTGAAGCCCCCCTCTCTCTCCCTCTCTCTCCCCCTCTCTCCCTCTCTCCCTCTCTCTCGCACAGCCAGATCTGAAGCTGGTTCTACTTCATTGAGTAGTTGATTACAATGGCCTTTTTTTATATAGATAATTTCAGTCAATGACAAGGTCATTATACAGTAAATTTACAGGGCTAGTGCATCTTGGCCTTTGTAACGGAATTTAGAGTGAGGTTTTAACTTCCAAGAGTGTACCATTCGTTTGAAGGCTTCTAGAATTGCTCTAAAAATCACTTGAGTTTCTGATGAATGTAATATAATCTCCTTGATCCTCAAGGATACCCTTGTGTATCTGAGACATAATTTTTGTCTTTGATTTTGGAACATGTTAGTTGGCTAGTCTTGGTTAATCCCAATAGCCCTTCCAGATTTGGAAGATTGCAAAGATCCGTAATAAAATATAATTAAGAGGGGTATTTGGAACTTGATGTATGAATAAAAGTTGGAGATTCTGAACTGTAGATATCCATATGTTTAGATTTATGATTCTAATCACCAATAGTTTTGTATAAAATTTGAATTATAATGTTTTTTTATTTTTTTTTAATTTGATGAGATACAGTTTGTGGATGAAATTTGTCGGGATAGGATGAAGACTTCTCCCTGTGTCCCATATTAAGTATCTTGATTTCCTTTCAATTTGTCCCACAATATAAGGTAGTGGCTCCGAAAACCAATCAGTATCAAAAACCAATCAGTAGGGGAAATCACCTGATACTTAGATTCTAGCTTCCAACTCCAAAACTTAATGTACAAGGGAGCTAGATATTAGGGTGATTGGTTTTGGAAACACCTACGATTTTACATTCAAAATTTCATAACTAATTCAGAAAGAGTTCAAAACTTATGATTCCATTATCACCGGCTTCCCACAAACTTTGCAGATGCCTCGAAAAATATACCCTTCACCACTCCACCTTATACTTGCCAAATCTGAAATTTGATTGGTTTTCAGTACCACTACCTTAAGCTTCTTGTCTCAAAGGTCCACACCGCTTGAGCATGTAAGTCTTCCATTTTTAACCCCTAAAGGACAATCATCCACATTTGGGCTTTTTTAGAATTTGGGCATGTACCTCGTACTTCAATTTAATAACTAGACTATGTTTCACCAAAAAGCTGTCAAAAACTACCATTTCCAATGTCAAAAAATTATTATTTTCTAATTCCAACTATAAGATCTTTAATTAGATTATTGTAATAGACAGCTCAATAAACTATAGCAATTGAAATTTAAAAAAATCTTTTTTGACAAGATTTTTTATTAGGTTGATACACTCTAACTTTGATTCTCTCCGGTTTTTTGCATTATGGATTTTTGGAGTTTTGATGCATGTCAAAGAAGACTAAGTTAGCTAATTGTATTAAAAAAATTACACTCAAAAGTCAAGTGTAGCATGTTAAAAAAAAAATATGTTTATGGGATCTCCAGAGATTCCGAAGAAGAGGTCTTGGGTTCGACGATGCGGCCGTAGAGACCAGGGCCCAAAACTCAGTGGCCACATGTGTTGCATATACTTGAAATCCGCACCGCGGTTAAAAACATAAAAAGGATGAACAAGCCCCGGTAATACGGAGGAGGCCGGAAAAACCGGCCGGAAAGTCACCGCCACATGTATGATCCTCGCTGGTCTAATCGCGGGTGAGTATGTTGTGTTAACTAGTGTGGAAACTACCTAGAAATAGTTTATAAACAACTAGCCTAGTATAAACAGAACTAAAACTATTTTTATGAATGCTACCTTCATGGTCTGGATTTGGAGATGATCGCTCCCGTCGAGTGCTATCTGAGGATCTGGTGAAGTCGAGCTGCATTACTGCTGTGGCTGCAACATGTCTAGTCCTTCCATTAAATCGCATAATTAAGGTAGTCTAAAATTTGAGAGCCTACAAAATGCAGCCTAAGTGATGATGACAATTGTACAATACCCCTCAACAATGATACGATCATCCATTTCTGCCATTCAAAAGAATTTTGCATATGATCAAACAAAATTGGAATTTTTAGTCTTGCATAATGAACATTCAATTCACATGCAATTCCAATCATGCATACCAAATTTGGCTCTTAGAAAAGCAAAACTCCATTTTTGGTGAATTATTTCATTTGAAATTCATGGTTTTACATGATAATTGATTGAAAAACATTGGTGTTGAATTTTTAATATTTGATTGCATAGATATGTAGGAAACATCTATGTGCACGTATTTCATATTAAAAAACACCCCATTAAGTAATAAAAATATGATCTATGAAGTGTTCAATCAAATCTTGTAAAATAGATATTTCTATAATTTAACTATATTTAACGTTTGTGCCTCTGGTGAGTTATGGTGAAATGAAGGGATCTATTGGATAGATTGTTAGTCATTCTAGTATTGCGTCAAATGTGATGAGATTGTTGCACGATAATCCTAGCATTAGAACAAGTTTCATTGGTTGCACATGCTGTATTTAACCCCTAAAGTATTTGGCCATAAAATCCCAAATTCTGCCTCAATTCTGCAGTGTTTTAGCTCAAAGTAGACTTATGCAAATTTAAATGTATTTAGGAGAACCTAACCGTAGGATCTACTACCTAATTTGTACATGTATATATACACAAAATTTTAATCTGTAACTCTTGACCGTTTGGAAGATTAAAAGGTTTGAAATTGAGTGAAAAGTTTTTCTTGGTCCTGCCCGGCAGGGACAGCCACACTTTGGAGAGTAAAACAGTCCATTTTTGAAGATCGCATGGGTGGAGGCTCTTCAGTTTTGGATTCTAAAGTCAGTTGTAAGTATGCCCTAAAACATTGAAGACAAAACAACACACAGAAGCATTGGAAAACCACATTTCTAGTGACGAAAGTCAAATGAAATGCATATACACTAAGTCTTTTTCCACACTACAAATGCCTAAAAGATCATCAATTTTTGGGAATCCGTACGGTGTATACATGCATTTGTATGGAAAAGAAATTGTAGAGGAAAAAAATCCAAAAAATAAATAAATCCAAAATAGATATGAATTTTACAGCATATATTGTGGTTTAGGAGGAGAAAATGGTGAATGGAAAATGGGTGATGAAGGTGACCCAATCACTGTTGATCTGTCTTGACAGTTTTTATAAATCTTGAAACTTTGATTGAATATATCTCAAGATCCGTACAGTCAAAGTTTACAAAACTTGGTGCGTAGACTAATTGGATGACTCTAAACAAGATCCTACGGTTGGATTTTTCAAAATCAAATTTAAAAAAAATTATGAAACAATTTCAGAAAGGATCATTTGGAAGTCACTGTAGACTTTCACAGATTTGGTACACCACTCCCATCGGCCACAAACCTGCCCGAGCTGCCCTAAATTGAATTTCGATCTTTAAACACCAATTATTTCTTAACTACGGGCCCAATGGAAGTAAAATTTGATCTTGCTAGAAAGATATGACAATTTCCCATGTTGTGCCAAAGTTACAGCCACATCCGATAAAATTTGACTCATAGGGAGCCTGACCGGACCCTAAATCATACCAAAACTGTTGAGTTGATACTTTAGGGGTTAAAATGTTTAGTCTAGCTTGAAGGAATTTTTTTTATTGTGAATCTATTTTTAGTGACGAACAGAGTGATTGTAGGCTTAATTCTCAGCTCAACGTTAACCTTCGAAGGAACTGCATTTCTTTTTCACAATTTTGTCCTAATGCCACATTTATTTTGCGCTTGGGATTTTTGTGAATTCTTTCCTCACAATTATTTTGATGTACTTTTGTGGCATCAGCATGCCCAGTGTTGGACAAAGATATTGTTTATATTGCTATATTTACTTAGAATTGGTATATTCAACTTTAGTTGTGGAGAGTGTTACTGCAGGAAGAATTGTGAGTTTTGTAACATGGATCTTTTAAATTTAGACGTAACACAATTATCTTTTGGTCTTTTACTGTTGAGAAGTTTAATAGTGTACCTTTGAATCCTTCCATCATGTCGGTGGGTGACAAGATGTTTTGCAACACATACAGCTACTTACAGATTGGCCTGCTGAATTCATATATGATTTGTGACCAGACAAATGCTCCATATGGTCCTCACCTCTCACCTAATTTTTTGTAGTGTTCATAGGTGAAGTTTAGCCTTTGATAATTTACAATAACAATAAGACTTAAACGGAAAAATGTATGAAGAACTTGAAATCAAGATCTATATACCTATTTCAGCTGCAAGAAAGATTGCATTCATGTTATGTCCCACATTTCTCCTCACTTTTCCAAAAGGGTCTATCCTGATGTAACTCCAAAAGGGGTTTATGATAAAATAAGAGAACTTGTTAGATGAGGTTCTCGAGGAGCATCCATATTTAGATCCGGTTAATATTGGAGAAGTAAAGGAGGTTGTTGGGTCAGAGGTTTCTAAAGGAATTGGAAGTGTTGAACTAGATTGTTTTAATCACAATTTTAGAGAAAAGATGGAGTTAGCTTTATTGACAGATGAACAACAACATGTTTTTGATAGAATGAGCACTTTTCTGAAGGATGTGCATTTTCTTGAAGGTACATCAGAGAGTGGGAAGAGTTTCTACATTTGGTACTTTACAAACTACTTGCAGAGCTTGGGAAAAAAATTCTTCTTTCAGGAACAACCCCAACAACAGCAAAACGATTGTCTAATACAGGAACAACAACTCATACGCATTACAAAATTCTGATTTGTGGCTACTTGTATGGTCTTTGTAAACTGAATGTTACTTTGCAAACTGAAGTTGATATGTACATCATTGACGAATTGAGTATGATGAGAAGTGGTTTTTTAAATGCCATTCATTCCAGAGTCAAACAAAGCTTAAATCGTTCTAATAATCCATTTGAAAGAAAGTTATTGTTGTTGGTGGGAGATATGGCTCAATTGCCTCTGATATGTCTTCACCGTGCAGAGGATTCCGCCACGATAGGTGAATTGTGTTTCTTAGAGAATTCTCCACACTAGTTGTCTAGGAATCACTAGATGTTGAAGGCATCCGTACAACATAGCAAAGACCCTTTGTATTTGGAGTTTCTAAATATCATACCTGACAAGAAGCCAACTCAAAAAGAAATTGACTTTCATTTAGGTGAATGTGTCATTGGTGAAGACAAAATTATAGAAGTCCTTGATAATCAAACAACAACTCTATGTACTCATCGAATAGATATCGATAAATATAACTACATGATGATAACCAAGCTCTTTGATCCTAGTGAAGTGTTCTTAGTGTTCATTGACTCTGATGCATTTGATATTGAAAAACTTAGTGATTGGATAGAGGACTCCAAATTCAACCAATTGAAAAGAGTTGATGTAGGTGCGCTCGTCATGGTTTTGGACAATATCAACATTGAAAAAGGAATCAATAATGGTGCAATGAGTAAAGTAGAAGCTACTCATCAACAAAGTTGTAGAAAGGAAAGACCAAGTTTAACGACATCTATACTAAAAATATTTCAAGTCTACATTTTCGTTGGCTTTGGCATATGCCATGACTGGACATAAAGCTCAAGGAGCCACAGTTACTGCAAAAGTGATTATCGACATTTGCGAGGCATTTACACCGAGATTAATATATGTTTTGTTATCTAGAGTAACATAAAGCAAATATGTTATGCTACCTAGAAAACATATGTTATGTTACTATTGATGATTTCAATTCAGTGAAGCGTAAAATACTTAATAATAAAGAGTAAACATAAATGTTAAAATTTGAATGTGTGGAAATCACTGATATTATTGAAAGATAAATGTGCAAGACTTAGGCAAAAACAATTATTTTGTTGTTTGCATGATTAAAACATAGCTTTTTGTAATCATTTTATAATGGATGCATGGCATTTCACGTACAATTTTACTACTTAACTTTCCTAAAGGAGATCAAAAACAAAGAATTTTTTTATAAATTTTAGAATAAATTTTGTATTTGTAGGTGAAGCTTGAGGTCTCACTTGCCTTGTTATTAAGTTGAATACAAAAGAATGCTAAATTTTCTTTCTTTCATAGAAATTCCATTGTATAATAAAATCCTAATGCATACGGTCAAAGTAAAGATTAATGTCCATATTTTATGTGAAAAAAAGAAAAAAATCTAAAATAATATTTTTTCTAACTTTTATGAAGGAAAGAAGAAGGTTTTTTTAGTACACTGCCCGAAATAGTGAGAAAACTTTGATATTTTGTGGATTGAACACTATGCACTCAAAGTCGTTATTTTTTTTTTTTGGAAAACTCAAAGATGATATCATAAAGTATTTATAGAAATATTCTCAGAGGTAATTGATGTTATTAGGATGGCTGCCCGAATTGCTTATCGAACAGCTTTTTCCACTTCGAGTATTATAACTGTTTTTATAAATGTCCGATTGAAAAAAAATAAGATTTCTTCCAAGTTCTTGATATGGCCTACATTCATAAAAAAACTCAAAAACAAATATCTAAAATTGAGATCACAAGGACCTGTCCAAAATTTAGAAAAGCCCATTCTTGGTTTATTGTCCTCTAGGAATTAAGGCATATGAAGCTCAACATGAGACACATGAGTAGTGAATTTTGAAGAATTTTTGGTTGCTTATCCTTTAAGTGTGGAAGGATACTTGAAGGTCTATGTTTAATTTTTTTTAATCAAGCACTGCTTTTCATCTAGATTATAATTCCAAATGAAAATTGTCTGAATTAAAAAAATGTGAGGGCTACCTTCTTTTTTCTAGTCCAATTTACCATTCTTCAAAATTGTTAAAGCTGTTTTTTTCTGTAGTACATTAAAGTTCAAAATTCTAAAATCCCAATTACACTTCAAAAAATGTTTACTCACTCATATATTAGTGCTATATTTTAGGATACATTAGGTTTATGTACCGTGTACCCAACTTGAGTACATCCATACTATACATCTAAACACTATTTTTATTTTAGTCTAGTTTTTTGTTTTTCTATTAGTAACTGTTTTTGTTGGTCAAGTGACATGCATCCTTGAATGTAGAGAAATAATGGATAGAATGGATACATTCATCTATAAAATATATACTACAAGGCACTTTCATCCTAGAGTTTTTTTAAGATTCTAGGGCAAATTTTTCTACTTTTTTTGCCCATGTTTTTGTTGTAAAAATAGCCACATCCAAAATCAAGGAAAATTTTATCCGCATACACATGTAATAAAAGATAGAGAATTGTATACTCTTTGTACATTGTAGATCTAAATTGAATTCTGGTAGTTGTATCCTTATTAAATTGTTCCCTCAATGTTTCATGATAAGCTTCTTGATTTTCTTTTCAATTTATTCTATAATAAACTTTTTGTTATCTCAAACTACTAATGCTAATTTTATTTAGGGTCTACACCCCATGTAACTCAGATACAGCAAAGCAATCTGGTGAGCAGCGAGCAAGAAATCTAAAATTGGACTAAAATTTTGAAAAAATATCGACTTTTTTCAAAATTTGCGTTTTTTTTTTTTTTTTTTTTTTTTTTCACGGGCTGTTTAGAATGATTATATTTAGTAAAGTACCTATTTTGTGGATTTCATGTAAAACCACAAATTATAGAAAAAATTACGAAAACACTAGAGTTATTCTTTAAAAACAAGAAAATATGGATTTAGAAAGAGAATACTTAAAACATACTGCAATATTCCGTTTTCTAATAATTTGATTATGTTTCTCTATTTATGCTGATTTCCAGCCCCGTCACGGGATATCTCGGATCCGAGGGACTCTACGTTGTCATTTGGTAGGTGTGTCTCGGATCCTAGATACCCTTTGACGAGGCTGAAAATTACAATTTTTTTTTTTGAAATTAAAAAAAAAATAAAAAATAAAAAAAATAAAAAAATTATATGTATGAATCATTATTGCCTCTTCAGAACTATGCAAGTAAATCATCTATGCACAATAAATAACTAAAGTATAAGATAATAGTAGAAACTTTATTCTTCGCAGTTCAAATCAAATACAAATCCATTTAAAATCAAGGGATTGCTGGGATATCATTAACATAGATGTTCACTCCTGAAGGCTAAATGTATGCTACACTGCGCCTGTACGTTCGAGGACGCGCATAACTTCATTGTAGCTATAGCTAAGAGCATGCATGAAGGAGTCGTCCTTAGGATCCATCTTGCACATGTAACAAAAGAACATAGTATACATGTTTGCAATATTTCCATTGCTTTGCCTTCCCAAGAGTCTCCGAAAGCATCTTCACAAAATCTCGGCAAGTGCATTCGGGGAAGCTCGCAATGGTGATGCGGTACATCTTGTTCCCTCCTGTGTTTGAAGTTACCACGCATCCATAACCAGGATAAGGAATAGTGGTTACTCCTGTAACACCGCAATACTCCAATAGAGCGGCGCTTTCCCATTTGTTTCTCTAATCTACAGTGGATACGTCAAGATTCCTTTGAATGGAATGATTATTGTGGAGCGTAGGGTGGGCATCTGGGTTTGTTGGTCCCTTGAAGTCGGATTTGGGAAGTGGCCACTTCGAAGCTCCTTGGAATTGACGCCTTGGTGACAATTCACATCACTGCTGCAATTGAAATCCAACCTCCTCAAGACTTAGAACTTCATGACGAGTGAGATTAGTTCCAATTTTCACAGGCCACACCATAGGCCAATCCATAACCCAAGTTTTGGGCCCCTCCTTCACGCAACGGCTGATATCATCGGGGCAGAACCAGAACTCTGCAGGAACAATACGTTTGGTGTGATAGTCTTCCTTCCTCCCAGAATACGTAGGCGCAGGTGTGCCTTTTGCTCCCCTAGAAATCCTTGCATCGCATTTCTTCCTCGTCTAGGCTTGAAGGGCTTGACATTTTCGTGCTGACCGATTCGAAAGGCGAGCAATGTGCCACGTGTTAGGATCACAGTCTGTTTCTTGTACAAACGTGGTGTGCTGGACACCACACGTTGGATCCGAAAGTGCTATCACGAGCGCAGGAGTTCCAGGGTGTGGAAGCGGAATTGTTCCGCTGGTTTAGGGTTGAAGGGGTAAGCGTCGAGGGGAGTAGGAAGGCCGTCGCCCTGCTCAGTCCGGAGTATTTGTTTGCGCAACCCAGACCCCGCAGGTGGAATCGCAGGGGGGATTTCAAGCTACCTGAGCAGTGCCGGCACCTCTGGTACAAGCACGCCGCGAAGATCCTCGGCTGGAGCGAGAGACATCAATTTCCCGAGTTCATTAGGGCACTACTGCGTGGACAATACTATCCATCTTTGGTGACACATTGCAATGAAGAGACTCGCACGGGCTGCGATGTCGGAGAGGTCGGACGCGACCCAGAGCACCAGGAATCAGGGGACAAGGGCGGCAACCAACGTCGGGGATCAGGTTTGCGAATTCTGCCCTCTTCTGAGTTTGAATAATGCTTAGTAAGTTTTAGGGATTTGTGCGCGCAAAGACAGCAATTACTATAGATAGAGGGGTTCAGTGGATTGGAAGTGTTCGCTGAGGACCCTGTAATGAGAGCATGGGATCCTGGATGTTCGCCAGATGCGGGAGATGGAGAGGCCCCCCTTGGCGGACATTGCTCAGATAAACCTACCGGCACCACCGCCAAGGACCCGGGTGAGGAAATCCAGGGCAAAGCCACCGGTAAGTTCATCAACATCTGCATGATTTCCATACAAAGCACCCGGTGTAGGAACCATTGTTGCAGCCACGGATGATATCCTAAATGTGTGATTAATTTCAACTCTCGGTTTCTGTGTTGCAACCATCACAAATTTTGGAGAAAGAAAACGAGGTGGCAGCCGTGGGACTGGAAGATGCGGCACCGATGCAGGGGCCGATGAAGAAGCCGCCAGCGAAACGAAAGTCCAGGGCGAAGAAACCTGTAAGCTAACTCACAATTTCTGTAATGCGTGATCATGTTCTTTGATATACAGAATACGACGACTCACAAATGTGGGGTGCATGGAAAACTGTGTGAGCAGGCAACAGTGGATGCGGACGTCGTCACCGGTATGGAGCTGCACTGCGGTCAGGGGCAACCTGTAGCACTTGAGGAGCTGGTCAAGAAGCCCCCGGCGAAGCGGAAGTCGTGGACGAAGAAAGCTGTATGTCTAAACTTTGGTTTCTGAGGCACGGGTGCAGTGGTTGTTGACATGGAGAAACTTGCACTCATACTCTGAGGGGGGGGGGGGGTTTGTTTCTGCTGCGCAGGGTACTCTGGAGACGGAGACGGAGGGGACTCTCGAAATACGCTGCGGACAGGGGATGCCGCTAGACGTCTCACCTTAGAAGACTACTCGTCCGAGAAAGTCGAGAGCAAAGAAAGCGGAGGTAAAGGACATAAACAACTGCTCCATGTGGCTCAAAGTACTTATCCACACTAAAACCACTTGCAAGTCACGGATATGGCCAAACTCTCTTTTGATGGAGTTTGTTGCTCATTGCAGATTGCATTCCAGGCGGTGATAGGGACGCAGGTGGGAGAAGCGGATGCTGGAAGCGCGCTTCACCCCATGACTGGCCTTGCCGGAGAGGTGACGCTTGTGAGGAAAGGCAGGGGACCAGGCCGGAAGCCTTCACTTGGAAAAGGGGCGGTGTCAATACAGGAAACCGATGCCTCCTTGGGACTTTCCACGGGCATTTGGTCCGCCACCTTCGACCTCGCCGACGCCAGCCAAAAGTGAGTCCTTCTCGATTATAATTTATAGATTGCTCTTGCTGTGAATGTTGTGAAGATGTTGCTATGAATGGTAATGCAGGGCTGATTGAGGGGGAAGGGGGATGTGCTGGGAAGGTGGGGAGGGGGGTATGTCGTTGTTGTGTGATGCTTGGATGGGATTGCTAGGGGATAATTGCTATTGACTGAGGGGGAGGAAGGGGGGGGGGGGGTGGGATTGCTTCGAATGGTCTCGGGGCTGGTTGAAGGGGGGGGGGGGGTTCTGGGGGGGGGAAAGTTCGTACGTGAGCGGAGAGCGTAGAGCGGAGAGCGGTGAGCGCAGAATGGAGAGCACAGAATTGACCATTAGGAAAATTTTCAAAACCAAAGTAGACCCTATAACCGTGGAAAATTACTAAATGAAGGCTTAATTTTTACTCTTTTTTTAGAAAAAGAGTATATTACCGTGGAATTTAGGGTTATCTCTGGTAAGAATTTATTACGTTTGTTCACAAAGATACAAATTAGGGCTGATGTCATGATGACGTCATGCATACATTCCTTTAGATTTATCATGGGTTTGGACAAGATACAATGATCAGGCGTTGAGTTCTAGATCAAACAAATAATTCTTTCATAGGATTATGTAAATGCACAAGGAAAGAAACAACTTTCACAGAACATAAAGAAGGCAAGGTATACACGAGTATAAACAGGAAATGAGAATCATGAATATTTTAGTGCTTTGCAATAGAGTAGACGATGCAGTATATAATCAACTCCACTGAAATCACATCAAATTAAATGGAAACAATGATAGAGCGAGGCCTCTTTCAAACTTCGAAGATGCTACAGTCGCTACTCCCACTCTCAGAACCCGATGACGCAGACTCTCCTTCTACAGCCTCTTCATCGACAAATAGAAGGGCCCTGGGATCAAAATTAGTGGGCCGACTTGGAACATATCTAAGTGCACCACATTGAAGCGCTTGTGCTAAGCCCTCTGCATAGTCCGGAAGAATAAAAGGCTGAACCGGGCTGGAATGAAGACGCCACGATGGAGTGAACACGGCTCTATGCCCACTTGGCGGTGTTGTCACAACTACTCTGCAATAGAAAGCCAGAAGTGGTTAGATCAAATAGGGAAATTTGCGTACAGAAATAATACTAGATGTATTGCACGAAACCTACAAATTCTAGAGTAAGACTTACAATACTTAGTGGGTCTTTGTTTCTTTGCTGGTGCTTCCTCTGCTGCTGCCGGTCTAGGATGCTTAGGGGGGCCCATGGGAGATTTTGCTGCCATATACGGTTTGAGAAGGGCGTTGAATATGGCTTTGTCATCCTCAAAAGCTATAATATGACGACCAATAGCCTGGCAAGCCTTGACAGAGGCCCCTGCAACTCAAAGCAAGGTGAAGACGTGAGAACTGAGAAAGGAATCAGAGAAATAATTTTGTAGAAACATGTAAGAACGGTTACCTGTTCCTGCCTTCCAGTCCAGGACTATGTCGCCGGGCTTCGAGAGCTCTCCAATTATGTTCTGCATCATCCCAGGAGATTTTTCCCTTGGCCCTCTCCATGGAACATCCCCATTCATTTGCTGAGAGTCAACGTCGATAAAGTTGAAAATCGCATCACTCTCGGTAATGTTGAGGTCGCCATGTATGACATCGGATTTCTTCGTTTGAAAGGAGAACTTAGATGGCGGCACGCCACCACGAACGAAGACACGGATCCAGAACCGATTAGTCTGCAATCAACCAAATTATGTCAGAATGAATAAACGGAAGGGATAGTACTAAGTAAACTGAAGGAAAGGAAAGGATGAAATTACCAGGTTTCCGGGGTTCGTAGGAGAAGTGAGGCCGAGCTCATTGAAGCCCCACCAGTCTTTGTAAAGGACGAACTTAGTGGCGCTAGCTTCTTCGAGAATCTCCGTAGCCAACGCTTGATCATTGTTGTAGATGATGCACAAAGCGCCATCATTCTGCAAGTAAAGACTTGCGAAATAGAAAATGTCGTACACATAATCCTTTTCACGGGAGTTCCAAGGAGGAATCACTGTAGGGGGGTCGGAAATGAGAGGGACAGGAAGATTCTCAGGGATGTCTACAATGATCTAGTCGACTCCAAGATGATTCTCAACCTCGCACCGCTCAGGAACTTGGTTATGCCGCCCACGTCCAAACTGGAGAAACAACGCTATAGGGTTAGACTATATGAAATTAATTGAAGTGTACGTAATATTAATTATTGAAGAAGAGAATCATACCTTGCGCACGAACTCTAGAGTTTTCACCCAATCCGGATGGCCACCCTTGTCTTTGAGCTCCATGTTACGAACGAGTAACGGGGTCACGGATGAGTTGATGATAGAAACACCAGTGGAATGGGGAGTTCCTGCGGAGGAGGTGCTTGCCGGGAGAAGTCTGGCCTTCCTTTGCTCCAGAAGACCTCTGGTGATAGCGGATGCACTGACCGATGAAGGCGCAGGAGTAGGGGACGGATTTGGAACGACAATCACAGGAGATGGAACGGCAGCGCCCTTCTCCGGGGCGGAGGACTCTGCACCAGTCTCCTGAGAGCCCTGGGACGTAGCACCCAGCTTTCGCAGTCGCCGCCCCCGCCCTTTCTTCCGTGGAGGTGCAGATGATTGATCCTGGAGGCCTTCGGCCTCATCAGAACCGTCTCCAGAATCGTCGATGGCTATTGATCCCGCGTCAAGCTCAGCTTTGAGCTCCGCTTCAGACTCAATAACGAATCCTCGAATGCAATCGAGGTACCAACACCCAGCGGCTAGGTGGGACGAGCTGTACCTCTTCAGCTGCAGAGGAGTATAAATACACTGATCAGAGCCTCTCTGAATCCAGGACGCGAAGTATGAAGGGAACTTCTCAGGGTCAATTGCACCTTTTGGAACCAGCTCTCTCTTGAAGTACCTAATAAAATTCAACTGCCATGTATCAGAAACATATTATTGACAATAAAGAAATGCGAAAAGGTAAAACAATACAAAGTCGAAGTTCATAAATGTCCTACCGGTATGTCACACGCTTGACAACATCTGTTGCTCCCGGAAAAGTGGAAAAGTCTGACTTCTTATCAAAAGGCTTTTCTGCGCGGGTACTAATAAATGCGGGGAAGGCCTTTTCCCAAAGGAGAATACGCCAGCTCTCCACATATGCGTCTGGCCGCAACAGTCCCGGGAAGGACTTCCACTTGATGACAAGGTTCTCGGTCTTACAGATGTCATCAAACTCCCGAGTAACAGCATCCTCCAACTGCCACAGAAAGGTAATGTCGTTGAGGTGAACATGGACATTAAACAAAAAAGAAGAGGTTTTAGTGATTGTTAAGAAGTTTGAAGAGTTCTACCGCAGCCCAGAATGTGGCCTTGTTCAACCAGGGCTCCAACTCGGTCTCCTTAAAGTCTTGGGGCAGAAATCTGTAAGATTGTCGTGCACTTGGTGAAGAGTTCCACCACTTCAGCCAACGGGCTTTAAATCTGGCATCAACATTTGCGGGAACAATCCTCTGAAGCTTATCCACTGTCATCTCGGGCTTGGAAAAATCACTGTAATGCCGATTGATCTGGGAAGAGAACAATACATGATAGGGAAGATTAGATTTGAAAATAGTTATAGGAAAGTAAAGTAGAAATGTCAAGGGTCGAAACTCACCTCCGCAAGGAAGTCATCACCGTTTTTGGGATTGGCAATGGTCAGGTACTTGGTGAAGTCCTTCTTCTTAATGTAGTTGATCATGTCGGACGAAGCAGCAGACATAGCATCCCAAACCCCTGCGGCAGTTTGCTCTGTAATGGGTGTCTTCTCCTTGTAGGTCCTGGCTGCTTCGTCTGAAGCAGCCACGATTTCTCTCTGGAAAATAAACATTATCAACTTCTGAGTGTACAGAGCACGGCAATTGATGACATTTAGAATCGTAAGGGGGGGTGGGGAAGTAGTGCTTACACGATAAAGAAATGCGATGAAGATTTTGGTTGGCAAAGTAAACCATCCTGGAATCGATGGTTTGTGATTCAAACATAATTGGTACTCTGCTGGTGAGAGCAGATCCTTGAATTCCTCCAATTTCATCACACCAAAAGAGCGAATACGAAAGAGTTTTGCAGGAAGATTACTCTTCACATGATCATTTTCTGTAGACCTGCTCGAAGATATGGTAGTTAGTTAAAGCCCTGAAGTACAACCTGCTTTCAAGAAGTGGGGACAAAAAGTAGGGAAAAAATTATTACCAGTTGATGTCGTGCATGACATGAAGAAGGTTTCCCACATGACCGCGGGGGTCAAGAACAATGCAATGCACGGAGATGTGCCAAGCTGGATCTTCATAGTGATGGTTGTTGATATGTCTGTACCAAGCGGCAAGGCGATGGTTTCCTTCCCAGACATAGAACATCTTCCCAGAGAACTCCTTCCAGTCCGGGTCGGCCAAGAGCTCATCTTCGAAAGCATCATTGACTTTTTGCCAACAAGGGCTCCAGTCAGCCTTGATCTCCGGAGTGACTTCGGCTGTCTTCTCTTCGTGGTTGTACATGGAAATGTACATGACCCGGTCCCCATCTCTATATCCATTGACAAACTCGCGCTCCAAATGTTGAACTCCCATTTCGCCTACCGGTCGCACTTTTGCCATTGACTGCATCCTGCAGAGGGGTACAAGCATACGGGACTTCGTCTTTGGGAGTATTCGGAGATCGTTGATGACGGTTGTAGAGTCCAATTTGAAATGTTTCCTGTGCTCCAATTCACTGTCCACTGCATTTGTCAAATCAGTTGGACAAGATGGCGCTGGCAACTGATCCTGTGTTTGAGTTACCTGTCCAAGGTCATACGTACTTAGAGTTGATTCGAAGTCAATGAACTTAAGCAAATCAAAAACAATAAAGTAGAATAAAAGAATTAATTCTCAGACTGGTACATCTCTTTTAAGAACACAATCAGCTGCAGCAGAAATAAGTAGAGCTTAGGCCACTATGTGCGTCGTGCACGACTATAATACTCCCTAGCCTGTCTACAGTTCCAGTGACGGCGCCTCTTCCAAAATCGCCTGGTTTGCTGGACAAGGCATGGCAATATCGCTGGCAGGGCGAAGACAACATGAGCTGGCCTCCTGACTCTAATAGGCGAGGATGGAGAAGGTGGAGACATAGGCGGGGTCCCAAGTCTTGGAGAGGTAGGCATGTAGCCCGGGGATGTAGGCTCATAGACAGGAGACGTAGGCATGTACTGAGGAGAGTGGACCTCGAGAGGTCCACTACCTAAACCTACAGGGTTGCTCAGATCACACCTACATAAGTGGGGCTGATCAAATGAATCCGAGAGGTCGGAGACATTGATCACTGAGATCGGCGAACTGATGGACAAGGGTGCATCTGAGAATACCTAGAGAAAAAGAACAAAAACATTGTCATATTCTCAACTAAGCATTCAGCAGAAAATTAGAAATTACTATGGAAGTTCGATAAATCAGGCTACGTTGAAATCCGAAAACAAATGAAAACAGGTTACCTCAGTTTCTGCTGGAGTTGGGCCATCAAAGTCACTTGCGGTGAATTGCTCAGTGAGCTCCTACAACACAAACGGTATGCATTTTATGAGATTTATATACAAAGCATAAAAGAACTAGAATAAAACAAGGAGTTGCAGATTACAGAAATCATTTTCCCAATCATTTTCCCCCGGGGCGGCTTCCACAGTTGGAGCCTCAACTG
Source organism: Ceratodon purpureus (assembly GCA_014871385.1). NCBI lineage: Eukaryota > Viridiplantae > Streptophyta > Bryopsida > Pseudoditrichales > Ditrichaceae > Ceratodon > Ceratodon purpureus. The sequence goes on along the minus strand of CM026433.1, from coordinate 14,002,779 downwards.
CTCCCACATAAGCTTCGAGGGCCACGGCCATGGCTGCAGGCTCCATCTGAACCTCAACAAAAAAGTCCCCCCCCACATTCTCCCCCTCCTCGTGGGGGGGTTTCGGATCCGAATGCGCCCATGCGAGGGGCTGCTCCCCCGGGGCGGCTTCCACAGTTGGAGCCTCAACTGCTCCCACATAAGCTTCGAGGGCCGCGGCCATGGCTGCAGGCTCCATCTGAACCTCAACAAAAAAGTCCCCCCCCACATTCTCCCCCTCCTCGTGGGGGGGTTTCGGATCCGAATGCGCCCATGCGAGGGGCTGCTCCCCCGGGGCGGCTTCCACAGTTGGAGCCTCAACTGCTCCCACATAAGCTTCGAGGGCCGCGGCCATGGCTGCAGGCTCCATCTGAACCTCAACAAAAAAGTCCCCCCCCACATTCTCCCCCTCCTCGTGGGGGGGTTTCGGATCCGAATGCGCCCATGCGAGGGGCTGCTCCCCCGGGGCGGCTTCCACAGTTGGAGCCTCAACTGCTCCCACATAAGCTTCGAGGGCCGCGGCCATGGCTGCAGGCTCCATCTGAACCTCAACAAAAAAGTCCCCCCCCACATTCTCCCCCTCCTCGTGGGGGGGTTTCGGATCCGAATGCGCCCATGCGAGGGGCTGCTCCCCCGGGGCGGCTTCCACAGTTGGAGCCTCAACTGCTCCCACATAAGCTTCGAGGGCCGCGGCCATGGCTGCAGGCTCCATCTGAACCTCAACAAAAAAGTCCCCCCCCACATTCTCCCCCTCCTCGTGGGGAGGTTTCGGATCCGAATGCGCCCATGCGAGGGGCTGCTCCCCCGGGGCGGCTTCCACAGTTGGAGCCTCAACTGCTCCCACATAAGCTTCGAGGGCCGCGGCCATGGCTGCAGGCTCCATCTGAACCTCAACAAAAAAGTCCCCCCCCACATTCTCCCCCTCCTCGTGGGGGGGTTTCGGATCCGAATGCGCCCATGCGAGGGGCTGCTCCCCCGGGGCGGCTTCCACAGTTGGAGCCTCAACTGCTCCCACATAAGCTTCGAGGGCCGCGGCCATGGCTGCAGGTTCCATCTGAACCTCAACAAAAAAGTCCCCCCCCACATTCTCCCCCTCCTCGTGGGGGGGTTTCGGATCCGAATGCGCCCATGCGAGGGGCTGCTCCCCCGGGGCGGCTTCCACAGTTGCAGCCTCAACTGCTCCCACATAAGCTGCGAGGGCCGCGGCCATGGCTGCAGGCTCCTGCAGCACCTCAACAAAAAAGTCCCCCCCCACATTCTCCCCCTCCTCGTGAAGGAGTTTCGGATCCGAATGCGCCCATGCGAGGGGCTGCTCCCCCGGGGCGGCTTCCACAGTTGCAGCCTCAACTGCTCCCACATAAGCTGCGAGGGCCGCGGCCATGGCTGCAGGCTCCAGCAGCACCTCAACAAAAAAGTCCCCCCCCACATTCTCCCCCTCCTCCCTCACAATCCCCCCCGCGACCTCTTCTCTCAAGAACTGACTCCTCTCTCCAAGTGCATCGACACCCACAATTCCATTACATCTATCCTCCCAAGTTCCAAACAACCCCAATTCCACTTGAAGTATGCTCACCTGATCAGTAGCAGGGCCGCGGTCCGTGCCACCTCCCTCACTCGCCATCTCGAGCTCTTCACGCTCCTCTCCTCGCCCCTCCATCTCCTTCTCGATCTCCTCTCTGGCCGCGGGTGTGTGAAGCAATGGGGCTTGCGAAGGGCCTTTCCCCCTCCCACCTCGACCCTTACCCCTCCCTCGACCCCTCACCTCACCCCTTCGACCTCTCCCTCGGGCCGACCCCTCATCAATGTCCGCTTCTCCTGGGCCTACCGCAATGTCGAGCGAATCACTATCCTCCCCACTAGTTTCAGTAGGACTTCCAGGGTGCCCTCGCCCCGCTCGTGTAGCAGCAAGTAGTTCTCCACCTTCGCCCGCCTCCATAATTTGGCGTCTTGCTCTCCTAGCGACTTTTCTCAACGTCTCATGATCTGACTCCTCGCCCGTACCCACTTCTGGCGTCTTCTCCTCTTCAACGTCTTGCTCAATCCTAAACGAGTCGCCAATCTGCGCAAATGTTTAGGACTACGACAGAACTTACTACTCCACTTTTATTTTGAACAACCGTTCAGATTCATGCAGCTTCACTACTCTAAACAGTAAAACAACGAACCCGCAGCAAAGACATTACTTCAAACCACCTATAATTTACATTTAATATCTTTTAATTGATGGATTCTGAAACTTACCACATCTATATTACCATGGTCGCCCGATTGAGAATCCGTCCCTCCTGTCGTACACTCCTTGAATCCGAAAGAAGGTTGCGGTGTCTCCAAAGTCGGACTACAATTCAATCCTAGCTCTTCCGTCATCTCCAGATGTTTCTCTCCGCTACTTATTACTTCATGCTCCTCATGCTCAACTGCGGTATCCTCTAAAACCTCATCTTCCGCCTCCACTATGGACTCTAGAATGAGTTTACGGATGCTACAAAATTTAATTGCCACAGGCAGCCCAGCTCCTCGAACCTTCAGAGGTGCACTCAAGAGGTTGCCTTTCGACTTTGACTTCCTACTTAATTCTCTCCTCTTCCTCGATCTCCTGTTAGTAAAATCTGTACCACCTGGTTTTCTTCTACGCCTAGGAGTGACATAAGTGGAGGGAGCTGACCCTCCACTGTCCTTCATATGTCTAACTAACGAGAGAAGTCTCCTCACAATATAGCTCTCCTCCTAACTTCCCTCTAACTTATGTATCCCAAACCTGCAACCCCCCTGACTCAGCCCTAAATACTTCCCATATTCTAAACCTACTTGAATTAATGAAAACTATAAATAAATTGAAATTTGAATTAAAGCTGATGAGATCTATCTATATTGGAAGAGAATAAACAAAGCCCACATAATATTAAAAGATTTGAATTAAGCACAGAAATACTTGTATCAAATATGGATGCAAGTGACGGCTCACTCTAATCTCACTCACAGTCTGTCTGTCCAGTAATTTATTATGAAAATTGAGGAACTCTAACACTGAATAAAATATAGAATTTGAATAAATCATATGCTTGCATTAGTCTTATAAATATATAACTAATGCATGAATTTGATTAATTCAAATTCTATATATTTATTGTTTTAAATGCAGAAGGAATAGACGGCTCTTTTTATTCCAATCACACCCCATAAAAAATAGAATCTGCTCCACCATTCAAATACGCGACGCAATATTCTAAAAATCTTACTACATATCTATGGGCCTGCAAAAAGCAACATCATAATTAGTTAGCGCCGTCTCTCTAAAATCATACATTCGTTACGTAGCAGAATGAATCTTTACCTAGTCGTCCACATGGACATTCCAATTTGAATAAAATGATCAACAGCGATGCATCATTCCTCTCACTTCGCTCTCGCGATACTGCTTTGCTACTACACTCACTCTTCTTCCTTCTTCCTCTAGTATATTTGTGTTGCCTGCGAATATGGGGATGGTCTGTCTGTACGCCCAAGGCATGGGCATCCCTCTTAGGTTTCGCGTAGATGACGATGGTCTAGCTACGGTGTCCTCTCTTCGCCTCAGTCTCAGATTCCATTTTCGTGAGGATTCCATCAGTATAGAGGAGGAGATCTTTGATGACGTTACTGCCGAGGTTACCCACACCCTCGGGCAACCTTCAGTGAGAGATGAGAACAACATGTTGCAGTGGAGACTCCTCCCTGGATCCTATAGAGTCTATGGTCTTACTGATTCTCTTATGGCTGCATCCACTGAGATCCTCACCCCCTGTCGCTCTTCTACTTGCACAATTCAGACTCCCTTACCTCGTGATGTCAAAGTCAAAGTCGAGCCTGGTACCGAGACTTCAGATGTAGAGAAACCTCCTCCGACCGTCATATCTCTCTCTTCTGATGACGAAGTCAGTCCCGTCAAGTTGGTGCCTAAGGTCCATGCAGATGCTCCTCCTTCTAATGTCTCACCTCCATTGTCCCAGGTCACAGTTAGCATTGTTCCGCTCCTTAAAGAGATTGCTAAGACGCGTGGGTCGAAAAACATTTTGAAGAAGATAGACTATTCCACTATTAGACACGAGAGAGTAGAGTACTTACCTGCGAAGTTTGATGGTCCGGTTCTATTTGAGTTGCCCCCAGCTGCTGCAGGATGCTCTAAGCTCGCCGCCAAGTCTATGCAGGGAATGGATAAACGATACGACGGACACTTGTGGACCAAGACCATCACAACAAACATCAAAAACGACTTCGGACTCTCTTTCCGAAGTTCCACATGCGTCGGATGGTTGCGTTGCACGAACGTGGAGTGTGACTTCCTCAAGCGTGTTTCCAAGATCTTCGAGGTTAACGAGACTGAGTTTGAAGGCTGTACCCTGCAAGCTTTTCTCATGGACCAGCCTCCTCCATCTGACTCCACGCTAGTGTGCAAGGTATGTAAAGAACCTCCATCATGTGTAGCTACATGCGAGGCTAAGATTTATTACGTTGTGGGCAAACCGAATCAGACTAGAGCGTGTATTCACATAGGAACACATCATCATCCAGTGAAAGTAGGAGACTACAGAGACTCTAAAGCAGAGATTAGTAGCTTAATAGAAGAGCAGGTAGAGATGAACAACAAAGCAACAAAGAGCGCCGTTGTCCTGGAGGCGAGCAAACTCCTCATCGGGAGCTACCTCCTACAGCCCGAGGATGCACCACCGAGGAAGCTGACGATGGAGGAGCTGGTTCCTGTTTTGGATCGATGCAAAGACATGGCGTCACCAAACATCCGCAACAAAGTCGCCACCTTCAAAAAATTCAACAGGTACGGAATCATGGACGGTATCACCAAGCTCCGTGGTAACAGTCTCTGGGCGTATGTCCAGGAGAATAGGTTTCCTGGTCAGGGAGCTATGCGTGACAAAGTCTTCGTCTTCAAGATGTCGGAGGTCGGGCCGGGAAGTGGTGTCGACTTGGTCAGCCGTATGCAAGCTGGTGGCGACTTGGAGAACGCATGGATCATGTTCGACCATGTCAAACGCGTCAAAGACTGGTCGACCATGGCGTGCCATGTGTACGACGCCACCTACTGCCGCGTGATGACAATCGCCACTTGCGACATGCAGTCCGAGGACACGGACGCCCAGCTCGTCTTCTGGAAAAACCTGAACCTGGTCATGGAGATCAATGGCGTTGCAGCGCCGAACTTCAAGGGGTTCATGGCGGATAACGCACAGGCAAATTGGAATGCAGTGCGAATCCTTTACGGCAATGGCAATAAAGAGGACCCAATGGAGGACCGGGAGAGGTCGTGCTTGTTCCACTGGACTCAGAACATGGTGGCGTATACGCAGAAGCACTTCCCCGAAGAACTCTGGGAACAGCACAAGAAGATGTGCACTCAGTACAAGAATGCGACCAGCATGGCAGAGGCGGAAACTCTGTACCACGCGTTGCGAGCATGGTGGGCATCCACCGGGGTCGTTGGCGAGAGCGGGCTCATCAAACTCGATCAGTGGCTGTCATTCTGGCACCACCGCTTCCGCCAGTGGGGGGGATTCATGACCGAGGTATTATCTCTGCACTCTGTTTTCATGTTTTTGATGCTGGTTTCCTAGCCCTAACCTAGAAACCTGTAATCCGTGAATCTAACGGCAGCTACTGTCAAATCTGCAGAAATTCACGAAAGAAGAACTCACAGAGATGCCCACCTGTAACCTCGCCGAAACAGTTCACAACAAGTGGCTCCAAGCTTCAGGAAACAATGGGAACGACCTGTACGTTGCTACCGTGGACGATTTCGTTCGGGCTTTTCTACAGGTTGTCAACTACTACCAGTTCCTCAAAGGTGACGTCGGCGGAACAGGACCATCCAAGAAGGAACTCCGGCTCCGGATGGCTGAACGCAACGCGAAGAAATGGGGAAATCCTACAGTGCTCGACAAGCCCATGCTCGATATGCCAGGCGCGGATGAGTTCTGCACTCGTCAGCCTATCATGCCTGGAGCGGAAGTCTTCGGTTCACAGAAGCGAAAAGCCGACGTCCTTATCGGAGCTGACGAGGAGTCTCATCGCCCGGACAAGACAAACTTCTCACGCCCAAGAGGCCCAAGACGTGCCGTCAGGGCTCGCCCTATGCAGATGCCCGTCATTGAGGAAGACGACTCCGAACACGACACCGAGGTACAATGTACGCAACCTCCTGCCCGGGAAGTTCATTCCCCTTTACCTTCACCTGTGAACAAGGGCGGAATTCGCCATGTCAACGCCGTTGAAGAAACCAAGGTGGACGTGAAGGAGTGGCACATTTCGAGACTTCACAAACTTTCTGCAAAGTGCTGCTGGGCCCAAAGAGCTGAAACGAAGAAGAAGTGCACTGAGAGAATCGTCAGAGGGCCCCATTGCACAGCTGCACCGACCTACACTGGGTTGTGGACTAACTATCGCAGGAACACTGTTGAGAAGACAGAGTTCTTCTTCTGCTCCGACGATATTGAGCGTTGCGTGAAAGGCTCTAAGCGCAAGTGGGTAGCGCACTACTCAAAGGACCAGGAATTCCCCTCCATTCCAGAGGTCTGGCCAGTGAAACTAGGTACTAATCTAAAACTGACTGAGATTCTTGCCCTCGAAGCAGCAGGCTTTCAACTTCCGCCTAAAAAGCCGGTCTCCCCAAGACGCCTCTTCTCCTCTGCCCCGCCCCCTGCGAATCTCAACTCGGTGCCAGTCCCTGCAGACGCTGACCGCTACCCAGGCAAGAGAGAAGGCAAGATGGTGAAGCGCACTGCCACTCGTCCCAATCCGGCGCAGCGACTATCCATGGGCTCCTCCGAGTCTCTCAAAGCGCGCCTCCGTTCCGTCACCATGATACCTGAGCCGGGCCACGGTTGCATCATTGGGCTGGATTCGGGCGTCGCTCCTCACATCACACGTTACCAGATTACCATCAGTTCTTACCCTGGTTGCACTTGCCCAGCATTCAAGAAGACGATGACTACGTTCAAAGGCAGGACTCAGTTCACGTATTGTAAGCACCTTTACTACATACTCTTGAAGGTCTGCAACCGTGATCCCGAAGCCGAGCTTTTCATCCATGCGCCTACCTTTAGCTTCAACGAGGTCAAGCTTCTCCTAGAGAGTGGAATCTTGCGTCACCCCTTGGCGAAGAAGTAGGTAGCCCTCCTACTTTAGAACTGCCATTTCCACAATGGCCATTTGTCACGTAGTGAATGATTTTAGTAATATACCATGTACTAAGTCAGCTATTCAGAAGCTGTATTGACTTTTTCATTATATTAAAGGCTTTGTCGTTCACATTGATTGCATTCTATTTCAATACATTCTATCTTGAAGAAGTGCACTATATACCTCGTATCCTCTGACATCACTACAAGGGATACTGTGTCCTAAATGACAGAATGTTGATAGAAATTTGTCAATTGTGGTGTCAATTAGGGTACCTTGATTCGGTCACATAGTTGACAGGTTTCTGTAGATTAGACTGTCATCTCGGACAGAAATACACGTCGGATTCCTCGTCCCCTTGGATGGTTGCCACTCTGGATTTTCGCAGCCAAGTCAGCATTCTGGTTTACCGTCTTAGTTTACTTCTCGTCGACGTTGATAGTGTAAAGTGCTCAGAAGCTTCTTTAATCCCGTAAAGACAACTTACACCTTAAAAGAATTTTTTTTAACGCATTCCTTTCTTTACAGTAATTAGAGTTATTTTTAAGTTACGCAGTTTCCCGGTAATTAATAAACGCTCGCTGAGGTTCTGACAGGTGTTTTGATCTCATGTTCCGGGCTAATTTCACATCCAGTAGTAATTCTTTGATCTCAGTGACGTGTTCCGAATATGACCAATGAAATTGACAATACGTGGATAATGCGGCATTTACCAACTATTATATATATTGTAAAAAGCGTTATTAGTGTGCTGTGTTCACACTATCACAATATTCGAAGCTGATAATATTCCACTGTTTTCGGGATTACGGTTGTGGGCTGTAAATATGTAGCCCAAATTCGGTTCCATCCACCTGATATGTCTTTAATTTAGTAGCCGATTAATGTCTGCCGCATCCTAGTTCAGTTCAGTAAATGACTCTCTGAGTTCTACAAAACTAATGAATGTCCCCTGCCCATTCAAAATCACAGCATGGAAAGGTTTATAGCACCTCCTCTGTTAAATGTTTTTCACAGTTGAAAACTGCATCCATTACAGACTGCATAGGACATTTAAGTTACTTCGAAATGGGCCCTTATCAGTGTCTTCTCGCCTTCTTCTTAGCACGCGCTGGTTTAATCACTGGTCGACTGCTTCCAGGTAAAGGTTCACACTGTACACGCTGCGAAAAACACTCCATGCATCCTTAACAATAACATAATCCTCAATGTCTAGTTAAATCTAATTGCACATTAGTCCCTACTGCAGAAACTGAATTCAAATAGTTAGATCGCAAATGCATACCCTCATCACATTTCAGACATTCGACTCAAACCTTTGTCGACAAAGAGATTTGGTTGTCTCCGTTATCCTCCTTGGTAACAATGATCCAACATGAATTCTAAAGTCTACTTCTCCAGTATAGTGTTGTATCAATCAACACATCTTCGATCTCTAATGCTACATAACCATCTCTCTTACGCACTGCTAATCTCACACACCTGTTCGTCTTGCGGCGTTTCTGCATGTGAGCTTGACTCCCCGGCATTTCCCTGACGCAACCAAGTCAAGTAGGAAATAGTGAGACAGTGGACAAAGATGGGATAACTTTGTGTAATGATCAATAAGTGTAGTCCACGCTAAGACTGTATTAATTCTTTTTGAGACTCTCTGAATATATTAAAAAAAACATGCCTAGCTGGTTCGATGCCCTCATAAATGGCATCGGTAAATTTTATGAATGTAGCAAACGGGTATAATATAATCTCACTTGTCTTAGCCTTGTAATTGTAATGGCGGGCCTATCATCTTCGGACTCATCCTGTGTAACGACGTCGATACTGTTAGTCATTAATAGAAGTGAAGGTGGCAAACTGTCTTCATGCATAAAAAAATTTACGAGATACATTAAAGCTGTTGCTCACTTCTTCCACTATACTTTATATCATTTAGAATTCTTGCTTTCGAACAACGACGACCGCAGTTCCAAACTTGAAGTGTATAATTATATTTCATGTTTTTTCAATTTGGGAATCCATGTACTGCTCAAGGTACGTATAAACAAGACTTGAGATGAAAGACAATGTCCAAGCTATTTGTCGTACCTCTGTCCCCTGGACCTGCTTCGACATTTCTCCTTTACTTGGTGCACATCCGCCAGCTACAGGTGGACGACCCTGTCCAGTCACCGAAGCAGCCTCTTCTTGGGCAACGCCCTGCCGTTTTTCTAGTTCTGCAATCCGCTTTAACAGCTTCAACACAAAGGGGTCAGACTGAAGCCGTCCTTCACTCATATGCTCTAGACCGATAGTAGCAGAATTCAGAACGTTATCCGCCGGCAAATTCTCCTGTCTCCCTGCGTCATAAGTCTGCGACTCCACCAATCTTCGCGGGCGACATTGACCCCGTCCTTCTGTAGACTCTCCATCCGGTCTGTCGTGGTCATCCATTACAGGTGCCACTTCATCTTCCAGTCGTGGTACACTATGAGGGCCATGCATGAGGTTCTCTGCTTTTTTGTTCTTCAATGGACGGCCCCCATAACCTTTGTCCCGCCTCATCTCTGCATCAATTTCGTGTGGTTCCGGTGATCTCCTGAACCGTTTCCTGAGTCTTTCACGTACACCAATCTCTCCCGAGGGTCCAGTTCTCCCAAAATTCACTCGGCTTGCATTGGCCTTGCTACAATCCACAGATTTTTTGATGTTCGCGGGATTTTCCAACTCCCTCTTTAGCGACCTCCAAGTGCGGTCCGAAATGTCATCAGGTTTTGGAGACTTCGCTTTTATTTTTTTCCAGAGGCTGGCCCGCCTAAGTGAGACACCCCTCGCGATTACCTCTTTCACAATTTCGAATTTCAAGGGGTGACTGTACTCCCACGTGTGTTGTATCCATTCCGCTATTTCCAAAATATCGTCCCGTGGTTGTTGGTTGATAACTCCGATGGCTGGGTCCAACTTCCGCGACAGTAGCATGACCTCCTTCCGCCAATCAGTCACTCCAACGCCGTAAGGTTTACCTGTGAACTGGTCGACCTTCAAGTAGTTCCTTGGTAATCCTTCTCGTCGCCGCCTATCCCCTTCTCTGTCTCGAACCAGCTTTTCGTGTCTTCTCTCCTTTCTCTTCTGAGCTTCGGATTCGTCCTCGTAACGTTCCGCTACCATGTCAACGACATGATCGGGGGCATCATCTCCGGAGTTATTACCTTCCTCAACTTCTTCCTGATATTCGGAGTCACTGCTGTCACCACTGAGACGATCACTTTCCTCATCATAGAAAGTGTACGTCGGGGGATCCTCAGACACATGTCCGCGAGAAACTGCTGGTCTCTCACTAACATTGTCCTCCACGGCTCTTGAGGATTCCTGATTCACGTTACATTATTATTGCAAACTCCTGTAGAACTAACAACCACATGGATTTCGTAAAATACGTATTAACACTTACATGTATACTCAGAGACACCGCGAGTCTAGTTACTTAACGTTTGAAACTGTAATTCACGTGGGTGTTATACAGTATTAATTTATTTAGTTTAAAATGTTCTAACTAAAACCGTGGCCATCATTCAGGATGCTGACAGTTATAATTATATATGCATGACAATAAAGCAAGAGATTTATTTATCATATTATAACTTACCTACCCAGAGATCTACATTTACATTGAATGTATAAAAAACTATTATTCTTAATTCAAACGGTCCACAATAATAGCCGGATCAGCGACACAATAGTAAGACGGTGACACAGAAGGGAAGCGGTACCTCGACGGGCACTACTGCGATATTTGGATACGGGGATGTTCTTGGCAGTTCTTGCGTCATGGAGTTGATTCCCTCTTCGGAAGTGCGGTTTTTTAGTGCTGTTCTCCCCTTCTCCTTTGTTTGATTACTATGGCCTGTAATATGAAATGCATCGAAATGTTAAAAACATGCAAAACAGTTAAAGGGCGTCGGATGCCCGTACTTATGCCGTGTGCCCTACTCCGTATAAACATTCTACTTCATACACAGGAGTCCTGGACGACACGACTGCTTCTTAAATTATTAATAATTTACTATTACAGTCCATGCTGATTTTCCAAATTATATTTTATGCGATTCCACATTTGAAATATATTGCCATCACGATTTCAAAGAAAATTTCCTATCATTACCTCGTGATGGAGCCACAGTTGACGGAGGTGCTGCACTGTCTACATTTCCTGACTTAGACTTATAATTCTCCCGAACAGCTTGCTTGCTGTGCGTCACACGCAGTACTTGGTCATCTGTTATACTTCTGAACTCACCTTGCTCGTTGCCTTCATTACTAACACCAGTGCCACGTCCTGTTGACCTGGTATTCGGGTGCTGTCGAGGTGGCCGAAATTTTGGAGCAATAGGTCCAGAGGGTACATCTTCTGTGACTAGAGAATCGTGTGCTCGTCTGCCACCTGAATCCACTGCACTTGCTGCAGCGGGGGGGACTGCAGGGTTGGTCTTCGCGCTTGATCCAGTAACATCACCTCCAGCATGAGTAGTGGTTAATTTAGCCTTACTCGGTCTCCCCCTGGAAGACGATGCCTCTACATGGAAAGATTGTTCCTCCCGACGTACAGGAGGCGGTTCCTTCCACTGCACAAACTTCTCATTCCTCCTCTCTGAAGATGGACGAGGTCCCATTCTCTGCACAGACCATCAATTTCCCGAAATCCATGTATAATGTTCATTGTAATAATATTAACCATAGCGCTCTGAGTAGTACAACAAGCACAATAACATGCTTCTACCACTGAATAATTTAATTCCATTCCATTGCCAGAAATGTCGACAAATAGTGTTGAGCAAATCGCCAATCCTCTAAACATAACGAAGTACAAGTATTCGAATATTCATATTGAGTACCGCATTTTAAGAAAACTTCGGATGTAATTCCGCGGTTGTTCGGGTAATCGAGTAGTGTAACTTCAGTCCGACATCAGTCTATTTGTAACTCTACTTAGACGTTCAGCAGAACATACATTATACGTAAGGAAGGCAACACTAATGGCACGAAGTACCCATCCTCGAACAAGCATATACAGTGTAAAACAGTTCAGCAACATTCTGTCACATCTTATTAGGCTATTCGATCTGTATGGACTGTATATCCAAGTCCAGAATAAACCAAAATAAAAACTCTTTTTCTGTCATCTAACTTTAGCACTGAATTTCGTTAAAATTGATTTTCTGAAAGACACATGCACCACAAAGAGATACTCACTGTACAGAAGTCCTCCTCCGAAGAGGACGACGATGTGGTGCTAGTGTCTGCCACCTCCCAGCTCCCTTCCGTATCAGAGGTCTCGTCAGCTGTCTCAAACTCCTCCTCCTCGATGTCTTCTTCGAAACCCCCCTTCCCCACGCTGCTTTCGTATTCTTCGTCAGTCTCGTTGTCTGAACTTTCGGTCAGGAGGTCCTCTTCGCTGTCTACAGGGCCGTGAGCTCTCTCGCGGCCGCTTCGACGAGGCTGGTACTCTTCACCGCTGCTACAATCTGATCTTCTGTGTACTACATTACATGTGTTTAACTCTCCCGTGCCTCCACCTAGACCATCGGAAGACCACGAAGAAACCGGCGAAGGAGTCCTTATTTCCCCAGTCAGTAATGCTGTCTTAGCCTCCTCCAGGACCTTCTCATTCTGCTTCGTATACCTGTGTTGTAAAACTAGATAATTGTAAGGTGGCTAATACAATGCTGATAGCTAAAAGTTCATGATAACATAACTTCACCACGACACTCTAATCCCCCATGGTACACATTGCGATGTTCTACGTATCTGCGCCTAGAGCACCGTCAATCTGTTAGAGCTAAGCATTTGACACATAGTTAACGAAGAAAATGAATTGTGGGCGAAGGAGGTTGACAAAGACGAGCTACACCGAAACCCCAGCAAACCCTCGCCGCCGTAGACGTGATACTTACTTACCTAAATTGACAGGAGGCATGCAGAGCGGAATAGTGGAGACAACAGCGTTATTAAGGGGATGTATATTCATCGGGTTCTGTGCCTCGCCATTTAAGTCTCGAATGTTTCATCCAATTTAAAAACCACCCAGAACATTCCATTGGAGTTTCTCATGCGCCACGTTCATAAAAGACATTTCAGCCACGTCCTAATGCCAAATACCCACCTCCTCCACTATCGCAGTTTACGCTAGAATGGCCGGAGAACTTGCTACATAGACGGGAAAGTTCTGCTGTAAATTTCAAAGGCGGTTACATTTTGTGGCCAGCTCCTCCTCTTCCTGAACACTCCTTTATTTAGAATTTTGCAATACGACTACCCTTGATGGACCACCCCACTGTGAATTACTACATTCAAGGCACATAAAACAAAGAGGAGTGAGGGTTGGAGAATTACAGCCACTTCGTCACTCCAGTATGCTGCCGCAGGAGTTTGTCGTTTTCCACAATAGTTTCATACCTCCTCAGCGCGTACTTCGGAACCTTCATACTCTAGTTTTCAACGTCTCCTCATGGTTTGCGCAAGTACTACACTGTTCTGTGTGTTCGGATAAACTTCTCACACCTCCGAAGTCCTCAACTGTTCTACTGTGTGAAGGAGGATGAGTGGAGCTGCTCTTGCCTGCGGGACTTGAACTCCGTGTCATCGTGTGCTTCAATTGGACGTCTGGTGACGAGCATGGAATTGAAGAGAACATCTAGGTATCCAAGGTATTCCTTTGCTTTTTCAAACCCTAACCAGGGAGAAGTTACTGGTCACCCAAATCACTCATTGCGTGTTTTAATTAAAATTTATCATTGTCACATTTGTGGGTTTCCCTGGGTCACCTCAAACTTAGAGACGTAGACCACATTGCCGTAGGGTTTACATAAGCTTCACGTACTTTCCCGTTACAATCTGATTGCATCTGAGTGTCGATTAGAATTAATTGACAGAGCTGTACGCCCTGTTTTCTGAGAATTCTTTTATTGTAGTATTCAAGAAACATACTTTAAATGTATGAGTCATCACGCATCTAGAATTCATTTCAGTAGTCACAACGCATTGCTCACAATCTCTGCGCTCGGTGGTTCGTGCTTTTGAAATTTTTTGATCAGGTGGATTGAGTAGGCATACTCAGCTGAAGCAGGCGTTTACTACGGTTACTGGAGTTCACTGAGTCTGACTTTCTCCGGATACACAGCGTGAGTATCCCATCCCCGCACACTCGGAACAACTTATTTTTTGATGTATACTCTGTTTATACGTAGTTGTGGTACGATAGAGGGAATTTTTCAAGCGTGGAGATATGGAAGAAGTGACTTATAGTATTCTGCGTTATAGCGAAGTAGCTATAAATTCCATAGTTTCCTTGCTTCCTGAAAGGTTAATTTTACTTCCACGGGAGATTAGGTTGTAGGTGTATCTGTACATGTGAATATTTGGTCGTTTTCAGTCCACTCTGTCAATAATTACACGTGAAGGTGTATCATTGATGCAAACTGTGTCCACAGATCCAACAGGGTGATAATTTGAAAAAAAAACATGTCGGAAACCGAATTGGGGGAGGCCTACCACTTTGAGAGGGCTTTGGCTGCTCGTCAAGGAATCACACGGTACCCTTGCGGCTGCGAAAGGTGCCATGGTTTCAAAACACATTCTGTGCACAGAGTTGAAATCCATCATCGAAAGTATGGCCGAGACCGTACGTTAATAGACCCGCTTCTCGTAAGTCTTCTCACTTCTGTATTAAATCGTATTTAACAACGCATGAATATCCGGTGGAGTCACCATACGCATGCCATAGTATATCTCTTTATGGTACATTTACTTTCTTGAATTTTTCCAAATGCAGAGGAATCCAATGTATCCTTTTCACAGAAGAGGAGTGGCGCAAGAGGCGGACTTACCACCTCCTACGGACGTGTCCGCTGATGGAGAAGCTGAGGAGTTTGTAGACGCCGAGGATATGGATCATTTCGGAGAAGATCCACCAAACGTGGACACAGATCTGAACCACATGGCGGAGAATTTTTTCTCCAGAGTGGACGAAATCCATAGGCAATTCACCGAGGCAGACGACGAAGTGATAGATTTCGACGATTTGTCTTCAGAAGAAGATGAAGATGACCAGACACCGCTGATGGAGCACCTTCTACGAGAATCCGTGGAGCCACTATACCCAGGATCCAGAACTACCAGGTTACAATTCAGTGTTGTCTTGATGTCGTTGTGTACATTGTTTTCGGTGAGTCATCATTGCCTTGACGAATTCCTGACTTTCCTAAAGCAAGACGTACTACCCGTGGGAAACAAATGCCCGAAATCCTCATATGAAATGAAGACCATGATAAGTAAACTAGGTCTTTCCCATGAAACAATACATTGTTGTGAGTGCGGTAAAACCTTATACTGGAAGGAGAAGTCAGAGTTGACTGAATGTCCAGTGTGCTTTAAGTCACGATTTATTTCAGGTTCAACAACTGTTCCAGTTAGAGTACTGAGGTATTTTTCCATTATAAAAAGGGTGCGTCGAATGTTCCGCTGTCCAGAGATAGCGAAGCATTTAAGGTGGCATAGTACTCATCATTCGAGAGATAATAAGATGCGTTCAGTTGTAGACAGTGAACAGTGGGAGTTTATAGAGGAACATTTTCCCGCATTCAGTGGTAAGGAGCGGAACATTAGACTGGGTCTTGCCCTTGACGGTGTGAATCCGCATAGTCTGCAGTCTTCCAGGCACTCGGTTTGGCCAGTTATGATGGTTTTATACAACCTTCCACCCTATTTACTGACCAAAAGATTTTTTGTAACTCTTAGTATGATAATACCCGGGCCATCCTCCCCGTCAGAAGACACTATAGACGTATATTTACAGCCTTTGGTTCATGAATTAAAAAAACTTTGGAAAGGAGTTTCAGCAGTTGACATGTCTGAGCCGGAGGGTCCGTCTCGTTCTTTCAAATTACGGGGAATGCTAATTTGGACAATACATGATTACCCAGCCTACACATTAATCTCGGGTCAATCTGGCAAAGGTTATGCGGGTTGCCCTATTTGTGGGGAAGGGACATTTGCTGAATACTCGAAACAGGCAAGGAAGACGGTGTTCATGGGACATAGAAGGTGGCTGAGGCATGATCATAGGTGGAGGTACGCACGAGCAGCATTTAATGGGGAACCCAACCACGATGCCGCCCCTGTTCGACAATCCGGATTATCAGTTAGGCAACGTGGAGCGTGGAGAGAATCATTTCTGCACCTCGGAGGACGTCCGAATTCAAATCACGATCCAGTGAAGAAAACAGGTGTGAAGAGGGTTAGCATTCTGTACCAGCTTCCTTACTGGGAGGTAATTACTTTTGCCACTCCTCATTTAGATACTACATTTAGTGGTTTATGCCTATTTGCTCTCAGCAACTTGAGAATGGCAGTAACTGTTCCCGTATTGTTTTATGTGCTTCATGGAATTCGATGAGTGAAGTCAGTTATGTAAGTGGCTTGACACACTCTGTATATCATTGTCTAGGTCCATATAGGTAGTCACGGAATATACTGTGTGTGAACGTTACCCTCTACCAGTCAGTATGAAGAAGTTGGAACGATAACACATGTACGTTGTTGTTTTCGCGTCACCTTAAACTGTATGCCGTACCTTCTCTGACTGAATTTCCACATGGTACAGTGACTTTAGAATTACTTACAAAAAGTTTCTCTCTAACACACTGGTCAGGCATGTTTTTAATCTAGAAGCTCGATTATTAGTATTATTCTTTGAATAGTGGAGATAGTAACAGGCGTTAAGTGAGAGTTGTGAGAGAAATCTGTGACTCTATTGCTGCTCGGTAATCTGGTAGTGAAGATTTATAGGTGCTCTATGTCAATTTAATTTCTGGGAAACATTTCGATCATGTGATCGGAATATACTTTTCGATAAGGTGATAAGATTCTACTTTTCGATCAGGTGATCAGAGTGTTATTCTAATTTATGTATCCTGAATCTCAGCGCACTCTTCCCAAGCATGGCGGTTGGTTGAGGGGTATATTATATTAGTATATCATGCGGCTGTTTGCATGACTACCATCTTGTATAATGGCTTTGATTGTGGGATTTATGAGTGTTGTGCCGTGGTCGAATTATCCCAGTTTGTCTGAGCTTCTGTAGTAGCAATCGCCTCGCTCTTTACATGTCGGTAATATTCCGTCGCTGCGAATTCATAGTGCTGTTCAATCGTAATGCTTTTGGTACTACGCTTTTTTCTTGGTTATTATGTACTGCGTAATAACAGATGTTGTACTTGAATTATCCAAACTAAGTTTATTTTTTGGTTTCTGATTTAGGTGCTCCCTATAAGGCATACCCTGGACGCTATGCACTGCGAAAAAAACATTTGTGAAAATTTGTTACGGACTCTGTTTGGAGAGACGGACGACGCCAGATCGAGGGAAGACATGCGGGTGCGGGGTATCCGTAACCACCTACATCTACGTCGCAACCCGGATGGCCAGACTTATTTCAAGCCTGATGCTGCGTACGTTTTGACCAAGTCTGAACAACTAGAGTTCTTGCAGACGTTGAGTGATTTAAAGTTCCCCACGAATTACGTAGGTCCCTTGAGACAGAGGATTTTACAAGGTAAACTGAGGGGGCTCAAAACTCACGACTTTCATGTCCTATTACAACAAGTCATTCCTCTTTGCTTGCGAACTGTCGGTAATTCAGCTGTTGTTGGAGTTGTGATGCGGGTGAGTAGATTATTTCGAAAAATTTGCTCCAAAGTTGTAGATAGGAATGAGAAGCTGTCAATGATTGAAGATGTTGCGGAGACAATCTGCTCTCTGGAGAAAGAACTCCCTCCTTCAATCTTTGTGATCATGATGCATCTTCCCATACACCTGGTTGAAGAACTTTTCATATGTGGACCAGTCCATAATCGATGGATGTATCCATTTGAAAGATACATGAAGGGCTTGAAAGGTTTTGTTAAGAATAAGGCTCGACCTGAAGGGAGTATGGCGAATGGATATTTGCGGGAAGAGTCAATAGGATTCCTCAATGAATACCTCTCACAGTATACACCAACAACGAAGCGTGCGTGGGATGATAAGGAGGAGCCGGCCATGTACGATGAGATTTTGGAAGGGACCAGAAGAGATCGAGTAATGTCACCTGAATTTCTGGAACTCGTGCATGGGTTTGTTTTAGAAAACACAGAGCACATGGAAGATTACCGGAAGTACGTATGTTCCTCCCAAATTTCAGTTAGTATGCTTTTGATAGAGGATAATTGGGATCGAAATTTAAATTAACTCGGTGACACTAGTTATTAAATTTGCATTGCTCGTTCAGTTAATCGAAACCAGAGAACAAAGTTCTAGAACAGTGACATCGGACTCTTCACAATGGGTTAGGCATGCTGTTATTGATATGTTAGACCCTGCGATCTGTGTCGAATAGTGGCTGTAATATGCGTCCAGGCATTTTCAGTATAGTCAGTAAGTAAACCAGATTGAGTAATAGCGCTTTAAATGTATGTGAACAGTGATCTAATCTGTAATCAACTTAATTTCAGGAGGTATGATGAGGCATTTTTGAGGAGGGAGCAGGAAAGAGAGGAATATCGAAGAATCCAGCGGCGGAGAGGTAGAAGAAGTAGATTCGCGTTTCCGGCAGAATTGAATGCACTACCAGTTTTTGCGAAGTGGGTACAGGAAGAAGTTAGGCACGAGCAGCGTGCAAATGTGCATGTGGATCCGAAGGTAGTGGACACGGCTAGGGGTCCACTGCCAACGGCAACCGCATACAAAAGCATGTACGCTTTTGGGAACCACTATCGGGTTCTCAGTTCGGAGAATCATTTAAAAACAAGCGACAGTGGAGTTGCAGCTACGTACAAGCAGGTGTGTCGAAACAGCGTTCGCGATGGAAATCACGTTACTGCTGATGTGGAATATGTAGGTCATATTGAGGAAATTCTGGAGCTGAACTACAGACGACATTGCCTAGTTGTGTTAGTTTGTGATTTCGTGAAAGCAAACTACAGGGGTGAAAACGCAACGATAAAGAAAGACAAGTGGGGCTTTACTTTAGCAAACTATGAACGTAGATATAGAAGAGTCTGTAAAGATTGTTTTGCGTTCCCCATGCATTGTGAGCAAGTATTTTACTCGAACGCTAAGGACTTTCCAGGGTGGAAAGTCGTCCTGCGAAAAGAGGTTCGGGGGAAGCGTGTTATACCAGATACCTATTCTGAAGGAGAGACAGAGCTATTCCAAATGGGACGGGATGATGACTTCGAGGGCTTGAGGCCAGATCTGGAAGTCGGAGAGCAGGACGTGCCTGAAGCCAGAACAGGAGAGAACATTATTTTGGAACCCCCTAGGACAGGGCCCGTCGGCAGAAGAGGAAGAGACGGTGGCCGAGGTACAGGTAGAGGTGGTCCGAGGGGAAGGCGTGGCAGGGGGATGGCCGATGGTATTCAAGGAGAAAGAGTCGCGGAGGAAGATGTAAATTCAGCCGGTGAGAATAATTCTACACATATACGGGAAAGAGTGCACGGCGATGAGTTCGACTGTGAATCCCGTCCTAACATACGCAGAGAAACAGCTACAGCACCTGTACGGACGAGGAGGGTGAGGCAGAGGACATCAATTGAAGATTCCACCGACGATGCGAACTCTTCAAGCTCGGCAGGCGGTAGTGGTTCTTCTGAAGACATGACTTCGACATCTATGTCGGAAAATTCAGAGTGGGAGTAAAAACAGTTCATGAGCTTATTACAGGTGAGTGCTGTTACGCAACAGTTTTTGTGTCGATTGGTATTGCTTATGGCTGCCTCAATGTCGATGCAACGACTGTCGCTGTGTGTTAGACAGAGAATATGTGCATTGACATCGAGATACTCTTTCTTTTGAAAATGATGCCAATCTCTCATGTGCTCCTCTGATTAATGTGGACAGCTACGTACCTAAATGACGACAGACAATGTTTCCTTCTGAATCACAGAACACATCAATTAGGTATTGCTTTCAACCTATATAATGAATGGAAAATGCTGACATATTTATGCTTTACCACTGTGTCTAAAATACACGAATTAGTTGACATCCTAACGGCTGATCTTCTTCGTGCAGGGTGTCTACTTCGACATACAACCCGTTACCTAGATACGTGTGCCTCAGAAGAGGTATGAAATGGTGAGCAATGTGGCTCTTACATATAGTCGCAACATAGAATACGATAACGGGGTAAAAGTCGAATAACTGTACATGCTTTACTTATAGTACGCAGAAAACGTATTAGCTCAGAAAATGAGCGTCAACATCAAAATGGTCATTCTTGATAACCACTGAGGCCAGTAAACAGTTTCTATATGTAGGAATGAATTTCCAGCACTCGCAGTGCCTAAGTACAATAATAATTAGTATTACATAGAGACCGGATACTAAACTAGCCGCTTCGGGAAAACCAAGTCGACATCATATGATAAATGTCCCTTGCATGCATTGAAATGACGCACATCATTCTAAGAACATATGTGGTAGGAGTGGAGACTGTCAACATTCGGATACAGAGTTTGGCCCTCAGTGAATAATACCTACTGAACCGCTTCGCTTCCATTGCCTTCGCAGGAATCGTGACCGCTACACACTTCTGCAGACGACGCGCTGAAGAACTCGGAGGGGGGAGAGTTGCTGTCACCGCTTGAGAGTTCTTCGTCGGAGTCACCATCAATGACAATGGGGTGAAACCAGCAGCATCCCGGACAAGCTGCTGGAGTAGGCTGTTGTGCGACATAATCAAGGAGGTGGACCCCTGACGCATCACCGAGAGAGATAACCTCATTATAGGTAGAGTCAGTCCACCGAAAGTCGTTAGAGCACTGGAGAAATTCTCCCAACAGCGGTACATCTGGATAGCTGAGACGAAGAGACTCTCGGCGCCTATGGACGTGAGCCAACCATTCCAGAATGGCTGCCTTGTCAATTGCAAAAGAAGGACGCGGGCAAGACATCGAGAATGCCATGTTACTTCCTGAACTAAATTTGGAAGGACCGCTGAATTAGAAGGTGATGACCAAGAACGGGTTCGTAGAAAGCGTCCCAGGTGAGGATCTAATCCGAAGTCGTTGGTAATCAGAGCACTGCAGTAATGAATTAACAGAGGAATGCTTCTCGGGATCAGAGAGGATACTGCTGGTCTTATGAAAATGTGTTACAATATGTGGCACTGACGGTTACAGGGAAAAGGAGTTTAGATGTCGAACAGCACAACGGACAGCGATACTGTACTGCAGATAGCAATTTCAGGAAGTGTTTGTGAGAAATGAAGGTGAATCTTTCTCACTCTGTCTGTACCTCTGAACAATGACGTATCGTCAATCTGAGACTCAGTTTTGATTGATTGATTAAGTACGACAGAGGTTAGTACAGAAATCTTCTTCATAGACGTACATGTGTAACACACATGCAATATGATTTTTAACGATTCTTCGTATCTAAGCATTGCTCTTGGTACTGCCACAGGGGTTTTTCCGGGAGATAGGGCAGCATGATACACACTTCGTCCGTATCCACCTGTGGTATCTGTGTATACTGTTCACGACGTCAAAGATTCTGAAGTTCCCATATCTGTACAAGAAAATTAGAGTCAACGTTGCTACCCTAAACGTAGAACATGAAGGGTGTAGTCAGAAGCTGCGAAGTAGAACTCTGCAATCTGCCCGATTTTGTGGTCATTGCAAGAGTCCATTTCAAAGTCTGAATACAGTAGACAGGCTATTCATGAAATCCTTGTAGGTGTTACTCTTAACTTCAACAAACTCTTCTTTTGGATGTCAATTAGGGAGAGCTCGTGGAGCATGTATGTTTTAGTTTATCTAGACTCCTAAATTTTCATTCTAGTACACCTGTCATGTAGAACGACCTGTATAAATTCGAATTCTTTCTTCACAAGTCCGAAGTTAATATAATTTCACTGCACTGAGATCATGCATTTTAAGAATTCAAATGTACAAGCTTGAATGTACTCAGTAAATCACCCTAAACTTGCAGGAAAATATACGTACAACATTACACAGTGAACCAATGTTGATATTATACGAAGATATGTAGGTCACACAACATCGCCAGAGCTTTACTAAATGTTGGCATACTATTTGTCATACAACTGACACATGTAAACTTCTCGGTAACTACAGGTCCTAGTCTATGGAATATGGTGTAAGAGTAAAACAGAGCTACACGCTCGTTTTTAGCAGAACCCAGCACCTAGTAAAGAGAACAGCAACTCCCTTCCAGAATGTGGGTCCCCCTTAGGAAAGACTCGCAGCTTTGGCAAGAGATAGAATTCACAGCGACACTTTTACCGTAAATATCAAGTTTGCCTTCAAATCCAGGTAATTCGGGTGAAGCACATGACGAAACTAAACGGGGAATGGACGAAATCATGAGATATAGTCCACTGCTAACCAATGTTCGAAGATCCTCCAGAGATTCCAGAACTTTCTACAGTCCACGCTGTAAAGTGCTCACAGAATTGACAAAAAATTGACGGATACACTAGACTCTCGGTAGTTGACAAGAACAACAACCAGAAATCATCGTTTCGTCATCTTGGACATTTTCGTGTCATTTCTCTGTCATCTGGACCCCCATATCCTTGTAGTGCATGTACCCTTTATTACAGCAAACATATACTTGTTATTAGATGTCCTAATCTTCGAACCTAACACGTTTAGGGTTGCCCACTACACTATCAGCAGGATTGCGAACCTCTGACTGTACTACAGGACAAACTACATTCGCATTCACTTTCGTTCCCACACTTGGAGCGTGTCCTTGGTATGATCGTTTCAGCAATGGCCCACCTCCCCGCCTCCGATTCACTGATTCCCTGGAATAGGTTCCCCTTGGGATCTTTCCAACCTTGGAGTATGCATGAGGTTGCAAAGGCACATCTGCGTCCTCCTCCAGCACTCTGATATCATCCGAATTTTCTGAACGTGGAGGGTCAGCTCTAACATCCGGTTGCACGTCAACATCCGTTGTTAAAGGACGCCCTTGGCTGCTGGCCATCACCTCTTCTTCGTCCTCCACCTCAACATATGGTTGAAATGGACAAACATCGTCAGCAAGTGAAACAACAATATCTCTGACGTCTTCCATAACTGCTGTCCCGCAGTACGGAAAAGAGCTTCACAAAACACCAACAGAAAAGAGGAAGAGACATTCCATAATCCTAACTTAAATATCCGTGAAGGAGATGCTTGGCGCCCTTGAAAATCGGCTATTCATTCATTTGAAAGTTGCATCTTCCTCAACTGAATGGAAAAGGATGAGGGTTGAGCAGAAGTCATTTAGCTTTTAAAATTTAAAAATAATAAAAAAAATTAAAAAAAATTATAAAAGCAAAAAGGAAAAAAAGCAAAAATAAATATTAAGGTTGAAAATAATATGAAGGCGACTAAGAAAATGAAAGAGAAAATAAAATGAAAGAGAAAATAAAATGAATGACAAAATAAAATGAATGAGAAAATAAAATGAAAAGGAAAATAAAATGAAGGAGACAAGAAAATGAAGGAGACAAGAAAATGAAAGAGAGAATAAAATGAAAGAGAAAATAAAATGAAAGAGAAAAAAAAATGAAAGAGCGAATAAAATGAAAGAGAAAAGAAAATGAAAGAGAATTAAAGGAAAGGAAAGATAGATAGAGTAATGGAAGTTAATATGAAGAATAAAAGAAATAAACCATGTAGACCATGGCGGATGATTTCTAACAATGTTAAGAAATTGTTACGATATTAAATGTTACTTTATCCCTCGTAAGAGCTTTAATACCAATACATTTTATGCGGTAATTTGCATATAAATTTGAGGAGATAAAGGGAATTAATGTATGCCTAAACTAGTTAGAAGGAGCTGGAGCATAGTAATTGGTGCACGTTTAAAAATTAATCATCAAAAAAAAGAGAAAACGAACTACAAATTCAATGAAAACACTGTAATTATTCCACGGTTATAGGGTCAATAAAATTACTAAAATTAGTATTTTTCCAAAAATATACTGAGAATATTCGAATCTTCTAATTTTATATTTTATTTTTAGTAAAAAAAGTGCTATTTTTAGGTTCTGTCCCCCACTCTGTGCTCTCCGCTCTCCAAATCTGTGCTCACCGCTCTCCGCTCTACGCTCTCCGCTCACGTACAAGCTACGTCCGTTCTGGGGGTGCTGCCTTTCGCTGGATGAAAGGATTCGCTGCTCAATCAGGGGGACAAAGAGGGGGGGGGGGGTTGGGGTGCTCATTTCTCAACGAACCGTGAGCAATGTGCAGGGCGGAAGAGAAAACCCCGTCTGAAGCCAGTGCAGAAGGATAAGTCGAAGACGAAGCCCAGGAAGCCCTCTGGTTGGGCACCGGAGCCGATCAGTCCTAATGAGACGGGTAGGGTTATCACCAGGCAGATGAGCGCGCGGATTGAGGAGTACCAGCGGCAAGAAGACAACGATGACGCCATTTTGCAGGTGCTCGCGGAGATTCACGTCTCGAGCGACAACGACGATGTATCAGACTTCCTGGCGCCACAGCTGCAGCACACAGTCGACAGCACGGAGACGTTAAATATAGATCTCTGGCGGCACGTTTTCAAGGATGACGTCCGGAGGGAATCATGTCCCCCAGTTCGGAGGGTGCACGGCTTTGAGGCAACTCACCCTGGCGGAACACTGGAGAGGCAGGGCAGTTTGCAACCAACGGAGGATGTGCGCGCCCACTTTGCACACACATACCGCGAGTGGAGCTCCGCTCGGCACGGTTGGGCAATGCTGGTTCCAAACCGATACAACTCGGAATACTCCTTCCACACGGATGATACCCCGTCGTAAACACAAGGAGATGTCGTAGGCGAGGGGGTGGACATTGGCACGGGCAAGAAGATGGTCGTCGTCGACTTGGGGGGTCATGATCGAGAACGCCATATGGAGGAGAGCGACGTCGGGGTCGCACATAGACCAGACATCCGGGCGGTGGGGAGTGAGGGAGGTAACGGCTATGGGTGGAAGAAGCGACAGCAAAGAGGAAGCTTCGAGCCTACAATGGGAACACCAGCATGTTAGGGTTCGCAATCTGGAGAGGGCTTGCTAGGGGAAATGTAAACATTGCAGACAACGAGGACGCAGCGCCGTGGGGGTCTCAGCCAAGTGGGGTGCCCATTAAGGATTACAGCGTGCTCGAGGATGAGGAGGGGATCGATGGAACGCAGAACTGGACCGCCAGGATGACTTTTCCCAAGGTAAGCCGTAGCCTTCCCGACTACATGACCCTTGGTAAAAAGCAGATCGTTGTGTATGATTCAAAGGACACAGAGCCAGAGAGGGAGGAGCCCCCGGCAGGAGAGGCAGATTCTAGTAACGCATAGTGGTTTCCGGATTTCAAGGACACGGTGGATCCTGGTAATGACAAACTGGATGTAGACCGTGACGACTACGACTTCCACCACGATACCACCGGCGTGGAGGAATGGTGCATGGGGGAGGCTTCGTTCGCTCCAGCGTACCTCGGGATGGATGAGCTGGCCAGGCATTACCGGCCAGAGTCGTGGAGCTCGGCCAGCGTGGGATTCATAGGGAGCCGCGACAACTTTACTGGTCCAGAGCCGGGGTTGAAGAATAAGACAACGGAAGGTGTGCCAAGTCCGCACCGAATCTTCAACATATATTGGTGCGACACCACCATCAACCGCATAGCCACCGAGACGAATAGGTATGCGAGAACCAACATCTCCCCTGCCGGGTCACCACCGAAGATGAAGGGGGGAAGTACCTGGATCGATGTGGATGGTGTCGAAATTTGGGGTTGGATTGGGATCTGCATATTGATGGGGTACAAGAGGCTGCCCTCGGTGCGGCACTACTGGATGGTGTCGGAGCCATTTATCCACTGTGGGCTCATTTCGAAGGTGATGAGTTTGAACAGGTGGCAACACATTTTGAGTTGTTTACATCTTGTGGACAACGCGGAAATAGTGAGGGACACTATGGACAGGCGCTTCGACAGAATTGCCAAGACCCGGTGGTTAGTGGACCACTTTGTAGAAGTCTCGGAGTCCATTTACAGCCTGGAGCGAGGAATAACGGTGGATGAATGTGTGATTCCTTATAAGGGAAAGTACTGCACAATCAGACAATTCATGCCTGATAAACCTATACGGTTTGGTATCAAGGTATCGATTCTTGCCAGCTCCAAGAGCCGCTTCGTTTGGCGAATCGAGGTTTATTTTGGGGAGGGTACAGATGTAGGTGAGCATGGTCTCGGGTACCATGTTGTTCAACGCATGGTCCACGGTTTAGAGGGCCTGGGGCACTGTCTCGTGGTGGATAATCTTTTCGCTAGTGTAAACTATTCTATGACTTGATGGTGAAAGGTATCTGGGCGACGGGCACAGTGAAGAGGATATCGAAGAACTTGCCCCCATAACTGTTCAGGGAGCCGGATCTAGAGGAGCGGGGGTCAATGCTGATTCGAACACACGTGCATCGCCAAATGGGTGTGGTATCGTGGCAGGACACTAAGCTTGTAACTCTCCTGAGCACCGCGGCACCACCGTGGGCACCCGGGATCCAAGTCCTTCGCCGAAAGAAGGGTCTTCGTGGTCGACTCATCCTCCCCTCCTCCCCCATGCACACGCAGTATGTTGAATACATGCGTGGCGTGGATGTGACTGATCAGCTGAGGGGGAGTTATTCCTGTCAGTTGAGGTGCCACAAGTGGTGGTTGAAACTTTTCCACTTCATTGTCGACCAAAGCCTTGTGAATGGGTACGTCACGTGGGTCCGCGAGATGGAAGCGTTGGGTCTTCGAGCGCAGCCGCATCTAGCGTTCAAGATCGCTGTGGGCAAACAGTTGGTTGAAGCAGCCATAGCAGCTCGGGGAAAAGGCTTTACTGGTCCGGTTCGAAGATGGAGGCGGCCCTCTGCTACGCACGCTCATTTCCGCTCACCTCTCAGACGTCGCTGTGTTGTCTGCGGGCACCTTCAGAGGTGGCACTGCCTGGCGTGTGGTCCGAAATGGATGTGCAGGGAAACCTGCTACATGGTGCAGCACGAGTCCCTTCATTCATGACCCTGCTAGAACTTACTTGCTTGTCGTGGGAATTGCAAAGACACGGCAGGCTGATGAAGACGGGCGCTGCAGTGAAGTGGGGCAAAGCTGCAGTCCCTCGTGGAGGGGATGTGCTGGACGCCGACTTCACACCCTAACAGAAGCGGAGGTACTCCATTTGAGGATGCCTTTTCGCTGTGAAGACTTGTTCCGCTGGATATGGGGGCTACCGAGTAAATCAGAGGCCGCGTTCGGGGAGGTCGTTGGATGCATTTACAGACTGGTGCACGTCCCACCTTCTAGTACCGGATCTACCAGGCTCCTTTAGGACTGCGTTCATTTAAGGAGACGTTTTTTTTTTTTAATTCGGCTAAGACATTGAGGACTTGTAAATGTGCGGACCTCTGATACTATGAGATGCTCTTAAAAGACCCTGCCCAATTTTGTTATCCAGACGTTTGGCGGCAATTGTAATTCTGATCCCATGTTTAGGATCTACGGGTTTGATTCCGCTGTTTTCACAATTCGCTGTTGCCCCTGGAGTCCGTAATTCTCTTGTATACGTTTAGTGCCCTGTGCTTGCTTTAGTCTTTTCCCGTGGCAGGTTCTCGGAGCCGAACATGCCGCACATGCCACTTGATATCACTATGGCAGAGATGCGTCAAAAATGACGTAAATCCACACTATCCTGAATTAGTGTGGAAAAAATATCCAATTAAACGTGGCGCGCGTCAAGCGTTTTAACGTGAAAAAGTCACCAATAACGTCATTGTGTTAAAGAGGATATGGGTGAAACGCGAATAAAATTTATACGTTCAAAATAACGGCATCACGTTAAATTAAACGGACACGTTCATGTTGGACAGTAATTTTTTCACCTACTTTTTTACCTCAAGGAACTTTAGATATGACTAAATATAGTAAGTCTCCGCGTCAGCACGTTTCTTATGACAAGGAGGACGTTTATTTTAACATGTGCTACGTTAAAATGTGTTAAAAAAAACGTAACACATTGATTGACGTGGAATGAGTGCGCTGACGTGGAATGCTTGAAGAGTCAATGGCTGACGTGGAAGGTAGTTTTGACTATGGTTGACCATAGTAGTATCCAGAGCAGCGCGTTTCTTATAACATTGAGGCGTTATAGGTAACATGCGCCACGTTCAAGTGTGTAAAAAAAACGTACCGAGAAGTCTGATGTGGAATGACTGTGCTGACGTGGAATGCGTTGTAGGGTGATAGGCTGACGTGGAAGGTTTAGGGTTTGACCGGTCAAGCAATGTTTGAGAGCCTGGGAGGGCTGTCAATATTGACGTGCGCGTTTCTTGTGACAAAAAGTGCGTTAAGATGTGTGGCAAAAAACGTATGAACATATCTGACGTGGAATGCTTGCGCAGACGTGGAACGTGTGCGTGGAGGAATTTGGTGACGTGGAATGTAAGATTTGACCTGCAATATTTTATTTGGGAGTCTAGGGGGCTGTCAACAGTGACGCACGCGTTTCTTAGGTCAGAAAGTGCGTTTCTTGTAACGGGAAGTGCGTTTCTTGTAACATAAAGTGCGTTCAAATGTATTACAAAAAATAAAGGCAGCTAGGGTTGGCGGCTAGGGTTTTGCGGCTAGAATTTGATGGCTAGGGTTTGGCGGCTAGGTTTTTGAGGGGGTTTTGGGTTGAGGATTGACTCTTTTTCTCTCTATCTGGGTGTTTCAGCTGGAGCTAGGAGTGTGTGTGTGTATGAGTATGGAGCAAGGAGTGTGTGTGAGTATGAATCTAGGAGTATGTGTGTGTGTGTGAGTGTGGAGCTAGGAATGTGTGTGTGTGTGTGAGTGTGGAGCTAGGAATGTGTGTGTGTGTGTGAGTGTGGAGCTAGGAATGTGTGTGTGTGTGTGTGTGAAAGTGTAGAAGTTGAATATTACTTTCATGAGGCCATTACTTTCCTCTATCCTAATGATGACGCAATTGTGTATATAGGAAGAAGTTGGGGGTTTGGAGAAATTGTTGGGACAGAATGCAATAGTGCCGGTAAAGACCTTTAAACGGGTAAGAGCTTCTTGATACTAAACCTTTAGATGGGATTTTTTGGCTGATTTGTTGCTGTGACCTCACCGTTGGCTTGATCATGTGGCCTGTGTAGATTAAGAAGAATCTAGCGTGAGCCTCTTGGGATGTACGCACCGTTTGCGTCCTCTACATGCCAATCGCACCTCCAAGAAGTGGACGAGCTCATTTTGGTAGAAAGCTGTATGCTATCGCAATGTAGAGGTAGACTTTATGTATTTTGTATTTGAATGACAGAACATTGTAGCAAAAAAGTTACAGCGTGTTTAATTGTGTTTTAATTGACGCTTCATTTGCGTTTTAAATGACGTTCTCTTGTGTTATTGAACGTTATTGCTTACGTTCAATACTATTTGTATGTGTCATAATGATCATGAGCTATGCGTCCGGATAAACATTAAATTGCGTTTCAGTGAACACCCAAAATCCACTTTAATGTTACAAAGAGTTGACGCTGCGAACGTCAACTTCCGTCTAAATGCGTTTTTCAAAACGCATTCAAATACGTGACACATGCGTTTATCAGCGTCCAAACACGTTATAATGAACGTCCACACTACGTTTACGTAAACATACAAAACACGTCACACTACGTTTATGTAAACACACAAAAACCGTCAACATAAACCGTTTCTGTAAACATACAAAACCCGACACCATAAACGCATCCGCGAATATTCTCCAATCCATGATCATGACACGTGTCACCATCTCAACCATTGAAATCAAGTGCCACGTCAACTGCCACGCAATATCTGACGTGGAATGGACAAAGGAGGGAAATATCCACGTAAACTCCAACGTGGAATGAAAAACAGCGGGAAATGCTCATGTGGCAAAAAGTAACTCCCTCGATTTACTGACCTCAGGTAACTTCTGGCTATTCCGAGTAACGTGGTTTAACAGAGATGACGTGCGCACGTTAAACCGTTTTAAAATGACATGACGCGCCGCGTCATAATCAAAACGGCGTTATCTTTGACGCATCTCTGCCATAGTGTATGGGGATCCCTACGGAGAGGGCCCCAATGGTATGTACCTTTCCTGCAGTATTCGTCACCATTTGTTGCATTGATACTGAGTCTGTTTTCTTCACCGAATGGGTTTTTAGAGGTGTAGCTGTAATACTGAGTCTGCAATCCACTTCAGATTTGGTTGCCTCAGATTTTTTACAAGACTCACATGTGGCGAATGTTGGCAATATTCAGGAGGCGCTTGTGGCTACACCAAGCTAGAAGGAACTAAACCTGGGTTTGAGTGTTGGTGCTGGTAGCGCCGGCCCCCTGCCACTGACGAGCAGGGTTGAGGCCAATGTTACGAGGAAACTGAGCTGTCTTGGTCTTTCTTGTATACTGCTTATAGTATCTGTAGGATGCTGAAGGTCAAAAATGTTATAGTCTTTCACAGAGATAAAGCCCTGATATTGTCCTAAATGATTTGTTGCCGCAAGTAAAGTGCTCGTGACCATCTGGCAAACATGAGCCCGCCCACAGTTGTCATCACTGACCGAACGTGGCTATGTCAAACGTGGCTCTCACTAGCAGGGATCAGAAGCTGCGCAACTTGGGCTTGTATTGCATTCAATATGCCCTCATGCCCTGCTATTACGGGTACGTTAACTTTGCATTTAAATTCGACCCTAGGTCCACTCCCTACTGCCTTTTGTTCACTGTCAAATACCAAGGCTTACAGCAGACATCCAGAACGTCGAACCTCGACAGGTACAGAAGACTCACTTCCAATTCCACTTCATTCGAACCTAAAATTTCATCCTGGTCGGCCATGTCCTAAATTGTGATTAATTTTGATCGGCCATGTCCAGGGTTTCATCCACATTTCTTCCATTCCGTTTCTCGCAGGGCTGATGTGACATTGGGAGGGCTGGGGCACCGTCTCGTGATGGAAGTCCGATCTCCCATCTGTCACTTCTTTCTAATCCCCTGTTAGTGGCTATGCAGATTAATTGGGCGATGGTGACTATGTGGAGTTATGAGCGGATCTTTGACTGTCCTCGGCAATGATGACGATATCTGTCATGAGTAACCGCCGACTCTTGTTGGTGGAGACCATAATCTCGGTGTGATGGCTAGCATCGTCCCCCTTTCCTCCCGATTGATTGTGGAAGTGATTGGCAGAGCGCAGGGGGTAATGGAGCGAGATCCGATCTTTAAAACTAGCCGGCTCTAGGGAGGTACGCATTTACTCCTCGCCCGCCCTAGCTTATATCAATGCCATATGTTTCCCCTATGCGCACGATTAGTCTTCATTTTTGCTGCCACGGATGTCCTGACGCCCTGAGTGTTTTCTCCTCGCCTTGACCGTGTCTCGCAGAGTCCGCAGTCGGCTTTCTCAGCGATCCACATCCACCGAGGACGTGATGGAGCAGATCGTCCATGACGCTATCCAGGAATTGGAGGAGTGCAAGGTGGTTTACTTCACATCTTTCCTTCCAGCGAAGCACCACTGCTCCCAGCTGGTATGCTTTTACTCCAGAATCTTGGGTCCTGATGGTGTTTGTTTCTGTAATGCGTGTTGACCTCATGTTCTCTTGCATCGGATGCCAAACAGTTCGCACACGTTTCTGATGATTGTGACCCGGGTGATTCGCTCAGTCAGATTAACCTTCGCCCTCCTTGGTGACGCAGGACATCCCACCGGCCTTTACGAAGAAGACAGGCTCTCCGGGCGATGCAACTTGCAACTTCGTTACCTCAATGAAGACGTGTGCGAATCCGTGGATTGCCACATTCCAGCAGTCTTCTTCCTCCGCGGGCAGTGTCAAGTGGAGCTCTCATGGCGGCGGCTATGGCAAGTTCCTGGTGGACAACAGCGTGGCTCTACCGACGTTGCTCGTGTTTGAGCGTCTGGACCCCACGACGCTGGTTGTGACTATCCACCGGAACGAGACTTCTCCACCAAAGAAGCTGCCTTGTCCCATCAAGTTCGAGGAAGACCCTTGTGGAACTTTCAGAAAAATCTCCGTGCCTGCCTCACGAGAGGTGGAATGAGTGGAATATTTTGGATGAACAGTTAGATAACATGGATGAATTTTCCAAGAAGAATCAAGGGAGCTAAGGAAATGAGTGGCTAAAAATGGCCTCAAAAATGGCCAAAAAATTCCACTTTTCAATGCTCCAAATCTACACTTTTAAAATGATTTTTAAACTCAAATTTTCAGGAATAAAAGAGTGCACTAAACTCTACTTCTAGCTCAAAAATGATTTCAAAATTGTCATTTTTAAACTTAACCCCTAAAGTTCCTTGACTATGTTTCACCAAAAAACGCCCCAAAACTACCATTTCCAATGTAAAAAGCATGAACCACTACAAAATCATTATTTTTTAATTCCAAGCGTAAGATCTTCATAAAGATTATTGTCGTAGATAGCTCAATGAATTTCATCAAAATCGACCGTGGAGATTAGAAGATTATAACGATTAAAATTTGAAAACAAACTTTTTTGACACAATTTTTGACTAGGACGACATACTTCAACTAATTTTTCTTTTAGTTTTTTGCATTATGGATTTTGGTGGTTTTGGTGCTTGACAAAGAAGACCATGTCAGCTTATTTTATAAAAAAATTACACACAAAAGACAAGTGTAGCATGTTGAAAACAATATTTTTGTTAAGTTGAATACAAAAGAACGCTATCTCATATTTCAAAACCTAGAAATTCCATTATGTTATAAAGTCCCAATCCAAACGGTCAAAGTAAAGATTTAGGTCCATACTTTAAGTGAAAAAAAGGAAAAACCTAAAAAAACTATTTTTCTAACTTCGATGAAGGAAATAAGAAGTTTTTTATGTACACTGCCCGAATCGGTGATAAAACTTTGATATTTTGTGGAGTGAACAATTTATACTGAAAGAATTATTTTTTTTGAAAATCTCAAAGATGACATCATGAAGTATTTATAGAAAAAAACTCAGAGGTAATAGATATACTTAGTATGGCTACCCGAACTGCCCGCCAAGTAGCTATTTCCACATTGGTACCATAACTATTTTTTTAAATGTCAATGTCTTATTGAAAAAAAAAGTAGATTCCCTCAAAGACCTTCTTACGGTCTACATTCACAAAAAAAATTCAAAAAATCACGACTTAAATTGAAGTCACAGGTACGTGCCCGAATTCTAAAAAAGCTCAAATGTGGAAGATTGTCCTTTAGGGGTTAATCCAGATCATTTTATCAAACAGGAAGATCATTTTGGGACGGTGTCACGGACGTGCCATACCGGACTTCATCCACGCCCCACGAGTTTACCGTGGGACCTATACCGATTCCGCAACACGGAAGCTTCTCAAGAGCTTTCGCAAAGAGCGGTGGCTAAGCGTGCTTAGATGCTATTAGTTCTTAGAAGGTTCTACATGCTTCTACTACTTTCTAGAACCTTCCACTAGTTTCCGGAAGCTTCTACAAGCTTCCTTGTAGTTCTAGTAGTTTCTAGAAGCATCTACAAGCTTTCTTATAGTTCTAGTAGTTTTCGGAAGTTCTTACAAGCTTTCGGAAGGTTCCATACGGATCCAATTGTTTCTGGAAGCTTCCATAAGCTTCCGGAAGGTTCCGCTTGACCTTCTTAGATTCCGGAAGCTCCCATAAGCTTCCGGAAGCAGGGTTGTTCATGGGACAAAAGGACCTGTCCGTCCGTCCGGTCCGCTCGTCCGTCCGTTAGGGGTCAGGGGAGGTCCGTTTGACCAGGACTTACGGTTGACCACCCAAATGGTGAAATGGGAGTTACCTTGGCCACCTAGGATGCCACGCGTCTGACATGTCACCAAATATTGTTGACTTGGCGGATGACGTGGCTAAGAGGAAGGGCGCCAACGCCTTGAGTGAGGGTGGCGCGAGCACGTGAGAGGGGGGGCGCGAGCGTCTTGGGAAGGGGGGCGCGAGCGAGGGGGCGCGAGCGACTGGGAGGGGCGCGGGCGCCTGCGAGGGGGGGGGGCGCGAGCGCCTGCGATTGCAGGGGGGCGCGAGCAAGGGGTTTGGGGTGGGGGCGCGAGCGCCTGCGAAGGGGGGGCGCGAGCGCCTGCAAAGGGGGGGCGCGAGCGCCTGCGAAGGGGGGGCGCGAGCGCCTGCGAAAGGGGGGCGCGAGCGCCTGCGAAGGGGGGGCGCGAGCTGGGAACAAGAATCAACCACTGAAGGAAATTAAGACACTACTGAATTTTTCACAGTGACATAAATGAGAGAAGTTTCAATTCATGTCGAAACAAAATTACATTCAATAGCCTTAGCTAATGTTTTATGGACATTGACTAAGGTTAACATATAAGTATCTACGTATAAAATTTAGATATATATATATATATATATATATATATATTATATTTTTTTGTGTTTTTTTAAATTTATTTTGGAGACATATATATTATACTTTCTCTATATAACTTCTATATGTAATATGCTAATAGATGTATCACTTTTTTTTGTTTTTTTTGGCGGTGCGCCGCTCCGGATTCCTTCGAGTACCGGGCTTACCCAATGGTACTCTTACAACAATGTCTTCATCATCAGGTGCTTCTTCACGGCTATCTTCTGATGAGTAATATCCTTCTGAGGATTTCGACCCCTCGTCATCTCCATCTCCCCCCTGATTAGGCACATACTCCTCCACCGTGGAATGAATGTTGCGAATTTCGTGGTCAACTGTACCATCCACCACCGTGGTCACAATTCTTTTGATCTTCCGTCTTTTGGTCTTATCGGTGATTCCGTCCACATTCATTACGGGTAATCTACGTTTACCCAAAGCCACAGGTACAGACGGGGTAGTTCCAACAGTATATCCTGAAAAAAAAGGGCGAACGTTTGTTGGACCTTTCCGTGACCGTATCACTCCATGACGCGTCGTAGAAGGTCCAGCTGGTAGACTTCGTCCAGAAGAAGTGAGTGGAATGCTTGTATTCGGTGTTGGAGTTAATGAACCATGCCCAGTAGAAGTGTTTGAACGAGGTGGGGGGGGTCGACCCAACCCTGCAAGTACTGCTCCGATTGAAGGTGTACTCTGGGGCAGGGGTGTTTGAAACAATCGGCCAATAGGAATTTCATCTTCTTGTCCATTTCTGACTGTCTCTGATTGTTCATTTATTGGAGGGCTTTCATCCAAACCTCCAGACCTGATTGTTTCCTCAACATTTACTGGCAGAGTGGCCTGGAGTTGTTCAACTTCTTCTCCTCCCTCAACGTCTTCTGGAATTGGAATTTGCTCTCCTATGTTGTTACCCCCTTCTTCATTGTCATTGTTCGAAACGCTACGAACGGGGTAAATGTCATCATTATTGCCACCATCGTCGCTTTGATGCTGAGTCATTTCGACTTCAAATTCATCGTCAATATCATCGTCTGCTCGATCGTATGCGACCTCGCCTCTAGCTTGTATTTCATTGACAACGTGGTGAGGCGAAGTAGCTGCCTCTTCATCAAATCCTGCCCAGTCAAAAACTCCATTCGGCTGGTTAACGGGTTCAGTGCGTGGCATGTCACCATCACCATTGTCCACGGGTAACTCTGGATACTCATCATCCATAGTAGCAGGAGTGTAATGAACTCCACCGTCATCACCATCGCCTTCATTAACTTCAAGTCCGTCGTGGAATCCTTCATCTCCATCATCATCACATACGTCTTCATCGTACATGGCTGGCACTTCTTCATCCGAGTCTTCGGAGAACGGTTGGTTCTCGTACCAAAGAACAGGATCCGCTCCACGTCGTTCTCGAAGGAGCTTACTGTTCGTGTAAATGTACACCAAGTCCTCTGCCTTCTTCACGGCCAATCGGTTGCGAACCTTACTGTGAACAAAGGAATACATGCTCCAATTTCGCTCACATGATGATGCCGAGCATGTTAACGAAAGGATGCGCTTTGCTATCAACGGTAACGCATCGCCCCCAACCCGCTGCCACCATTGATGAGGTAGCATCTTAGTCTGTCGAATGTTTGGGGCCTCCAAAGGGCTGAATGGACCGGTGCGTTCCTCAAACTGTGTTAGCTCAAACAACACAGTATCGTGGTCCAGTTTAAGGCACTCACTCAAATGAATTAGCACTTGCAGGAGTGCACGCTTCGCAGCACTGTTAGTCAATAGCTCGTGGCTCTCCGGGAAAATGTAGGGATTCAAAATGGCGCCTGCGTAATGGAGATCTGTCAACATCATCTTCCATCTCTTCGTAAAATGTTTCTCAAAGCGATCTGCTATAGCGGGGTCTAGGAAAAAAGGATCACCCCGTAGACGGAACACATGCTTCTTCAAATTATTCATGGCCAACCATGCCCTCCCCATTGCCGGTGTTTGTCCATCAAATGTCTTCAAGGTCACAACAGCCGGCTTCATAACATGCACAAGATTCTCACAACGTAACCAAAATGTCTCATCGAGAATGGTACTCCGTACTTGACATGCTAAGGTGTGAGCTCGATACCCGTTTGACCGATTGAATAAAGTACCCACATATTCGTCCCATTTCGGACTGGCTACCACCTGGATTAGTGCCTCCCTCAGTTCAAGCAATCGAACAATCATCAAGTACGAGCATCCAAATCTTGTCTCCGCTGGTAACAACAGAGACAACTTCGG
Source organism: Ceratodon purpureus (assembly GCA_014871385.1). Classification (NCBI taxonomy): domain Eukaryota; kingdom Viridiplantae; phylum Streptophyta; class Bryopsida; order Pseudoditrichales; family Ditrichaceae; genus Ceratodon; species Ceratodon purpureus. The sequence goes on along the minus strand of CM026433.1, from coordinate 13,965,904 downwards.
GCTGAATTGGCGAAACAAAGCCATGGTGACATGACGGCGACGTATAAAATTTGGTATGCGTTTTGCCAAGGCAATCAGCTCTTTGAAGGTTGCTTCCTTCCCCCAATCTTCTAGTAAGAGGTCCATGATGTGAGCTGCACAACCTTGCTTGTAAATGTGAGGATAAGCTTCAACCACCTGGTCCATGGCTCCCAACATCGCACTAGCATTGTCGGAGCAAATCTGTACCACATTCTGCGGTCCAACTTCTTTGATGTACTCTTTCAATTTCCCAGCTATGTATGCCTTTGATTTCTTGTACCCCGTTGTATCAATGGAACCCAGGAATATATCTCCTGCTGGACACACAAGCATGACATTCATCAACGGCCGATGAACAACGTTGTCCCATCCATCCGAGCAAATAGTTGCCCCGTACAAGCTAATACACTGCTTCGTTTTCTCCTCTATTCTCAACTTGAGAAGCTGCTTTGTTGGCTGGATGTGCTTGGTTCGCATTGCGTTGTATGCTGGTGGACGGTACACAAAACCCGCTTTCGATGTTGCCTCCACAGCAGCGATAAAAGATGGATGCCTAACCACATTGAAAGGCACATTCGCTTCATAAAAATAGGACGCCCATTTCTCATCCAATTCATTGCGCATCCCAATCTGATAGGCCTCGGTAAAACTTTGTTGCCGCATAGATCTTGGTGTACATGAATCGCCTCTGCTTATAGGCGGAGTTGACTGAGACGGTTGAACTTGGGGAATCCTCTCCTCTTGGACCTCCTCCGTTCTCTGAGGCACTTCCGTAGATTGCTCAGCAGGCATAGACTGGCTAGAACATGGTGCCAAGTGTGCCAAGTGTGCCTCGCCATCACCACCATCAGTGCCGTATATCTCCGCATGTGTCATTCTTTTTGGTATTACATTACCACAATTGGCAAAGCGCCTAAATACGGCGGCGGGGGCCTTGGTACAATGACTCTTGCTTGAACCTTCACCCCATCCATAGTGCTTGAAAGCTCTTTGTCGTTTATAACGAAAGGTGAAATTGCACCACACACATTTCACATGGTCCTTATCAATGAACGTCCACCACGGAGCCCACTCAGCCGTCGACTGACGCTGTTGACCTGCCATTCTCCGTGTCTCTGAAAAAGTACAATGATCTCCTGTCTGCAAGTGTTAGTATGACACATGTGAGAAAAAAATGGTATGTGTAGACATCAACCACAGGCCAATGTGATGCACATAGTCTCAAGCAAGGAGCCTACAAGGAGTTCCGGGACTAGAGGCCATGATTTCAAATGATATTGGGCTTGGGCTAAGTTGGTGGCATTTATACTTGTGAGGGGGGGCGCGAGTTTCTCCAGGGGGGGGGGCGCGAGCGTGTGCAGGGGGCGCGAGTTTCTCCAGCTGGGGGGGCGCGAGCTTCTCTTTCCAGGGGGGGGGGCGCGAGCTTTTCCAGGGGGGGCGCCAGCTTTTCCAGGGGGGGCGCGAGCTTCTCCAGGGGGGCGCGAGCTTCTCCAACAGGGGGGGCGCGAGCTTCTCCGAGGGGGGGGGGGGCGCGAGCTTCTCCAAGAGGGGGGGCGCGAGCTTCTCCAAGGGGGGGGGGCGCGAGCTTCTCCAAGGGGGGGCGCGAGCTTTTTCAAGGGGGGGGGCGCAACCTACTGCAAAGGGGGCGCGAGCTTCTCAGAGGGGGGGCGCGAGCTTCTGGAAGGGGGGGGCGCGAGCTTCCAGAGGGGGGGGCGCGAGCGGGTTCAGGGGGGAGGCACCCTTGCACGAGGGGCAGTCCCGGTGAATGGGCCATACAGTTTTTTCATTTTTTTTTAAAAAACAATTTTTCATTCCATTACAAAACCAACAATACCATTTCATGTTCCACCAAGGCATGTATACGCCGAAAAAACGATTTATTAAAATATTCGAAATGTGCAAACAAGGCCACATAGGCAATCAAAATGTTTCAAACGTAATTCACTATGGAACTACAATGTGTATCTAAAACAACCATTGGGAGCTTGGAAGTTGTAAGGGGGGCTCATCAAATCATTCACAACTTTTGCAAGTGAAAGCCTCTTTGTAGGATCTTCGTTAAGCAAGCCATCCAACTTTGATGAGAATACAATCTTTGAGATTGAATCCTTGAAGAGTTCCGGGCAATCTTCTTCTCTCCATATTGTCTTTGCCAAATGGCCTACCGAAAATGCATCAGATAGCGTCGTACATGGATGCATCCTCTTCATGCGCTCCAAATTCCGTTCCTCATCATCTTTTTTGCCATATAAAAAGAACAACTCCGGTGCAACTCCTACCCTCCTCTTCTTTACTTGTACAAGTTCATCGGGGTCCATCACACCATAAGGGGAGGCCTTGTTCTCAATGACTCTGCTTGCCACACCCCAATCGCACACACCAATATATACTTTATTCTTGTCATGAGGTGGAAAGTGGAGTAGAATGTTGGATGGCGTTAAGTCGTTGTGGAGGATTTCAGCCTTATGGACTATGTCCATAACGTAGATGAGACTCCACGCCAACATTCCCCGGTTCTTTCGGTAGGCAACAATTCTTTGGCACTCTTCCATGGGCATATCCCTCGACTTCAAAATTTCTTTGTAATCTATTGCCTCGGATGCCTTCTCATTTATCTTGAGGAAGTTGCGGAGACAATCTCCATTCCACCACAGGGTATAAGCTTCCATGGTCTTAGCGTGAATGGCCCAAAATTTTATCACACCCGGATGCTCTACGGGGTTAACCGTGGCCTCAATCGCCCGTTCCTCTCGCTTCTTCACTTCGGTTTTAGCCTTGGAAAGTTTTCCCGCAAATTCTATGTGAATTGGAATTTTCTTCATATTGGCTATTCGCACTTTTCGCACTTTGCCATACCCCCCCTCGGCATTGAAGCCAGATAATGGCACAACCTTGGCCGTAACCGGAATCCATATCAATGCACCATACATGTGTGCTTCCAATGCTGAGTTCAATGCTTGCTCATTCCAAGGCATAATCTTTGTTTTCCCCTTAGAACATCTCTGACATGCCTCCTGAACCGTTGTCAGTTTTTGAATAAACACTTTGTCTTGGTTGCTCCATTCTTCGCCTTGTGGTTTCTTCACATGTGATTCAAACACATGAATGACATTTGTCGTAGCACTACTCACTTGTTGTGTCAACCACTTCGGGCTGTGAAAATACTTCGTCATGCAATCCATGTACATCTCTGATCCTTCCAATGCGCTCCAAAATTCCCTTTCCAAATCACGTTGGAGGTTGTAGATACCATCCTCTCCGTGATCAAGGTACATTGCCTTCAACATTCGTATGGTACGGGCCTTGTAGTACTCGACGGCCACCTTCCTGATGAAATGCGTATACTCCAATGGTGGATAACCGTCATCCTTCTCGTGCGCTGGTATACTCTTCTTCTTTTTACCCTTCGAGCTAGATGAAGGAGTAGAACCACTAGAACCATGAGGTGTTACGCAACTCATAGGGTCCACCGCATCTGGAGCATCCAAGTCCACATACATAGGCCGCTTGCCGGAGCCTTGTCTAGAAGACATCGCAAAGTAAATCCCTGAAAAAAAAATTCAACAACTTCCCCCCCCGCCCCAATGAAGACTTCCCACATAAGCAGTTCCAAGCAAGGCGTGTTTTCACACGTCAGGACAAGGAGCCGCAGTGGGAAGGAGTGAGGGGGGCGAGAGCTTCTCCCCACCTTATATAGTCCCCACGGACCCGCTCGCGCCCCCCCTATACCCGTTCGCGCCCCCCCCCGTACCCGCTCGCGCCCCCCCACCCGCTCGCGCCCCTGTACCCGCTCGCGCCCATACCCGTCCGCGCCCCCCCCCCCAACCCGTTCGCGCCCCCTCAGACACGCTCGCGCCCCCCCCCCTTCCATTTGTTTTAGATCTCATTTTTTATTTTCTATTTCTCTTCTGGAAATAATGAAATCTCTACACTACTTTCTAAGAGAAAAAAATAAAATAAAACAAATTAAAAAATACAAAGTATTGGGATTTTATTCTTGCACAACCTCTCATGCAGCTCTAGCCTCTCTTCCACTCCATGCTATTGATTTAATTGTAAAACGTCTATCTCCCAAACCAATTGCGTCGATCCCTTATTTATGATTCTTTATATTTTTAATTATATGTTAGAGTATTGTAGGATCCATATGTTCAATGCTTCATATTTTTTATTTTTTTAAACTCTAATCGAACTCTCTTCCACACCATGCTATTCTTTTTATTTTAATCCCTTTATCTCTTCCACTCCATGCTATTGATTTAATTTTATTTTTTCCGTTTATATGCCAAACCAATTGCATCGAGCCCTTCTTTATGATTCTTTATATTTTTAATTATATGTTAGAGCATTGTAGGATCCATATGTTCAATGCTTCATATTTTTTATTTTTTTAAACTCTAATCGAACTCTCTTCCACACCATGCTATTCTTTTTATTTTAATCCCTTTATCTCTTCCACTCCATGCTATTGATTTAATTTTATTTTTTCCGTTTATATGCCAAACCAATTGCATCGAGCCCTTCTTTATGATTCTTTATATTTTTAATTATATGTTAGAGCATTGTAGGATCCATATGTTCAATGCTTCATATTCTTTATTTTTTAAACTCTAATCGAACTCTCTTCCACACCATGCTATTCTTTTTATTTTAATCCCTTTATCTCTTCCACTCCATGCTATTGATTTAATTTTATTTTTTCCGTTTATATGCCAAACCAATTGCATCGAGCCCTTCTTTATGATTCTTTATATTTTTAATTATATGTTAGAGCACTGTAGGATCCATATGTTCAATGCTTCATATTATTTATTTTTTTAAACTCTAATCGAACTCTCTTCCACACCGTGCTATTCTTTTTATTTTAATCCCTTTATCTCTTCCACTCCATGCTATTGATTTAATTTTATTTTTTCCGTTTATATGCCAAACCAATTGCATCGAGCCCTTCTTTATGATTCTTTATATTTTTAAATATATGTTAGAGCATTGTAGGATCCATATGTTCAATGCTTCATATTCTTTATTTTCTTAAACTCTAATTGAACTCTCTTCCACACCATGCTATTCTTTTTATTTTAATCCCTTTATCTCTTCCACTCCATGCTATTGATTTAATTTTATTTTTTCCGTTTATATGCCAAACCAATTGCATCGAGCCCTTCTTTATGATTCTTTATATTTTTAATTATATGTTAGAGCATTGTAGGATCCATATGTTCAATGCTTCATATTATTTATTTTTTTAAACTCTAATCGAACTCTCTTCCACACCGTGCTATTCTTTTTATTTTAATCCCTTTATCTCTTCCACTCCATGCTATTGATTTAATTTTATTTTTTCCGTTTATATGCCAAACCAATTGCATCGAGCCCTTCTTTATGATTCTTTATATTTTTAATTATATGTTAGAGCACTGTAGGATCCATATGTTCAATGCTTCATATTATTTATTTTTTTAAACTCTAATCGAACTCTCTTCCACACCGTGCTATTCTTTTTATTTTAATCCCTTTATCTCTTCCACTCCATGCTATTGATTTAATTTTATTTTTTCCGTTTATATGCCAAACCAATTGCATCGAGCCCTTCTTTATGATTCTTTATATTTTTAATTATATGTTAGAGCATTGTAGGATCCATATGTTCAATGCTTCATATTTTTTATTTTTTTAAACTCTAATCGAACTCTCTTCCACACCGTGCTATTCTTTTTATTTTAATCCCTTTATCTCTTCCACTCCATGCTATTGATTTAATTTTATTTTTTCCGTTTATATGCCAAACCAATTGCATCGAGCCCTTCTTTATGATTCTTTATATTTTTAATTATATGTTAGAGCACTGTAGGATCCATATGTTCAATGCTTCATATTATTTATTTTTTTAAACTCTAATCGAACTCTCTTCCACACCGTGCTATTCTTTTTATTTTAATCCCTTTATCTCTTCCACTCCATGCTATTGATTTAATTTTATTTTTTCCGTTTATATGCCAAACCAATTGCATCGAGCCCTTCTTTATGATTCTTTATATTTTTAATTATATGTTAGAGCATTGTAGGATCCATATGTTCAATGCTTCATATTTTTTATTTTTTTAAACTCTAATCGAACTCTCTTCCACACCATGCTATTCTTTTTATTTTATTCCTTTTATCTCTTCCACTCCATGCTATTGATTTAATTTTATTCCGTTTATATGCCAAACCAATTGCATCGAGCCCTTCTTTATGATTCTTTTTTTTTTATTATATGTTAGAGCATTGTAGGATCCATATGTTCAATGCATTATAATTTTTATTTTTTTAAACTCTAATCGAACTCTCTTCCACACCATGCTATTCTTTTTATTTTATTCTAATATTAATACACTAATTTTCTTGTAGTCAACATTATATTATTCATGGTGCATTAGATCAGTATTCCGTTATGGGATATTTCAGTTTCTAACCACCATGACATTTATTCATCTTGATAACTTCTTTCATCCCATGTTATTCATCCCTTTTTATCCCGAGTCCCTTATTATAGTCATGATTGTTTTTCTATAATTTGATTTCTCATCCCCAAATTATTCAAATCAGTATTCCTTATTTTCATATCCCATTTTCATTTATAATTTTTAATTTTATTTTAGAGAGAAATGGTGAAAAAATCCATTGCATTTGTTTTTATTATTGTCTTCCAACCTTCTTCAATGATACTCCTAAGGAAATGAGAGTTTGTTTTATGGGGGGACCCTCTCGCGCCCCCCCTTGATCCCGCTCGCGCCCCCCCATACCCGCTTGCGCACCTCCCCTGAACCCGCTCGCGCCCCCCCCCCCCATACCCGCTCGCGCCCCCCCATACCCGCTCGCGCCCCCCCTTAATCCCGCTCGCGCCCCCCCTCAGCCGCTCGCGCCCCCCCGACCCCGGTCGCGCCCCCCCGACCCCGCTCGCGCCCCCCCCCCCCCCCGACTATATAAGTGAAGGGGGCGCCCTCCCCCCCCCACTTTTTTTAGCTCCACCTTGGCACTCAGGCCTTGAACTACCTCACGGTGGCTTATTGCTGAGTACTTGGGTGGGGTCTTCAGTATTTTGAGAACGCCACGTACCAGCTTTCAGCCTTATTTTGTACGCTCATCCGGGAATTCGGGCCCTAAACTACCTCATGGTGGCTTATTGCTGAATACTTGGGTGGGCCACAAAGTATAGTTACAATACCATAATCAACCACGGAGGAAAATTTTAAAATCAATTGGGGGAAGTTTTGCGGAGTTGGTGTGTTTTTTAACACAGAAAACTTTACCAGTACACCACGATGGAGGGAAACCCAGATCCGGCGGAGGAAAGGCCACTCACCAAGGCCGAAAAGAAGAAAATCAGAGATCGTGAACGGAAGCGTGGTGGCAAGAAGATGAAGAAGCGGCTCCATGTGCTGAACAACCCCACAAAGTTGGCATTTAGAGGTTGGCAAGATGAGCCGGAACCGTGGAAATATTCCACATGCGAGGAATTCATTGAGTGGTGCCACATCACAAAAATATTTCCACATGATCGGCACAGAAAACACAGGATCTCAGACAAGGCTAACCTCTATTATTGCTTGAATGCGGAGTTTGTTGAACGTTCTATACAAGTTTACCAGCATCTATACAAGCAACGATGTGTTGAACGCAATGAAGTACCATTGTTCATTTGCAGAATGGTGTATGCTGAGGTGGTGCTTCACAAAGTGGTGGATTGGTCCACCATCAAATCCACGCCGAGTGTTAGGGCGCCGACAGAGCGTGACATTCCCAAACAAAGGAAATACGCAGATGGTGGCCTGGGGAAAAAAATGAAGGAAAAAACACAAGTGCGGGAGCCTGATACAGCAGAGTCTGAACCAGATTCTGATTCCGATGGTCGTCGTGGAGAACGTCCACCACGTAGAATTGCAGCACCAGCAAATATGGCTGTAGAGCCTCCAATGAACCATCCAGCGGACGTCATAGAACCTCACGACGATGCGAACAACATCTTCGTGGAAAACGATCCAAATACGGCAGCTAATTTGGACGTGGTCGGAACTGAACCTACGATGGTTCTTGGCATGCCGGTTCTAGTTAGAAATGACCAGTCTAACCAGACCGAGGAGGTCGGGGAGTTACAATTACAGCTAATAGAAAAGGATGGCTTCATTGCAGAGTTACAAGAGACCATCCGAAAACTACGATTGGAATCAGCAGCAAAAGATGCAGTAATATCAGATTTGCGCAATCAATTGCAAGAACGAGAAAGACCTCAGTCTTCTCAAGCCAATGATATACCTGTAGTTCAAGATCCAATGTTGGTGGATGAATCTTACATCAACAACACGGTTGATGTTGCAACGGCCGGTGTGTTGGAGAATATTTCCACTCCAGCAAAACGACGACGAGTTGGAGTGATATTGCCTCCACCAGCCCCATACCCGCGACCCTATGTGGACATCGATGGACCATTAAGTCAAGATTCCTTGTCATTTCCACCCGATGCTCTAACGGGAGAAGTGGAGACATTGAAGAGAGCCAATAATGATTTGCGGCTCCTTGTTTCTAAGTTTGCTAAAGCATACTACGAGTGGAAAGTGGCAACCATTCTCAGCGTTGATCGCGGTCGCCAAATTGCATTAGAGTTCAAGAAGATCGACGAATCGTACTTGCAACACAACAAACGAAGGAATTTTGGCCTCACTTCATGGACTAACGCAGATGATATGTATCCAGATACCATGGCAAAGCAAGAATCGAATCCTGAACTCATAGATTGGGCCAAGTTGAATTTCGATGTAAACGCAACTTCGTGCCATGATCTTCAAATGAAGGAAGGAGTTAATAGCAGAAAGCTTTGGCCAAATCCTCAACCGTGGGTGATGGATGGTTCAAAAGAATGCCCTGTGTGTATAAATCCATTTGGTCCTGAGGGTGGATGGGCAGTTGGATCATGTACCCACATGTTCCATCCTATGTGTTTAATTAACATTTTTTTGGTAAGGAGATTTTGCCCGGTGTGCAAATCCCCGTTCCATGAACGCTTGTACGAGGTTTTTGGACTCACTCCATACATGCCACCAAGCCATGAGAGAAATCCCGAAAACACACCAGGTGAACAGTACCGCAACATGTGGGGGGAAGATTTGATTTGGAGTTGGCGGGCCCAGACTCACTCGGTCTTCAAGAGCAATGTAAGTGACGAGTTGGGATGGGAGGATGACCCCAATCAGATTGTGAGGGTGGCAAAGAAGATAATTGGATCAAAGAAGGAGGACCAAGGGAAACGAAATTTCTTCTATCAGACTTTGAATGGATACTGGGATCCGAAGCATAGGAAGTTCCAACTTGGTAATCACCCAAAAGGCCTCATATGGAACAAGGACGGGGAATTGGTTACAGACCTCGAAGGTCAATTCATGTCTTTGACCGCCCGTGATGCAGTCCAAATGTCTCTTTCGGAGTGGAAGTTAATTTTCAAACATGAGGCTGTTGACTTTCTTCTGGAGGAACACTCTCCACAGACATTGCGTACATTGAGAGAATTGAGGAACTCGCAAATTTTGCGTTCTCTCAGTGAAAGTGATGGCCCATTCCGGCGAACACGGACGAGAGCCAGGCGCAGCTTGACGCTGGACGATGGAGCGGGACCAAGTGGCACAGCGGGAGTAGATGCAGATGAATAGGAATAGTTACAACTTAGTACTAAGTGACTAGTTTTCATATACTACAGTTTTTGTAATGTTTTGGTTTGAATTGGTAATGAAATGCTTTTACTTTCATAAATGTATACAACTTTGCAAAGTCCATGTATTTTGGCTCACGAGTATCTCATTTTTTCTATGCTGAATTTACACTTTTGTCATTGCGCTTAGCCCCAATATATTATTCTGATGAAAATGCTAGGTTTTTTTGCATTGTCAAAAATTTACTATCTACCTGAACCCCCCTGAACCCGCTCGCGCCCCCCCCCCTGAACCCGCTCGCGCCCCCCCTGAACCCGCTCGCGCCCCCCCTGAACACGCTCGCGCCCCCCCCTGAACCCGCTCGCGCCCCCCCCCTGAACCCGCTCGCGCCCCCCCTGAACCCGCTCGCGCCCCCCCCTGAACCCGCTCGCGCCCCCCTGAACCCGCTCTCGCCCCCTACACATGCTGGCACCCCTTTTGCATATGTGGAATTCCCCGCCATCGTTCGTTGTCCATGTCATCAATATGTTTCCCCTATAGGTAAGTTGTAAAAAAAAAAAACTAACTTAGTAATTTTCCTCCTCCCCTCAATGTCCGAGTATGTCCGGGGACCGACCGGTCCGTCCGTCCGTCCGTCCGTCTATGTCCGGAAATTTTGCCCATGTCCGTCCGAATAGACAACCCTGTCCGGAAGGTCTTATGGATGCTTCCCAAGGTCTCTAGGACCTTTCTGCGGAAGTTTCCTCTAGCCTAGTATAAATAGAGAGTCGAGGGCCATTGCTCCTCACTCTCTTCAACACCAGTTGTACATACTCTTCGAGTTATCAACATCACTTCTAGTTTTCCCACTTCAAGTGTTATTCTCAGTCTTGTCTGAGGAATCCTTTCACTTCTAGTCTATTCTTGTCTCCCTTTGAGGTATCCCCTCAATTTAGTCCCTTGCTCTATCTTAGGGTTGCCGTCCGCAACAGACAGAAGGAGTACCTCTTCATCTACAGTTTTCAATTTATTTGTTGAACTTGTTTTGTACTAATCAATTTTATTAATCATATATGAAATTCTACAATTGATTGACTTGTGAAATGAAAATGATAGCACGATGGGCTGTTGGTTGATACAACTCATTTCTTGTCTCCGATTGCTCACTCAGCACTACCAAGCCACTTCATTTCCACATCTGCTCAACACAATTCTATCGGGGTTCAAACGTGGACCAGTTATATGAGAGAAACGCTCACCACCAACCAACAACGAGCTCGTGGCTTGGTGTCCAAACTCACATTCAAATTTACATCTTTACTTCCATACCTTTGTCTTGTGGACTTTGGATTGGGGGTAAATCTAACAGGCACTTAATTCACGTCGGTCTCCTTCGGAGGCTGAAGTTTTTTTTTCTTTCTCTAAAATGATTTCTTTCTAAATTTTATGAAGTATTCTTTAATGGCATTCATGTAAATTCAACATTTAATATAAATTATGTTTTATCATTTATAAGATACTCGGGTTGTTAAAAGAATTAGACCAATGGTCTTTTAATACAAATGTTCTTCATAGACTTGAAGTGATGTACATCGATAAGACTAATTACTAAATGTATGATAATTCTCTAGGATGCAATTTATAAATTTATAATAGAGTTTTGGAAGGAAGAACCGTTGTAAGAGTTTCTCAATATTTTTTTTAGTATAAATCAATTGTAGAATGTCATGCCATTCTGAAGGATGTTGAATATTCTTAAACCCATATGAATGTTGTCATTTTAAGATTCATGGATTAGTATCCAATTTTATGTATTTTGGAATTTGGATTCCTCTAGAATTCATGGATCTCATGTAACTTGACTGAAGTTGAAATCATGATAAGAATAGAAATAGTTTAGTATTTTGGACAGAGTGACCATGTTTTTGCTAAAAAAACGTGTAAGCCACAGAGTAAGCCATGTTATTTATACTAGATGCTTAACCCCTAAAGTTCTAAGGGTATTTTTCATCAAAACTGCCTCAAAACAGCCCCTCTTCAAAGCAAGGTGGTTTTTGCAAACTTGGGGTCTTTTTTAGAACATCTAACCGTAAGATCTTGTAGCTAACTTCTATGTCTACATGCCCACCAAATCTTACACACTCATTCCTCACCAATTGCAAGATCCTAACGTTCAAAGTAGAATAACAAGTTTTTTTCCCCGCAAAAAAAGATGACAGCAGAGTTTTGAAGGCCCAAAAAACCATTTTTTTGCATTATGGATTTTGGGGGTTTTGATGCACGTCAAAGAAGACTGAGTTAGCTAATTGTGCTGAGAAAATTATATTCAAAAACGTTGTGGAAAGTTGCCAAAAAAATCATTTTCCGCTAGGGGGTATACTGAAATTCACAAACAAAGGCCGTTTTTGGACAATAAAAATAGCATATGAAAAAAATTTTGATTAAAAATCCAAACGGTGGAAACATGCTCTACTGCCTTATCTATACGTAGAAATTTTTATTTTTGAAAAATATCAAAATCTCAATTTTTGGTGGAATTTCGAAATTTCGTCTTTGGTCAGATTTTGGCAGATTTTTGCAATTTTGGGCAGTTTTGGGCAGTTTTGGGCAGAATTTGCTGCATTCACAGTGGCTTAGAAAAATTCAGCAGCTGCCCGACGAGCAGCGTTTGACACTTAAACCTTCATAACTTTTGATCCTGATGCCGGAATTGAAAAATAAAAATACCCACACAAAGATCTCCGAACGGCCCACCTTCAATAAAAATTTCAGAAAATCTTGATAGAAATTGCATTCATAGGTACATGCCCAAATTCCAAAAAAGCCCAAATGTGGATGATTGTCCTTTAGGGGTTAACATGAAAACCTGTGGTTGTCAGAGTAAAGTTGTAAGCATAGCATTGAAATGCGGTTGTATGTTGGGTATGTTTGGGGTTGAAATCAAGTTACATGAGATGGAGCACTTACATGCATGAGTTGGTCGTCCTGGTAGCCACTGTGGTAGGTGTAGTTTTTCAAAATTGCAGAGGAGTAACTGAGGGTGATGTTTGATTATATTTTATTATTGTGAATGGATATGCACTAGTGGAGAAGTGGTCAGCCAAGACCAGGCTTTACACTGCGGAGTACACTGAACTCCGGTCTTCACACCAGGGTGTACTGCAATAGGGGGCGCGGTGTAACCCGGCACTGGTACTCACCAGCGGGAGAAGGACTGACAGCGTTACTTTTGTTAATCGCTGTGCCATCGTGGGACCTCGACTTGGGACCACCGTGTCGATCAACAGTTGTGGGATGATAATTTCCTCCAGTGGAATTGTGGTACAGCTGTCTTTACTAGAGCCTGCTGGCTCAATCTCGATTTACATTGTACAGTGCCGGTAAATGAAATGCACCGGCTGCATATATCCTATGAGGGAAAAATATTCGGATATCAACCTATGTTTCAGGGTAAGTGACGATTAAGGGTCTGGATATCATTCCGGTCTATACCCGGGATTTTGCACCTGTATAACCTTATCGACATGTGCAATGGTAGATACCCGGTAGTATCCGGATCTGGAATTCTGGGGTATGTGCGCCGGGTATGGGATCGGGTTTGGGGGTCTTAATATGGATGGACGTTGGTGCATGACGGCAGATCAATCATCAGGGGTTGGGACCTAATTTATTTTTAGGAATCGGAAGTGACAGCATCATCATTGAATACATCCCGATTTGGCCGCTGGTTTAGGGTTTCAGCACATACAAAGCAATGCTGTCGGTGAAAGAATAACAACTTCATCTCGCTAATTACGTGATATTCTGGTCTTGAATGCAGCATTTGACACCGACAAAGCTTGATTCTGAGTCAATGATACGACAAATTTGGATGAGGAAACCAGGCGATACAAATCCATATAAATGCGTACAATGGGGATGCCATTGCTAAGGTGCTCGGAAGACTGTCAAGATCCTGGAACTACAAATGCGGGTACGCATCGACCAAGCCTGACTTCTGCTACTGTGATTCACGATTGTGATATGATCTACGGTTTGTATGTAATAAGGTGGCGAGATGACCACATAATCTGTTTGTGACGTCCTTGTGCCGGGGGGAGAGCGCTTTCCAGAACAGAGCATCCCACTTCTGGTTCGGGGAACAAGAGGGGTACAGAATGCTTGAAGATCCTGTGAACGTGAATCCACTGGTGTCCCTCTGAACACTGTGCCCCTAGTTTGTTAGATTTTGTCCGCCAGGCCACACCTGCCTTCCCCTGCGCAACCACGATCAGAGGAAATTGTTCGTGAAGAATCCAGACCGGTTTTCCTACGGAGATTGGGTCACAACCTTCGTCTCGAGGAAGTATGGGTTCCGGAGGCACTTTTGTGCACATGGACGTTGTTTTGCCCTTCTTCCGTCCGCGGGTCTCAACAGGCACAACCGTTGTTTGCTGGATTCGTCGAGGAGGTAGAGGTTCGAAGTCATTGTCCCAGTCCGAAGCTTGAGGAAGCAGAATGTCCATCATTTCCCTCGGAGTCTCCATTGGCGTCAGTATAGGGTCGGGCCTCGTGTGATAGCCACATGCGGCAACATCAATGGGTGGATCATTGTCCGAGGGCGCTGCAGTGCTCAGATCGTCAACTGGCAATGTCACCGCTGCAACGACTGCATCGCCATTGGCCTTTGCTGTCTCATCACTGGGCATGGGTAGGCGCGGTGTGTTTGCCTCAAATGTCGTTTCGTTGTTGTTAGGACTCCGACTATTGCCGCTTGACACCCGCGTCTCAACATTTTCCTTTGCTTTGTTGATGGTCTCGGTCACTGCAGATGCTGGTGACAGTAGCACTGTCTTCATGCTCGCCGTCGGTGACTCTGGAAAAGAGCGGTCAATATGAGTGTTGCTAGAATTAATTTCATATCCAAAAATAGAGTGGTGATTGCTTCTTCAAGAGTAGGGAATTACGAGGTACCTGGTTTATGTGGAGAACTTTGATGTGTTTCAATAGCATCCGCGGTATGTCCACGCGGGTGTCTACTCTCTGACGCAGAACGTTTGATCATGGCGATGAGTTCCTGCATTGCATTCCTAGTACTACTAACATCAGCTTGTATAAAATCTAGGCGGGATTCCATGGCCACTTTCGAGTCCTCGCATCCCATTAGTCTTGACTCGAGCATTTCTATGCGAGCACGTTCGTCCCCCCGCTGATCTTGTGCGTACCCGGATCGGTAATGCACCAGTTGATGTGAAGTGGGGTCATCGCCATAGACATGGCCCCGATATCCTGTGGAGACCATGGCCTGTAAAAATTATGTAATTAGAGAATGCTCTAACATTGCATACCAATCTGAATGTGGAGATATTCCTCATAAAGAAAACGGACACTTACATGTGGGGTGTGGACGTCTGACAAGGAGGGATTCGATGTAGTCGGTGGTGATCGGCGTTTGATGGGATTGGCGAGTTCAGTGTTGGCGTCCATGAAAGAGTCGTGGCCGAGAGGCACCGAAGGTTCTGATCCGCCACTATCAAAGCTGTTAAACGGTGTCTGAGTGCTGAATGTCACCGTGTTGTAATCCTGGTATGGATGGCAAGTACGTTAGGGTGAATTGAGAAGGGCATGGGCAATATGCGCTATGAATCAATAAGCATTAAGTCCCAACCATGTGTGTCCACGAACTATATGACAGATAGGAGAACCATGAAGGCTAAACCTAATCTGTAAAATAGAGAAGGACACTTACAGGGCTTGACATTCCGTTCAACTCATCGTCATTGTAGTCATTGTCTTGGTAATGTGGTAAGTCAAGAGCGTCGGTGTCGTGTCGGTGACGCTTCTGGGTCGGGGAGTCGTCGCTGTAGGGAAGACTCGAAGTAGATGTAGCGCCCACGCGGGCACGGACGTCGCTATTCTGCGAGCGTTGAGAGGCGAGCGGAGAGCGGTGAGCGGTAACTTTTCGGATATTTTGATGAAAATATGATTTAGAGCGGTAAGGATACAGTATTTTATGGTTTTACAACTTTTTTTAGTTTTTAAAATTCTAAATATAGTTCGTAACGTGACCTATGGCCGTGGACAATTTCAGTGAAATGACTGAAGGACTTGGATCTATGGCCGTGGAAAATGTTGGTTTAGGGTGAGTGGGCAGTAGGGGCTTGCACTCGTGGAATGTTGTCATAAGAACTATTCGGCTGGGGCTTATTTTGGGGACGTGCACTGAGGTGACGGTCACGCAGTAGCGGCCTTCTGTTCCAATTCGCAAATGTTGGTTCAGGTACAGATATTGTCCCTCGTGTATGACAGTTGAGACTTTGTATCTTTTTATACACGCTAAATTGATCTTTCATATTACAACAACCTTTCAAACGGTCACCTCTTCAAATGCCTCCAACGATTCAAAACATCAAGCTTCAATTATTGATAACATTTTGCCTTTATACAACCGAGTGAATGAGTGCTTGAACTTCAGTTGAATACATCGAAAAGTCTTGGCAGGATAATCGGACGATGTCTGTCCAATCTGTGATGAATGGCCACGTACTGAGGAACCTCAATGTCGTTGGAAGACTGAAGAAGATGGACTATATGTCTCTCAGTTCAGTCCTCCTCGAGGTTTAGGCTTTAGGCACTTTCTGCAGAAGGGCCAGTTCAGGATAAATCCATACATCTCGGGATTGATTGATACACTTGGCGACTACTCTGTTTCAATACTTAATGACCTTCACCCCGAATTGATGCTGGTTTATGGACCGGTAAGTGGTGCTACGACAGTCAGAACACTTCCATCCCGTCTTCAGAGAGAAGCTGAAAATGTACGTACAGCATGAGTTATTTTAAGAAGAGCTACACATCGACATTTTATTACGAAAAAGACTCATGCAAGTTCATTCTCACAGCAACAAGGCAATTCCGCGAGGATGTGTATCTATGGATACCTTCTGATGACCCGGATGATCCCATGATGTATATTGATTGCGCTTGCCAAGCAAATGACAATGGTATTTTTCTAGAAACAAGAGGCTGTAATCAAAACAGCCGTATGTGGATAAAACAATTTCATTGGATTACACGTCCTCAGCTAGCAGTGGATGGGGAGGGCTGTCAGCCAACAGCCAATGTGGTTAATAAAAATCCTAGCAAGCGTCAAAAACTGGAAGACAATGGATTGTGAGTACTGCGCACACCAAGGAGGTCATTGGAACATACATGTGCAACACAACATACACACCTACGCACATACAGCAATCGACAGAAATTTAACAAAGGTGGGTCATTAATAGACCTCCCTCTGAATGAGACTGCCGTAAAACTCTGATTCGTTTGGAGAGTCTGTAAAAAGGTTTGTTCGGGTCCGAACACACCTAGGTGACTCCCTCATGGACTGTGAGAAAGGTTTGTTCGGGCCCGAACACACTTAGGTGACTCCATCCTACACCTTGAAAAAGGTTTGTTTGGGCCCGACCACACTTAGGTGACTCCCTCCTAAACCCTGAAAAAAGGATTGTTCGGGCCCGACCACACTTACGTGACTCTTTCATAATCACGATTATTCGGACCTCTTCAGCAATTAAATAGCGCCCGAACATTGCTTTCTTAACAACTGTTTTCAATGCTTCTGCATATTCAGAGCGAATTTCACTCGAAAATGGAGATATGGAATCCAGTGCTACTGCAAATTCTGGGTAGTGGCCCTTTTAGTCTCACTACTTCACCTTTGAAATGAATTCAGGTTACACATGTGCAAACAACGACTCAGATATCACTAGTTGTCCAAGTACTTCAGAAGGCCACTCTCCAGGACTCGCTTCACCTCGTTGAAGCTAAAACTAGGTGCGTGAATGAATGTATCCGATTCAGAGTCTAGAGCGCAAACTACACTGAACAAATAGTACAAGTGCTTGCAACTAGCCCACTGACCCCGCTTCCCAAGTGCCTGCATTGCCATCTCCTTGAAATACGGGCAAGTGCAGGCAGGGTGTTGCGAAATCGTCAGGTAATACTGCTGTATCTTTGGAAGCTTCCCAGAGTCCAGTGTGACTATGCATCCCAGGGCTGGGGCTGGCAGCATGCACAACTTGCTCACCTTCCCATTCAACGACAAGGCAGAGGCACAATTATTGCTATGCTTTGTTGACGGGGCCTTCTTGTTCCGTCGGATAAGCTTTCCTGACCGCCGGGTAGGGAACTCATCTGGATTTGCCGGCGTAGGGTAGGCCGAGAAGTCCAGTGCCGGTGCCCGGTCTTGAAAGAGTCTTCTCGGTGACATCTCCCTCTGCTGCGGGAGTCTAAAGCCAGCACTCTCTAGAGACAAGATCTCTTTCTTCGTCAGCTTCGTTCCAAGCTTCACGGGCCAAACCTCAGGTACCTTTGGCACCGATAAGACCCACTTCCGTCTGCTACCCTTGACGCACCTGTCAATGTCGTCATTACAGAAAAAGAACTGATGAGTCTCTACTCTGTCTTTTTTGTAGTTCTTCATGGGGCCCGTGTATGTGGGCGCAGCAGTGCTCTTCCCGTTCTGCACAATCCGTGCCACGCATTTCTTCTCAGATACAGCATGTTGGGCGAAGCAGGCCTTGGCGGATGTCTTAGGAAGTCGTGCAATGTGCCACTCTGAAGGGTTGCAGGCGGTCTCCTCAACTGAAGTGACGTGATGGTAGTCAACTGGAGGTGGAGAGTGGTTGGGGTGAAGGTCGGCTTGGTCCTCTTCGCTGCTTGTAGGGGAGTCTGCAATTACCACCGTCGGAGGATAGTCGCTCTCCCGGCGTGCAGCTCGGGTCTGGACACGAGGTCTTGACACACTGATCTTATCTGGCCTATGAGACTCCCGCTCATCTCCGAAGGCAACATCGGGTTTTCGTTTCAGAGACACACAGACCTCCTCCCCTTCAAGATGCGGGTTCCTGGTGCACCATTCCTGTGCTCCTGGCATGTTCAGAATCGCTTCATGTAGAACTTTCGGATTCCCTGTTCTCGCTGCAGACCTCTGTGCACGTCGGAGCTTCAGCTCCTCTTTTGACGGACCTTTTCCAGGTCGCTCCCCCTTTAGGAACTGGAAGTAGGCAACGCATTGCATGAAGGCCCGTACAAAGTCGTCCACAGCGGCGACATATAAGTCGCTGCCCCGATCTCCAGACTGCTGCTTCCACCTGTTGTGGATTGATTCAGCAAGGTTGCAGGACGGCATCTCCGCGAGCTCATCTTCGCTGTGATTCTGCACACCTTGGTGGTTAGGTTTAGGGTTTAGGGTGTTCGAGGGCTGACTATACAGGAAGTTTATTTAGATGCGACAAAGATTGAAAGGACGTAAGTTTGATTACCAATTCCATGAAGCCTCCCCATTGGCGATAGCGGTGGTGCCAGAACGCGAGCCACGTTTCCAGATTTGAGAGCCCTTTTTCTGTGGCAGCGCCGGATGACATCCACCATGCTCGGATTGCCAAAAACTTTGTTTCAGCTTCGGCCATTGTCGTCGCGTTCTTGTACTGCTGGCAGAGTTTGATGTGCTGCGCTCGCAAGTCCGGTCGAATGTCAGCCTTTGTATGTTGCTCCAAAGACTGCCTCCAATGAAACAAGCATGTCCTCTCCCTATCAATCATCCTCTCGGAGGGATTACCGCTCCCATAAATTATGCGAACTGCGTTGAAATTTGCTTGGGCACCGTCTGCCATGAAGCCCTTAAAATTTACTCTCAGAACCCCGTGGGTCTCCATGATAGCATTCAGATTCTTCCAGAGGACGGATTGGGCTGCCGTGTCCTCTGACTGCATGTCGCACGCTGCGATTGTCATTATCCGACAGTAGGTGGGGTCATAGACGTGGCAGGCCATCGTTACCCAGTCCCTAACTCGCCTCACGTGGTCAAACATGATCCACGCATTCTCCAAGTCTCCGCCAGTCTGCATACGCTTAACTAGATCGACTCCAGAACCCGGCCCTACCTCAGACATCTTGAAGACATACACCTTCGCAGCATCATCGCCTTGCCCCGGAAACATGTTGTTCTGAATAAACTTCCAGTTGCTGAAGCCTCGCAGCATTCTGATGCTGTCCATGGTCCCAAAGCGCCTAACAGCCTTGAACGACGTAATGCAGTTTCTGATGTTTGGGGAAGAAAGGTGCTTACAGCGGTCGAAGATTGGTTCGAGCTCCTCTAATTCCAGAATCTTCTGCGGTTCACCCTCCTTGGCCAGAAGTAACGGGCCAAGCAACTCCTTCGCAGTTTCAAGGACGATGGCGGAATTGGTGGCGGACGGAGTACGCTCCACCTGCTCCCTGATCAAGTTCTCAGTGTGTTCGACGAAGTCGCGGTTCTCGCCGGACTTCACTGGGTGGTTGTGAGTTCCCAAGTGAACGCACGCTCTCGTCATGTGAGGTCCTGCAGTGACATAGTAAATCTTTGCAGGGCAAAGTGCAACGCAGGTCGGTGGCGTACTGCAAGATTTACAGAGTACAGTGGAACTCTGCGGCGCAGTACATCCAACTTCGAACAGTTTCTCGGAAATTCCATCCCACTCAGTCTCGTTCACTTGCGCACTCCTATTTTCACGAGAGAGGTACTCACATTTGACATTGTCACAGCGCAGATGGCCAAGGCACGACGAAGAACGGAATGTCAGCTTGAGGTCGTTCTGAATATTCGACGTCACTGTTCGAGTCCAGGGGTGGCCGTCATACTTCCTATCCATTCCACGTAACTGCTTCGCACCAGACTGAAGGCCGTAAGCACCAATGGGTGGGAACTCAAAAATGACATCGCCGTTGTACACTGGTGGGAGGAACTGAACTTCCTGCATTCTAATTGCATTAAAATCAATGCGCGACAGAACACTCTTGGACCTCTTACGGATGCTAAGCTTCATGAGGCACTGAACGACGCTCTCTGAAGGGGAGACAGCAACCGTAGACGCAACCGACGACTTCGCAGAGAGAACCACTTCCTCACGATTATCGTCTGGAATTGGCACTGTCCTCTCCTTGCTCTCATGGATTACAGTCTTCTCTGTGCTCTCATGCATTACAGTCTTCTCTGTGCTCTCATGGATTACTGTCTTCTCCTTGCTCTCATGGATTAGAGTGGTCTCCTCTGCATTCTCACTATCGGATCCATCACTCAACTCATAGATTGTCTGAAGACCTGGCTCGGTTTTTACCTTCCTCAACAATGGTTCAGACTCTATGCAAACTGTTGTGGACGACCGGGGAGTAAGCAATTCAGTAGAGGCACCTAGGCCAGACTCCGTAACTCCGTAAACTCTATACTTCCCAGGTCTCAGCATCCAGAATGTTCCAATCTCATTCTTAGTTGACAACTGACCCACTGCGTGCGAGAGTCCACCAGTAATGTCGTCAAAAAACTCCTCTTCCACATGCAGAGAGTCCTCCCGTAACCGAAATCGGAGACTCAGAGTTGTGGAACTGATCATAGCACACCCGTCTACACCCAATGGAAAGGTAATCGGGACAGAATGCGAGTCCGCACGAAGGTAGGCCATCGTGAGCAGATTAAGTGGCACCCTCACCACTGACTCGAGTTAGCAGAAAGTAAGCAAAGGAGATTACACGTAAACAT
Source organism: Ceratodon purpureus (assembly GCA_014871385.1). Classification (NCBI taxonomy): domain Eukaryota; kingdom Viridiplantae; phylum Streptophyta; class Bryopsida; order Pseudoditrichales; family Ditrichaceae; genus Ceratodon; species Ceratodon purpureus. Next base: position 13,944,664 of record CM026433.1, on the reverse strand, counting down.
ATGAGAGCATAAGCACCAGGGAAACAATCATGTTGGAAACCTATTAACAATCAAAACTTCAGGGAGTGGAATGCATCATCATCGTGGCTTTAACTTTAATCATTGTTGAACTGTATGTACCTGTATAGGAATTATGTAATTGAGAAGTACCACAACCCTGGACATGGCGGAGAATTAGGCTGGCCCAATCACAATACCTATGATTAAGGCTGCAGTAACAGAGCCATGACATATAATGACGGTAAACCTACAATAAATAACAGCATCTTCGACAAAATAAAACAGTGAAGAGTACATTGGAATCATCTACGTCTTCAGGATTTAGAATCATCATCTAATTACTGCATGGCCCACTAATCTAAATCACATTTGGCGGCTGCGCTTTTTAGATCTCTCAGCAGTATTTGATTCATTGATACTATCTCCTTGAGGCCCTTCAATGCACTGAGCTGCCCAGCATCCTGTACTCTTTAGCTTGCGTCCTCTAGGGCGGGGGTTACTTCTTAAAAGAAGTCTAGAGTATGTTCCTGGTTTGATGACCCCTACTCTAGCATAGGCATGGGATGCTTCAGTTGAATTGCCCTGGGTGCGCTCTACTTCAGGCAGTTTTGGTTGAAGCGAATCGCTGCAGCTCCTATCATCCATTGCATGCACGTCATCGATGGGGACATCGACTTTCCTGCAGTGAGGGGAATTGCATTCCAGAACTGGTTCAAAAGGACCGTGAAATTCATCTAAGGACACGTGCTCAACTCCCTCTTCCTGTGAACCTGAAGCTAGGTGACTGCGGGACTGAATCGGGTTGCTTTCCATCCCGTATGAAGCTCACAAGGTTCTACTCAGGCAGGAGAGGTCTGATATGGAAGCTACTGACTTCTGATACTGAATGAGACGTTCACTCCACTTATATAGGGATTGACAGTACCAAGCATGGAGTCGCCCCACTTGAAGTAATTTCTTCTTTTTTAAAGTGCCCTACATTAATGGACGCCTATAATCGAAGACGGCGTTTTTTTCGTAGGGTGGTTAAGATACAGTAAATAACTGGCACTATGGAAGTTCAACAAACTTTCTGGAACATCGATGAGTAGATATTACAATCTTACCTCATTTATGTAATGATGAATTCGAGTACATTTCAGCATATTGTTTGTTCATAGATTAATGTGGCAGAGGCATGTCATGGATTAAAAAGAGGATCTCGAACTAGCATTCACAGAGATGATAACCAGATCGGGTGCGAAAGCGAAGATCGAATTTAGTCGGGCAGTTGGAAGAGAGCGACGTCAAGAGAGGTTACGGAAGTTAGCGTCTAGGGGCGGTCCCTCTACTCCATACAACTTGCGTTCAACAATGGGAAGGAGGACAGGAAAGTCTAATCAGTCTGGTGTCAACCAAGAAGTTCGTGACGGTGATGCGTTTGATGATGGAGAGGTTCAGCCACTCAAACTCGCATTTTTAGACGAAGAGGTTTGCTCACCACGGAAAATGACAACCTCGGAGGTTAGCAATGATGACTACCGTAGTTCATATTCCAGTCAAACCTTGGATTTCATAAGTGATTTTCTAGTGTAATTATTCAGTTGCAAGTTATTGAATTACGGGATCTAGGGTTCATGCTTCGAAAGCACTTGGAACACTTCTGAGCTGAGACCATCGGCTCAGTCTCCTCAAGGCCTCGGACCTCTGTATGATCGTACCCTCGACCTCCTACTCATGCTGCTTTTCCCCTCTGAGGAACTCTTCATTTCGAACCCAGTTCTGACTACTTCAATACTGTGCGCAGGAAGAAGGCACGCAATCAGGAGACTCTGCATCAGGTCGAGCGAGGCGGGGCCGGCCTACGAAGTTGCGAACTGCTGCGACTTCTGGCAGTCCCAAATCCGTATCTAAATCCTCTTGTGGTTTGGAGAATCGAAGGATGGCGGACAAGGAACCTAGCAATACGGGAGGAGAAGATGAACAAATGCAAGTTGACCAGGTAGATCTAAAACCCAGAATTCAATTTTCATCTGCTTGCAGCCGAGCATTGTAGTAGCAGAGTTTAGAAGAAAGGCTGTGAAGTCTATATGATGGGTTGTATACACATGCTTCGATTGCGTTCACTGGAAAGAAGATCTGCTCGGCCCCGATCAGACATTGGTGAGCAGGCTCCGCATGTCCAGCGCTTGCAGTCTGAGATGCCCATCGGGCCCAGCATTCATGCGACGGGTGGAGTTATACTCTTTTTTTTTGGTAGGATTCAGCTGCCAAGGCTCCCTCTAAGGCTCTGCTCGGCCCCGATCAGACATGGGTGAGCAGGCTCCGCATGTCGAGCGCTTGCAGTCTCAACTCTGTATCCAGCCTAGCTTTGCATGCGAGGGATTGACTTTTATTCTTTCTTGGAAAGAATTCAGCTGCCAAGGCTCCCTCTAAGGCTCTGCTCGGCCCCGATCAGACATGGGTGAGCAGGCTCTGCATCTCCAGCGCTTGCAGCCTCAACTCTGTATCCAGCCTAGCTTTGCATGCGAGGGGTTGCCTTTATTTCTTTTTTGGTACGATTCAGCTGCCAAGGCTCCCTCTAAGGCTCTGCTCGGCCCCGATCAGACATGGGTGAGCAGGCTCCGCATCTCCAGCGCTTGCAGTCTGAGCTGCCCATCGAGCCCAGCATTCATGGGAGGGGTGGAGTTATACTCTTTTATTTTGGTACGATTCAGCTGCCAAGGCTCCCTGTGAGGCTCTGCTCGGCCCGATCAGACATGGGTGAGCAGGCTCCGCATGTCCAGCGCTTGCAGCCTGAACTCTGTATCCAGCCTAGCTTTGCATGCGAGGGGTTGACTTTCATTCTTTCTTGGAAAGAATTCAGCTGCGAAGGCTCCCTCTAAGGCTCTGCTCGGCCCCGATCAGACATGGGTGAGACGGCTCGCCATGTCCACGGCTTGCAGTCTGAGCAGCCCATCGAGCCGAGCATTCATGGGAGGGGTGGAGTTATACTCTTTTATTTTGGTACGATTCAGCTGCCAAGGCTCCCTGTAAGACTCTGCTCGGCCCCGATCAGACATGGGTGAGCAGGCTCCGCATCTCTAGCGCTTGCAGCCTGAACTCTGTATCCAGCCTAGCTTTGCATGCGAGGGGTTGACTTTCATTCTTTCTTGGAAAGAATTCAGCTGCCAAGGCTCCCTCTAAGGCTCTGCTCGGCCCCGATCAGACATGGGTGAGACGGCTCGCCATGTCCACGGCTTGCAGTCTGAGCAGCCCATCGAGCCGAGCATTCATGGGAGGGGTGGAGTTATACTCTTTTATTTTGGTACGATTCAGCTGCCAAGGCTCCCTGTAAGGCTCTGCTCGGCCCCGATCAGACATGGGTGAGCAGGCTCCGCATCTCCAGCGCTTGCAGCCTCAACTCTGTATCCAGCCTAGCTTTGCATGCGAGGGGTTGACTTTCATTCTTTCTTGGAAAGAATTCAGCTGCCAAGGCTCCCTCTAAGGCTCTGCTCGGCCCCGATCAGACATGGGTGAGACGGCTCGCCATGTCCACGGCTTGCAGTCTGAGCTGCCCATCGAGCCGAGCATTCATGCGAGTGGTGGAGTTATACTCTTTTTTTTTGGTACGATTCAGTTGCCAAGGCTCCCTCTAAGGGTCTGCTCGGCCCCGATCAGACATGGGTGAGCAGGCTCCGCATGTCCAGCGCTTGCAGCCTCATCTCTGTATCCAGCCTAGCTTTGCAAGCGAGGGGTTGACTTTCATTCTTTCTTGGAAAGAATTCAGCTGCCAAGGCTCCCTCTAAGGCTCTGCTCGGCCCCGATCAGACATGGAAGTGTTCACGGCTTGCAGTCTGAGCTGCCCATCGAGCCGAGCATTCATGGGAGGGGTGGAGTTATACTCTTTTTTTTTTTCGTACGATTCAGCTGCCAAGGCTCCCTCTAAGGCTCTGCTCGGCCCCGATCAGACATGGGTGAGCAGGCTCCGCATGTCCAGCGCTTGCAGCCTGAACTCTGTATCCAGCCTAGCTTTGCATGCGAGGGGTTGACTTTCATTTTTTCTTGGAAAGAATTCAGCTGCCAAGGCTCCCTCTACGGGTCTGCTCGGCCCCGATCAGACATCGGTGAGCAGGCTCCGCATCTCCAGCGCTTGCAGTCTGAGCTGCCCATCGAGCCGAGCATTCATGCGAGGGGTGGAGTTATACTTTTATTTTGTACAATTCAGCTGCCTAAGCTCCCTCTCAAGGCTCTGCTCGGCCCCGATCAGACATGGAAGGGCAGGCCCCGCATGTCCACTGCTTGCAGTCTGAGCTTCCCATCGAGCCGAGCATTCATGCAAGGGGTGGAGTTTTACTTTTACTTTGTACAACTCAATAGCCTTGGCTCCCTCTAAGGCTCTGCTCGGCCCCGATCAGACATGGGTGAGCAGGCTCCGCATGTCGAGCACTTGGAGTCTCAACTCTGTATCCAGCCTAGCTTTCCATGCGAGGGGTTGACTTTCATTCTTTCTTGGAAAGAATTCAGCTGCCAAGGCTCCCTCTAAGGGTCTGCTCGGCCCCGATCAGACATGGGTGAGCAGGCTCCGCATGTCCAGCGCTTGCAGCCTCAACTCTGTATCCATTCTAGCTTTGCATGCGAGGGGTTGACTTTCATTCTTTTTTGGTACGATTCAGCTGCCAAGGCTCCCTCTAAGGCTCTGCTCGGCCCCGATCAGACATGGAAGGGCAGGCCCGGCAGGTCCACGGCTTGCACTCTGAGCTGCCCATCGAGCCGAGCATTCACAGGAGGGGTGGAGTTATAGTCTTTTTCTTTGGTACGATTCAGCTGCCAAGGCTCCCTCTAAGGATCTGCTCGGCCCCGATCAGACATGGATGAGCAGGCTCCGCATCTCCAGCGCTTGCAGCCTCAACTCTGTATCCAGCCTAGCTTTGCATGCGAGGGGTTGCCTTTATTTCTTTTTTGGTACGATTCAGTTGCCAAGGCTCCCTCTATGGGTCTGCTCGGCCCCGATCAGACATGGGTGACTAGGCTCCGCATGTCCAGTGCTTGCAGCCTCAACTCTGTATCCAGCCTAGCTTTGCATGCGAGCGGTTGACTTTCATTCTTTCTTGGAAAGAATTCAGCTGCCAAGGCTCCCTGTAAGGCTCTGCTCGGCCCCGATCAGACATCGGTGAGCAGGCTCCGCATCTCCAGCGCTTGCAGTCTGAGCTGCCCATCGAGCCGAGCATTCATGCGAGGGGTGGAGTTATACTTTTATTTTGTACAATTCAGCTGCCTAAGCTCCCTCTCAAGGCTCTGCTCGGCCCCGATCAGACATGGAAGGGCAGGCCCCGCATGTCCACTGCTTGCAGTCTGAGCTGCCCATCGAGCCGAGCATTCATGCGAGGGGTGGAGTTTTACTTTTATTTTGTACAACTCAATAGCCTTGGCTCCCTCTAAGGCTCTGCTCGGCCCCGATCAGACATGGGTGAGCAGGCTCCGCATGTCGAGCACTTGGAGTCTCAACTCTGTATCCAGCCTAGCTTTGCATGCGAGGGATTGACTTTCATTCGTTCTTGGAAAGAATTCAGCTGCCAAGGCTCCCTCTAAGGGTCTGCTCGGCCCCGATCAGACATGGGTGAGCAGGCTCCGCATGTCCAGCGCTTGCAGCCTCAACTCTGTATCCAGCCTAGCTTTGCATGCGAGGGGTTGCTTTTATTTCTTTTTTGGTACAATTCAGCTGCCAAGGCTCCCTCTAAGGCTCTGCTCGGCCCCGATCAGACGTGGGTGAGCAGGCTCCGCATGTCCAGCGCTTGCAGCCTCAAATCTGTATCCAGCCTAGCTTTGCATGCGAGGGGTTGACTTTCATTCTTTCTTGGAAAGAATTCAGCTGCCAAGGCTCGTTCTAAGGCTCTGCTCGGCCCCGATCAGACATGGAAGGGCAGGCCCCGCATGTCCACGGCTTGCAGTCTGAGCTGCCCATCGAGCCGAGCATTCATGCGAGGGGTGGAGTTATACTTTTTTTTTGTACAATTCAGTTGCCTAGGCTTTCTCTCAAGGCTCTGCTCGGCCCCGATCAGACATGGAAGGGGAGGCCCCTCATGTCGAGCGCATGCTCTGTTTCTAGCTTCATGATGTGCACAGGCACTGCTGTGCATTAGTTCTCATGTGTGATTTGAGCCCGGCGGTATTTAGGAGGGTGCTCATTGTTTTTTATCCATCATTCTTTTATCGTTTACCCGCGAATACTCTTTGAATATAATTCTTGTTGTATGCCTGTACCTGGGCAATGAGGCTATGCAATTCTATCTGGTAATATTTGAGTACCTTTGAAGTGCTGTGATTTGCTCATTAACTAGTATGAGAACTTGCTGACATGTGAGATTACTGTGCTTGCAGGACCACCATCATGTAGTCGACGACGTACACGACGAGGATACGCTGGCTTTGACACAGAAAACTGGTTGCGCTGACGATGATTCAGATGGCGATGACGATTCCGCTGGGGATGCATACGTGGGGAATGAGGATGATGTTCGAACGCGACAGAAGCTTAACTCGGTTTCAACAATTGCAGATCTCCGAGTGCAGCCACATAGTGCTTCAAGATTCAACATTCCTCTTTGCCGACTGCACGCCATGCCAATGGTCCGCCCAACCTTACAAAGTGACCTCTCAAAACTCGAGCAGGAGTTTGTTCACGGATATCGTGAGGGCGCCTCTGTATTCTATGTTTCAACTACTGATGAAGACGGGAAGACCAGAGAGGTTACTGAGGCTGACAAGGTAAAGTGGGGACCAATCTGGGCCCAGAAAAATGATGAATTTAATAACTTCCTCTTGACAATTCCAGAGCTAGCTTCCTTTACAAACATGATGTTCTTTATTTGTGATGGAAACCATCGATTCCAAGCCTGGACGAACCATATCAATCGATTGCACAAGATGGAGGAGTCCTGGCATTACTTGGTTGACTCAATTCTCCTAGACACTAAGGGGAGGATTGGTCTAGTCATGCAGTTGATGCACAATATCAACAAGTAAGTTCTGCCTCTTCGTCAGTGATCATTTCAAGGAAGTACAATATTGTTCCATTACTTTCCTATGCAACTGATTTTCGGTGTTCCTTTGTGTGCTAGTTTTCCTAATAATTTCTCTTTTGCTAGGCACACGGAGGACTCTCACGTCAAAACCAATCCAGTTCATACCCTCTTCAGGGTTCAAAAATATGGTTTGATGCCTTTGGATGAATTCAAGGATATCTTGTCGGATTCTGATTTAAAGAGATGCAAGAAAACAAAGCACAATACGTGGCAGACCTTGCCGATAAAAGTGTTCACAAGTTTCATCTTCCAGGTATGCTTTCAAACAGAGCATCAGAAGGGGCTTCTACCATGTTCGGTCGCAGTATAGCTCCGACTGCAGTATTTAATCAGGATTCATTTCAAATATGTTGATTCTTTTGGTGGATGTAAGGCAGGTTTAACTCTTCGTTTTCATTTCCATTTGAATTTTGTCCGCATGTGTCCCCACGGTCTTGCACCAATGAATTATATTACTGCCGCTGACCTCTTCTCCTATACCTGAACTTTCTGAGCTTCTTCAGCATGAGATCAGCCGTGCAGCCGACGATGGTCTAAGGGGATTCTTGGAGCAGAATGACGGTGATGTCACAGAAGCAGAAAAACTAATTGCCATGAAAGCTGCCGTAAAGAAGGTAACGGAGAAGCTGAGACAGAAGATGAATAAATTTGTCGCTGTGGCCAATCCCGAGCTTACACCTGCTTGGTTACGTGAGGTAAATAATTAAATTGGACTCTTCCATTGAGCAATATGTCGACAGTGTACGTACTATTAATGCAACGCTTCATACATATTGTTTTTTAAAGCGCAATTCCAAGTATTTGCAAGTGTGTTCGGCCCCGATCACAGTGGGTCAAGAACTTTCATGGCCGCCTTGAACGATTTCTATCCGTGCCTGGTCTTTTCATCCTGCAGCTCCGTACGTTAGGGCGAAGTGTAACTTGGCCTGGCCAAGCCAGTATGGTCGGCCCCTATCACACTTGGTTTGAACCAAGATGTCCATGGCGTAGTTTACGCCGGGCAGCTCATACTTTATGCAGCCACTTCTAGGCAGAGTTTCTGAACCAATGTTCGCTATGCAGGTCGAGCGACATTACTCTTTGAACTCCAGCAATACGGAGTTGACTATTGAGAAGCTGCAGCTAATTGTGACCGCCAGGGCCACAGCAGCAGCCAAGATCCAGTGGCTTGAATACTTTAATTCGTCTGCTGCAACCCGCGAGGCCCGGAAGATCCCACCAAAGCCTGTGAACGAAGAGAAGCTAACTCTTTGGCTCCATAAAGCCACATTCTGGGCTGAGGTATTATTTTCACAAAATTACCTCGTCGTTGTTGACGCACTTTGGTTGAGGAATTTGTAATCAGATGCAAGGCCATTTTCCTTACGACCTCAACACAGGTAAGTCCAGCCCTCGCTTACATTTTGTATGGAAATTGGACAGCTCTCTGATCAAGCCACGGCAGCCTTTGACGAGATCGTCCGTCAAGACCGTATCATCATTGATATGTCAGTACCAGGGGACCCAATGTCATTGCCTGCTTATGTGGAGGATTGCCGAATGAAGCTGTGGGACAATGTCTTTTATTCGTACTTTCGTGGAAATGAAGCTTTCCAAAAAGGACACGAGTTCCGGGATTTGAAGGGAGCAGACCTGATCGTCAGGCGTCTCCTCTACCGGTACGCATCCTTTACATCACATTTTGTTTGCGCTAGTGACAGTGGCCTTTACATATAAATTGTCATCTGGTTGTTATCATGGCAGTGAGCTCACTTTTAATTTTGAAAAAAGTACGAGGCTTGCTGTAGTTTTATTAGCCATTTGATCACATTGGTTTATTTCAATGGCATTGGTCAAGGGTATGATTTATATAGGACTACCTGATGGTACGATACAAATTCCAGTAAGCTGCCTGAAACTCTCGAGAAGGCTAGTTCAAACACGAGCTGTTTACTCTGTTATCCGATTCTTGCCAAAGCTAATTGGTTTATTGTGTGTTTCGTCCTGCAAAGGTATTTCAAATACGAGCTCTTAGCTAAGCAAGCAATCTCGAAGGAAAACCTTCCTGTTTTTCTTGCAGCCTGGGTCGATCGATCGAGTCCAGCATGCATGTTCTCCGCTTTGCAGCAGCGGACATGGACGACTTCACACCTTACCGCAGGTGCATGGTACTTGGACTGTGTGCCGAGCTTTACTCCAGCGTTCGAGATCGAGCTCAGGAAGTCCAGGGACGCCATTGGGGAGTCTGGTATAGAAATGGTTGATCTCATCGGAATAGAAGATGAAACTGAGAGAGCGAAGGCGCTCAAGAGGAGGATCGAAGAGGACCGTAAGAAGGCCCAAAAAGTGAGAGAGGCCGAGCAGAAGGCGGAGCAGAAGGAGCTTGAGAAGCAGCAGAGGGCACAGGAAAGAACAGCAAAAAAGGCAAGAAGAAGGTCACTACCCCGGGTCAGGAGGATACTGAGAGTCCCTCTCAAGGCTCCGGGCAGCAAGAGCATACGGCCTCAAGGAGTAGAAAAAGAAGAACAACCTATGATGAACTCAATCAGCTTCTCGAATTTAACGATGTTGTGGACTGTGGCCACAATAAAGAAATGATCCTGAACTCATCCCTCGACGACGTCCTAGCAGGCAGAGGTGACGACTTCACACCAATGTATTTGGATATCAAGGACTTCCTTCTCAAGGTAAAGTACTTCGTATCCTTTTGAATCGACTCATGCCTGAATGATAGCACATGTCACTTTGCATAGCCCAGCAGTCGCATAATTAAGTTCAGCATTGCATAATTAAACTAAATTTCACCATCTCTTTAGTCCTATTCGAGAGAATTGTATCTTTCATAACTCAACGGGGCCGAGCAGAGCCTTAGGGGGAGCCTGGGCAGGGAACTGGCTTTAAAAAAAGAATTAATGTCTACCCTCCGCAAGAATGCTGGGCTCATGGGCAATTTAGACTGCAAGCGCTGGACATGCGGAGCGTGGTCATCCATGTCTGATCGGGGCCGAGCAAAGCCTTCAGAGGGAGCCTTGGCAAGGGAATGGCTAGGAAAAAAAAGTATAACCCCACCCCTCGCATGAATGCTCTGGTCGATTGGCAGCTCAGACTGCAAGCGTTGGACATGCGGAGCCTGCCCATCCATGTCTGTTTCGGGCGGACCAGAGCCTTGAGAGGGAGCCTTGGCACGGGAATGGCTTGAAAAAAAGAGTAATAGTCCACCCCCGCACGAATGCTCGACCTGATGGGCAGTTGAGGCTCCAAGCGCTGGAGATGCGGAGCCTGCTCACCCATGTCTGATCGGGCCCGAGCAGAGCCTTAGAGAGAGCCTTGGTAGCTGAACTCTTTCCAAATAAGAAGGAAAGTCAACCTCTCGCATGCAAAGCTAGGCTGGATACAGAGTTGAGGCTGCAAGCGCTGGACATACCGAGCCTGCTCACCCATGTCTGATCGGGGCCGAGGAGAGCCTTGAGAGGGAGCCTTGGCATGGGAATGGCTTGAAAAAAAGACTAATAGTCCACCCCCGCTCGAATGCTCGACCTGATGGGCAGTTGAGGCTGCAAGCGCTGGACATGCGGAGCCTGCTCCCCCATGTCTGATCGGGCCCGAGCAGAGCCTTAGAGAGAGCCTTGGTAGCTGAACTCTTTCCAAATAAGAAGGAAAGTCAACCTCTCGCATGCAAAGCTAGGCTGGATACAGAGTTGAGGCTGCAAGCGCTGGACATACCGAGCCTGCTCACCCATGTCTGATCGGGGCCGACCAGAGCCTTGAGAGGGAGCCTTGGCATGGGAATGGCTTGAAAAAAAGACTAATAGTCCACCCCCGCTCGAATGCTCGACCTGATGGGCAGTTGAGGCTGCAAGCGCTGGAGATGCGGAGCCTGCTCACCCATGTCTGATCGGGCCCGAGCAGAGCCTTAGAGAGAGCCTTGGTAGCTGAACTCTTTCCAAATAAGAAGGAAAGTCAACCTCTCGCATGCAAAGCTAGGCTGGATATAGAGTTCAGGCTGCAAGCGCTGGACATACCGAGCCTGCTCACCCATGTCTGATCGGGGCCGAGGAGAGCCTTGAGAGGGAGCCTTGGCTATTGGAGAGAATGATATCAAGCTTGGATGCTTCCTGTTAGTCCTGCTTAGATGCTAGCTGTTTGATTTTTGGATTTGTACATTCTTAAGATTTGTACATTTGTTTCTTGGATTTACGAGTGAGAGTACGACCTCACTTCATCTTCAAGCCCCCTGAGTTTCGGATGCTATTTCTTGTATAATTGACTTCACTCTATTTTCTTTATGTGCAGGTTACTGGCGGAAGATCCCTGCATTTGAACGGAGATCAAGTAAGTCACCCGTTTGTTGACCTCATTATTGCTGACTTACCAGAGAACCTCCCTGTCCCAGGCATCTCAGACCCTCCTGCATCCATCCCCGCTTGGAATGAGGGAGCTCCTGATTGGTTGCAAAGCATTTTTGACTTTGCTGAGAATCACCTGCACGATGATGGGGCGATGATACTTTTTCATCCTTTTCGTGCAACAACAAAATCCAAGATTCTAGGTTACTGTGATACGTATGGGATGAAAGTCCGCAAGGAATGGTGGGCAATGAACCGACTCCACCTAACATCACCCTTGGATCAATCCGTTACTGTAAGTTGTAGCTAAACATTATTCCCCCTCTATTGCTTTGTAGTCACACAGGTTTTTTATAGGTACTCTCCAATTATCCATTAAAATTCAGCTCATAGTTTTTCTCGTTTCCTTGGACAAGGAGCCTGTGCGAAGAAGTTAGTAATACTAGCAGTGTGCTTGCAGTATCTAGTGGTCACGGCCGTGGCAGAATGCCATGGGGAGAAAGCCATTCAGAGGAGCGTATTTAGAATTAAACTTCTGATCTTGTGCAGTCAGTCATCATTGCTCGGGCCCGATGCGAGTTCGAAGTCTCTCCATGTGAATGCCATCACAGAGTCCTCATGAGTTAATATTAACTTAGTGTTTGAAATTGGGATGCAGACACTCAGGTTCGGGATTACCCTGGCAGTGAGAAGCGGAGTTCCTCCATCAAAGTTCGCTTTCAGGCCTGTGCCCAAGCTTCTTAGCCGCCACGGTGTAAACGTGGGCCGTGATGACTGCCTACAGAACATTGTTCTCCCCGAGAACCAGAAGTGTGATGGACAGAGGCCATGGAGAGGCCCCCGGGAGAAATCGGTGGTACTCATGGAAATGTTGATTGAAGCTGCTTCAGATCCGGGCAACGTCATATTAGACTGTACGGCAGCAACCGGTCAGTTTCTTGTACCAAATAAATTTTTGTAATCCATGTTGCAGTACCTCCCTATTTGGTAACGAACACTATTAGCATCATATAAACTCCTTGGGATGTGTTTCAGGTTCATCTATCCATGCCTGCCGCAACATCGACCGCCACATTGTGGCCTTGGAGGCTGATGCAGCCATTTTCGAGGCTTTGTTGGAACCATTAATTCGGAATACTTCGATCCCTGAAGCCGGCACCGCACAGCATGTCAGCAATGAGGATCCTGAGGAAGAAGTTCCTGTCATGAAGATCGTGAAGAGATCTCGATTCAAGAAGTGAGTTTAGACACTTTTTCTCTAGTGTCACCTCTCATATACACGCATTCAATGTAAAGTGGATTTATAAACAACTTGCCATTTACATTTGCAGATGCGATAACATGAGGTATCCAGTGCATCGTCCTTTTTTTTCTGATCCACATTTCCACCGGAGCCCTCCACAGTCTTGGATTCTTCCATCTTATGCAAATGATGCAGCTATCCAACTAGCTCGTGGTTCGTACCGTTACTGTAGATCTAGAAATGCACCAAGTAGGTCGTTGGAGTTTCTTGATATTGAAGCCGATGAGTCAGACGATCATCTCTCAGATATTAGCCCCTCCTCAATCACTCTATCGTCCGTTGATGAGTCCGACCTTGAAGAACGCTCTGTCAGTACTTTGGAGGACATTTTGGAAATGTGAGTTAGGGCCGTAAGCTAGTTGATGTAGATCTCGCATCTACTGAAGGGCTTAGCGAAAGCTCTGTATATGAATTCTCTTAATTCCCAGTTGCATTATCTATTTTTTATCCTTCTCCCCATTCCACTCATTATTTGCATACTCTCCTTCCACTTTAAATGTCCTCTCTAATTCTTATCCCCCCCCCGCAATTTTTTTCTTCTATCATTCCCTTTTTTATTTCTTGTTTATTCCTTCTTCACGGATCTTTCTTTATAATTAACATCCCATTCTCTGATTCCTTCTATTTTGATTCCGTATTTAATATCTCATTTATCGCTTCCACTCGCACCATACTTTTTCATTAACATCATTCGTATTTTTCTTTATCCATTCAGTCCAATAATTTCATTTCTCCCTTCCACTCGAACTATCCAGTCTCATTCCTATCCCCTTTATTAGTGTTTTCATTCCTTCTTTTGCATTTCCATTTTCCCTTTTTCTTTTTCCTTTCCATCCGCACTTTTCCTTTTCGTTAACATATGCTTTATTTTCTTTTCGGGTTCTGGCATTCCACCCCCTATTTCCATTCATCTTATCCTCTCCCGCTCTACACTGCGATTATTACATATGGTCGTCCCACGGAACAGTGCTCGGCACGTACACATTGTGCCAAGTGCTTCTGGGTACATCAAAGGGCGCTAAAAGAAACATGCACTGACCAGACTGTGAGAACCTAGAACAAGAGTTCCGCACCGAGGCATTATGTCAAGTGCTTCACCGCTGCTTCAATGGGCTCCAGTAACAACTGTAAGAAACCATGAATTGACCAGAGTGAGGGACCCCATGATGACTGCTCGGGGCCGAGGCATTATGCCAAGGGCTGCGAGGTTGCTCCAGAGGGCCCTTCACGAAAGGGTAAAATTGAAAACAATGACCAGAATGAGATGGCAGAAGGGTCTCTGATTTCAGTGAAGGAGATGGCATAAGGGGTTACATGAGGATGTTAAGTTGGGGTTACATAAGGATGTCAAGTTCGGGTTACATAAGGAATGTCCAGTGGGACGCGATGCGAGTAAGACCAATAAATTATCACATTTTATTGACTTCCTTGATAATACTTCAGAGACGTACACATATCCTCTAATATCAACATGACCATATTCGACTCCAAACAGTGCAACCACTCAATATTCCTAGCTGAAGTGGGCCTAACTAGCCTAGATTTACGAGGGTCAACCCTAAGTATTGCGATAAAGCCCCTGTGATTGAATTAGTGGATGTCCAGGACGAACCCGCTCTGCTCCAATTCGTCACTGTTCTAGTGGAGTTGTTAGGTCCAATGACGGAGTCTACAACTGAGAAGACCATAAGGTTTGCGTAGTCATTGTGGAGGTACTTTTCTTTCCAGAAATCTGCACGCAAAAATGTTGGACCATGAGGCAGACTCGGCTGCGTAAATGCCAGGACAATAGTATTCTGGTCGGGGACGGTTCCTCCGCGTCCTAAACCGAGCACTTGCGCCGGTCCGGGGTCTTGTGCCTCCGGAAGAAGTATTCCTCCGGTCATCGCCTCCTTGAATCCAAGCCCGTACTCCCAAACCATAAGCATCATGCACTTCATGTTCGGAGGGAGATCACTTCGATCACTATCTAAAGCAGAAAGAACTGACGACGGGAAGATCTTCAGCAGCCATGTCTTATGATACTGGTACCACTCTTCCGGAGACTTGTATAGATAGTACCGGATGATGGAATCCGCCCGCCTTCTACGTATAACTATATCTCCAACCTGCGGTTCCAGCATTGTCCCAAGGTTGAGCACGAACTGTGATCCTGAGTGGAGGCTAAACATAAGAGGAGACATAGTTACGAGGCAACGAAATGATAATACTCTCCGCCTTAGAAAGAAATAAGCATTCAGGTCTTTTGAGAAATGCATGTTCCGCTTGCTCCTGATATATGATGCACTAACGCGTCAATCTCACGTCAAGGCGCCGGCGGCATCTCCTTGATATTCACAGTAGTCTGTCCATGTTTATGATCGTATTTCGCATCCCTTAATGATACACCGCCACCCAGTCTTCTGTCCGCCGGACAGATAGTCCCTGATCCTCTGCATTAATCGATATAGTGTTAAGAAGACATGATATGGCGCCGGCGCCATGACGTCAAAACTTACTTTCACACGATAATGTCAGTTGTTGAGACTCCAGCACGAAACAATACAGCTCACATAGCCTTTAACAGGTAAAAATCTGGCAGATGAAGCGGGTCAGATATCTGCCTACTTGTACATAAGCTAGGAGGCTCGAGGAGTGCGAGCATTAAGAATCGCCCCTATGAACATAGTATGAATGGCCCAGCAACGTATTAAAACTAACCGGTATATGAATGAACGAAGATAAAATGGATCTAAGCCAATCATACTCTATATTTACCCTATTTTTATTTAGGATTGTGAGTGAATAGTTCCTCGTAGACCTATGAGCTGAATTAGCACAATCTTGTCTACTGCCTTAAAGAATTTCAGGAGCCTTTCCCAAAACTTCGAATAAACTCTGCTCGGCCCCGACCACTCTTGAATTGCATACTTGAAGTCCTCTTATTGGAACTCTCGGGGCTCCAGTTTCATATTAAGATTCTGTAATGTACCCATGTCTTTACATTACATTTTTTCAATCTAAGTTTCTAGTCATATATATCCCTCTGAAATTTACAGATTGCTGGGTCCCAGTCCTAATCTTGTCCACCACAGAATCCAGGCCTCCCACCCTCTATAGAATCTCAACGAAATTGCTCCGGAATTTTACATATTCCTTTTTTTACTTCTGTTTCCTTCCTTTCGTAAATGTTATAAAGCTCATTCCATTTTTTTCTGGAAATGTTTTCCTCTTCATGGTTACTTAACTTTTATTTTAATTACCTTTGTTTTTTATATTAATTGGTATAATACTCATTGGTTTTTTTAATTTTTTGGACATGAAACCCACTAAGCCATCGCCTTCGTTTGAATCGCAAAATCTCCATTCTCACAGGTTTGAGCTACAATTTAAGTTCGGTCTTTTTAGGGTAGATCTCGGGATTGAAGTTGCTTAATTATATCCATGCGGTCCCAACATCAAGAAATCTCCTTCGCAATCACAGTAATTATTTTTATACATAACCCATGCAGTCACATTAATTAATGCACTGACGCTAATTTTCTCTTGGAGTAGTCAGCACTTAAGGACTGTCCAGACCGCAACACTTGGAGACCGCAGTACATTATCACATTATCACATACACATCAAACCAAACCACATTATCACATACACATTATCGCATATACATCCCATTCACATCACCCATACATCCCATACACATCACCCATGCATCCCATACACTTCACCCGTACATCCCATACACATTATCGCATATACATCCCATCCACATCACCCATACATCCCATACACATCACCCATACAATTAGCACAATCTTGCATGATGCCAACCTAGAAATTTAGGGAGACTCACTAAACTCCGAATAAACTCTACTCGGCCCCGACCACTCTTGAATCGCATACTTGAAGTCCTCTTATTGGAACTGTCGGGGTTCCAGTTTCATATTAAGATTCTGTAATGTACCTAACTCTTTACATTACACTTTTTTAATCCAAGTTTCTAGTCATAAATATCCCTCTAAAATCTACAGATTGCTGGGTCCCAGTCCTTATCTTATTCAGCACAAAATCCAGGCTACCCACCCTCTATAGAACTTATACAACTTAGGTCCGGAATTTCACTCTATGCTTCTTTTTTCTTTCTTTGATGCCTATTTTTTTTTTAGTTCTTTTTCCTTTTTTTCGTAAATGCTATAGAACTTATTCCAATTTTTTCTTAAATTGTGTTCCTCTTTATGCTTACTTAATTTGAATCAGGAAATCCTTAATTAAATCACAAAATCTCTAATTGAATCATAGAATCTCCATTCTCACAGGTTTGAGACAACAAGTAATCTCATTCGCAATCACAGTAATTATTTTTATTTATAACCCAGGCAGTCACACTAATTAATGCAATCACAGTAATTATTTTTATTTCTAACCCATGCAGTCACACTAATTAATACAATCACACTAATTTTCGGTTCAAGGACTAAGCACATAAGGACTCTCGAGATCACAGCACTTCGAGCCGAGCTTCATTATCAGACATTACCTCGAGACCGCAATACATTCTCGTTGCTTCATTATCCCATAACCTTTGGCCTAATCAGACATTACTTCGATATAAGCAAACCACCAACATTATATTTCCGTCACTTGGGCAGTGGCTTTGGTGAGTTATACTTCTCGAGAGAAAGCAATGGACGTCGTACCTCGCAAAGGATAATCGCTGGGGCCATTCCCAAACTGACATAAACAAACTCAAATCGGATAAAAGAAAAATCGGATAAATGAAAAATCTGATAAATGAAAAATCTGCAGTTGTTGAGCAGTCTTTTTATCTCTCTCTCTGCCTAGACCTCATAATAATAATAGACTCAGCGACTAAATTAAAATACAATCAATTAATGGAAAATTTTCCAAATAGTCTAATGGTGATCACCAAGTTGTTCCTTTATCTCTCTTACTTGGCTAAACTTTATATTCATATTAGTCTTACTTTATATTGATAATAGACTTAGATACTAAGTAAAGGACAAGACTATATTCATAAAAGATTCGTAAATGATCTAATACTCTTCATTTCCTAAATTCGTATCCATGCATGCACGGGAATAGGCACGCACGGTGATAGGTGTTTTTAAGGTCATACTCCTTGTTATAAAAATAAAAATAAAACCAACATGCTGCAGTTATAGAGTGAGAAACTTCACCCTAAACATCAAAATTTCCGCAAAGTTACCGCTCACCGCTCACCGCTCACCGCTCATCGCTCGCAGAATAGCATTTCCCACGCGGGCACGTTTTTCTTTCACGAGTTTGCTTTCCTTCTTGCCGGCATCACTTCTCCAATACTTGTCTAACATAGTGAAAGCCTCGTCGGGACAGTCCTCGTGTTTCGTATAATTATTCTCAGTCCAGAACTTCTTCCATTTCGAGCGGTCGTTGCTGATGAATCCTGTGACATACTCCTCCAGTACGTCCTCGCGCACGGGTACCGTAAATGAGAACATCTCATCCAGCTCACGCTGAATAGTATCGAGACTCCACTTCCAGGATTTTGGGTGCTTCTTGTGTTCTCTGATGGACCAATCGAGTGTTCGTTTTGCAATGGCCCTTACGGCCCGATGCCACTTGGTCCGCTGACCAATGATTTCTCCAGATGCAGTAGTCGGGATTGGAAAACGACCGGGTCTGCCTGCCGCATGCGCAACCCGCATCTCGTCGTATCCAGCTTGATCAAGGTGACGATTCTGACGTCTCGCAGCATTCGTTGCATCACGTTGTGCCGCAAGTTGAAGAGATCGACCACGTACTGGAGCAGTTTGAGGTGCCAGTACTGCCGCAGTCGAAGGCATCACTGGGGGTGTACTTGGACAGTTAGACATGTAACCAAGGTGCGGTTCGGAATGAGAACTTCTCACTGGAATACATTGAGGTGTCGCAGTACTTGGAGAGGGGGCTGACATGACTGATGTCGGAGGATAGGCTACACGGGGCCGGATCGGCTGCACTCTCGCATGTCCCCCGCTCAGATCACGCCTGCCACTGCCCGGAGGTATCATGTAAGGGGCCCTCCCTCTGATGTCGAGCGGTACCATGCCACGTGGTGTGGTGTTGCCAGCGGGGTGTGGAGAAGCCGATGGCGCCTGCTGCAACAGATACGCGAAGTTTTCAGGAAGCAATTAAGACTGATAAAGCAACAGATTGGGACGAGGTAAAACAAGGTGGGCGGATCACGGTTCCACGCCTTCAAAACACTAGTCACTCTGCCGATGGAAATGCGGAAGAATTGTGCATGGTAAGCAAGCATTGATGCATGAGTGGAGATTTCCTTACCGGGCTAGAACGAGAGTGGGACATTCTGTTCAGGTGCGCGGGTGAACCTGAGCCAGGTCTTCCAAACATAATTGCAATAGAGAGGGACGTGGAATGACCTTGAGACAGGAACTCCACCGGGTAGCAGCAATCGACAGGCTCGAAGATGCGATGTCTCCTTGTCGATGTTGCTTCATAAATACCCGCGCACTTCGATGTGCCAGTCTGGCTACCTGCATCTAGGGAATCCATGTCCATTAGCGTTTAAACATGTACATCTATGACCCCCCGATCGTGCCGTCCCAAATCGGTCTACCTCGGTTCAAAACCTAGGCGATCTGCTAAGAAGGAGATGTGGCGGCGCCCTGGAAGCGCGGTACTACCGTTAGGGTAGGCGCGGAGCAAGAGCACCCGCGAATGTGACCCTCTCCTATTGCAACAGGAGCGCATCGGTAAACATTGTTTAGGTCTTACGTATGCAACTCTGAGCGGTATAAACACGTAGAATGGTGCGACCGTTCTCAGTCACTCGTTTTCACTAAGAATTAGACGCGCGCCCTAGAAGACTTGGAAACAAAGCGGAGACATCGATGCAATGGAAGATCAGAAGGGAAGTGGGGTGCCGTATCTCGAGAGATCATTGACACAAGGGCTCAATGTTCAGAGCGTGGCGTGGAAGCGTCTTGGAAAAATGCAGATACTGCGAGAGAGTTGCCCTAAAAGTGTGGTAGTGAAATGCTAATGCGTGTAGAATGTGTTCTGGGCTGTATTATGGCGTCAGTGCGTGGGAAATAGCCATGGAATATTAAAAGGAGTTATGTGATGTCTATTTCGGTGAGTATTTGTAACAGTACGTAGGGCGTGTGAATTTGTAAGTGACAGGTGTTTTATTATTGCAGGTGGTGCGTTTAAGCCTGATCCACCTTCTCATCTTATTTTTGGCACGACAAGACGCGGCAGTTAGTGTGGAGTAAGGGAATTGAGAACTGCGACAAAAATGTAGAGCATTGACAGGGACAATGAAGTTTGCGTGGACATTGAGCCGCAACTGAGTTGTGGGAGTTGCTGAAGTGCCACAGTGAGGTAATATATCTCCTCGTGACAAGCATGCAATGGGACGAATACTGAATCGACAAAAATGCAGCGGACCCAGAACTCGTTGCGTGGATACGATGGCTGTTAGTCCAGTGAGTGTAAACATTAAGGCGGACATCACAACATGGAATGGGCGATAACCATTCCTATCCATGTCCAGTTAGAAGTCACGTCCTGAGAAGATCACAGCTATCAATGACAACCCAACGGCTGCGGATCCCGTCGTAAGAAGAAAATGCGGAGTCCTGCATGAACAAGCGTCTGCGTGGGGGAGCACGTCCTTGGTGTAGAGGGAACGTGAGTTTGGGGGGTCGCCGTCTACAAGGCGAGCGTAGATGGTGACCTTCCCAACATATTCTCCGACGACACTACAAGAACACAACGCAACACTTGACAAAGGAGATCTAGCGGTCAGACTGAACTCTCTGAACTCTGAATACCTTCGCCGATCAATTCTTACGAGGCTTTATACTGACTTCCATGAACCCTAATTCAAGACGCCATGTTATAAAATACAAATTACATTTGTGTCCTGCAATACTGAAACGGGTCTGTCCCTAACCAGTGGAATGGCGGCACGCAGGTGAAGGGCCAATCTTGGTTCACCACTGGATTTGCCCCTCGATGCTGGTAGTCGATGATACCACTAAATTCACATGGGAATTTGAAAACTGTGCGTGATTACCTCAAAAGTCCACTTCTTGCAGAGGCATTTTCTATTCGCAGCAGGACTAAAATTGGGAATCACTGTAGTAGGACTGATGTGCCGGATCCCTCATTGCTCAAGGGGTTGTCAGAGACTGAACTATGCTGTTGACTACACCGCCAGAGTTGGCGAGTTCTGTTAAGTACACCGAAGGTTGATTCTACTAGCATTTGAGTGGCTGGAGGATACATCGCGACAGAGAAGGGAGGAAATCAACGTGGGGGAGGGGGCTGAATTTAGTGCAGGGCGTGGACAGGTTGTGTTTAGATGAGCGCTCCGACATGCCCTACCTTCGTAACGGTCTCACAAGCTACGAGGTGTATATCTTCGTATTAACGTTCGCCAACATATCAAACCACGCATTCAAGGAACAGTCAAGAATGCTTCGCCTATCTCTGGTGATAGGGTTTACGCAGGCTGAAGGAGTGCGATCCGACTGTCTTCGCGGCCATCCTCTGGAGTTAGATTCCTGACTCGAGACGGCGTGCAAGGCTGCGCTCATGTCAGGCATCTCGTGAAGGATAGGTGAGTCCTCGTATAATCTTGTGCTTGGATTGCATGAACCGTAGTTCAAACATGTCACTTGCTCCTATGATGATCGAAATAATTCCGACAGTGCTGATTCAGTACCCGGAAGCTCTACATCCCTGTCAACGTAAGGGTGAATGACCTAATTTTTTTTTTCGCAGCAGTTCTGATAGCTAGGATAGTAGCATTGGCTGTAGTTGTTCTGAAGTCTGCACATTTCCTTATCCACATACCACCTCCCGAACCCTTATTCCTCTTCTTCAAATTTTTTTTTATTTGGAATAGAACTTCTTATGCTGCGAGTTACATTGGCCTACTGGAAGGACACTGCGTTTTTTTCCTTTGGGAGTTCTGGAAACTCCTCTTTCTCTTGGTCGGGCACTTACGTTTACAGGGCAGAGTATGGACAATCTGAGGAGCAATGCGCGAGCAGCATTTTTAAGTGGATTCACGTCCAACCGATATGTTGTGGCCCTGCGTTAGTCCTTCTGTTCACATTCTAATGGCATGCTCTTACTGTCTGTTGTGCTTGCAGCTTCCATTGTTGTATGCGTCTGAAATTTCCGAATCCCCGACATGGCAGATATACGTGGGCTTCCTATAGACAATCCCATTCCGTGTAGAAATCGAGACGCAAAGGTCCTAGAGCGAGAGGAACTTCTATATTCCAGAAAGGGTTTGCAATCGGTTCGGTGCCCATGCAACATCGGCATGGGCGAGGTGCATAGCAAGCGGAAACGATCTATGGTTCGGGTCCATCTCAATGAGGTTGGGAGATACCCTTACCTACGAGGACGTACGAAGGTAATACAAAGAAGCCAGTCTTGCATTTTCTTTGATCGTTTCTTCGACACTTGGTGCTTATCTACTATAATTCTAAGTGTGCAATCATCCGCATGGTTAGTTTGCTGACTGCCGTAAATGATACTTTCATATAGGGCTGGGACGGTGTAGAAGACTCGTCAGATGACGAGTGGGACGCGGCTATTGTTGCTGACTATGGGGTTAGGGGAAGGGGAAGACTATGGACAGCAGCGGAACAGATGGATGCAGGTTTGGACACAGCAGGGATTGTTCACTTCGCACTCAATCACTATGACAACCTAACGGCGGTTAATTCAGACAGCACTAACGACGTGCCGATTGCAACCAATGTACACGAAGATGATCAGACTGGGTCCTTCCCCCACACTGCCGCGGAAGAGGCAGATGACAATCAACACCGTTCGGAGACTCAACGGTCTGTAGGACATGAGGAATTTAATCCAGGACATCCCAGTGATTACGACGACGGGGGAACGAGTGAAGATGGAGCTGGAGAGTTTGTCGGTCATGGCCGTGTCGACGACGACTTGAATGC